>PVIW01000018.1:698780-1199628 GCA_004026585.1 Noctilio leporinus
TCTTCCCCCAATTTTTTTTCTCATGAAGCCAGAGGCTTTGCTTTTGTTTTGTTTTGTTTTCCTTGTTTTAATTTTTGTTTTTGTGTTTCAGAAATGACAGGGCTGCGTCAGGGAGTTATTTGGGAGGGGCAGTTGGGGTAATGTTTATCATTTTTAGACAATGTGTTCCCATAACCCTTTCCAACTAACAGGGAAGCAAAGGAAGGGCGGGGGACCCTGGGGGCAGACAGGCAGACCCACACGAACTCTGTATACACAGCATACCTTTGGGCAAGCCATCTAAACTGCCTGCTTCCAGCCTCCTCTTCTTGAACTTGGGGATACTACCACTCTCTCAAGGAGCCACCTTGACAAGGCAAGCGAGATGGTGTGCATAAAACACGGAGGCCAGAGCCCAGCAATACTCCCCGGCTTCCCCTTTTCTTCCTGTCTTCATGCCTACAAACCAGATGCAGACAGACGGGCTGACAAGCGGGGATGCCTCACCCCCGAAGTGTGCTCATGAAGACACTAGTCCTAAAAACATCCCATGAAAAAAGGTCATCAGAGTTCGGGAAACGGTGCCTCTCTGGAGCCCCACGGTGTGCTTTAGAGAGCCAAGGTTCTGAGGTGTCCTGCAAGAAAGCAAGCCGACCTGGCTTTCTCTTCATTGCTGTGCTACTGGACTTATTAGCCCATAGGAGCTTTGTGGTTCGCTACTTCAGGGGAATCTTTTCCTCCTACAGCAGAAAGGGCCAAAGTGAGACCACTTCCTCACGGACCTTCCATTTCCAAAGCATTTTTCAGGCGTTGGTCTTTCTTGCCTGCAGTCATGCTGAGCTCCATCCTGTCCCAGACCTTTGCGCATGTTCTATCGTCTGCTGGCATTCCTTGCGTCCCATCCCTTTGTGGGCCAATCCATTCATTTCATCTAGGTCTTCGATCAGTTGTTCCCTCCTCAGGGAGGCTTGCCTTGACCCCTCTATGCAAAGTGTCCTGTCCCGTCCGGGGCCATAGCCATGCTCTGTAAGTTTACTTTGTTTTAGGGCCCCTCCTACATGCATCACTGTCTAAAACGGAGTTACACATTACTTTCCTTTGGCATGTGTACTTCTTCCTCAAATACAGAGGTGACAGGAGTCTGACTGTCCCATCCATTGCTATATCCCAGATGCTTAGAACAGGGTCTGGTATGCAGCAAGACCCCCAGGCAAGGAGTATTGAATAGACAGATGAGTGGCTGACTGTCACCCTGGTGACAATCTTGAAAGATAAATCATTTTATTACCTCCACTCACAGATGAGGAAACTGAGGCTCACGGCATTATGTTACTAACTTTCCAAGGTCCAACAACTGATAAATGGCATAATGAGTCGGAGCCTGGATTTGCCCAATTGCTAATCCCTGTGCTTTTTGCCATTTTAGAAAATTGAGTTTTCTAGTTTATGCTTTTCCTGCAAAGAACATTAATGTGCACAGCATTGGGGAGGGTACTGCTTTTTCTTCAGTGGCCCCACAGCTCACAGAAGTGCAGATCCCTTGTCTTTCAGCAGGACTCCCAGAGTCCCCTGGGTCGTCATATCAGCCGTGAGCCCAGGGACATCCTAGGAGTGCAGAGAGAGAATGGCCAGTCTGCAAGGCACAGGTCAGGAGACCCGCTTGGAAGCTGGTAGCTCCGGGAGTAAATATTCAAATTGGAACCATGTGGCTCTTTCCCCCAGCACTTACACAACGTGAACAGACTCATTGTTTGGTGTCACAGCCACAGTGACAGCCTCTTTGAGGTCTCCGTGCGGTGCAGCGCAGAGGCTGGCAGGAGCAGAAGGGAGGGTGGAGATTTGGGGTATCTAGGCTAGTGTCAGGGACCCCTCTAGCCCTGCATGCCAGAAGGGGGCTCTGTAGAGAGTCCCCATCAGCATGAGGTCTGAGACCTGCATCAGACGCTTGCCCTTTGCCGGGTATTTTATTTTACTTTATTTTTATTTATTTTTGTCTTCCAAAAATGTTTGGCAACTTACGTTACGGGGTAGGTTTTGACAATTGGGCCAAAAATATGAAATGCTTCACAAATTTGCATGTCATCCTTACTCAGGGGCCATGCTAGCCTTCTCTGTATCGTTCCAGTTTTAGTACATGTGCTGCCGAAGCGAGCACAGGTGTTTTAAAACGTGAATTTGAGCACAGAGGTGAATTTGGTGGTGATACAGTTTGGAGACTGCAGCTTCTCCCCGTCCCTGACCCCGCTTTATTTCTTACCGTGCTTCTGAGCCAGAGAGGCAGCGTGGTGGCAAGTTACCCTGTTCCCGTAAAACCCCCGGGAGTATCACCTGACACTGGCCAAAGGGGAAAATACGGGGATTTCTTCGTCAGCTGGTTGGGCCGGCATTGCTCCCTGTCTTCTAGATAAAAGCAGGAAAATGAAAGCCTTGAGGCTCTTGGATATCCAGCTACCTGTGCATGCTGCATGCCGGGCCCTGCGGCAGCCAGAGTCAGAGAAGTAGTAGTGGGAGAAAAATGCCCCCCGGAAGCTTTTAGTGTGAAGGACTGGCATGTCAACCTCTATGAAATGCTCAGGGGCGATGGTGGTACATGGCCACCACCATCTTGCTAGTTAGGGAACATCTGCGATGTGCGAGACATGTTTATTGCCACTGTGAAATGTACCCAGGTGAAATGGGCATGATCTCTACCCTCAGGGAAGTTCTAGTCCAGGTGTGGGGAGAGGGTGACAACAAGGACTTCGGAGCCACACATCTGGGTGGGAACTTAAGTAACTTAATCTCACTGGTCCCCGATTTTTCCAACTGTAAAATGAGTAACACTTAGCTCATAGGGTGGTTGTGAGGATGGCGTGAGCTCATGTACGTTAGCAATCAATGAATAGTCATTAATGTTGTGAACGTCAGCGTAGCTCTAAGGGGACCAGTCACCAGGCACAGGGACGCCACGTCGTTTCTGTGTGCGTGTCCTAAGGATCATCACACCTTCCAGCACTGCTGGGCTGCCCGTAACTGTGCTTTAGTCGCATGAAGCACCACTCATCAATGTTAGAGAAAGCGGGGTACAGTGACTTTAAGGCAGCTCACCTGGGGACACCAGGAAAGTGTCCTGTAGAAATGTACATGTCCTGGGGACTTGAAGAATGGGTAGAATTTGAATTGGCTGACAGATTGGAACAGCAGCTGCCGCCAGACACAGGCATGATCTCTGTATAGCTTTCCTAGCAATTCATTAATTACAGTTTGTAAAATACTTCTCTATTCAGTACCTCAGTTGAGTCTCGTGGCTCCATAGCCTGGCCAAATTTGGGGTTATGAGATCTGTCCCAAAAGTATCAAGTCAACATCAATATAATTTAAACAGTTTGCACGGCCGATACTTTAGGGACAGACCTTATGTACTGAGACTCACAGAGATACGTTGCTCAAAGTTATGCAGCTTCTAGGTACTAGAGCACAGATTTATTTATATCCTTAGCCACCATTTCATGAGTGCTTCTCTGTGCCAGGAATTCTGCTCAGTGCTTTTCTTGAACCCTCCAATTTAACGCTCACAACTCCCCTGGGAAGCCAGTACTACTGTAAAACGTAAAAAGGCTTTTATTCAAGTTGGTGTGTGGCAGAGAAGAAACACAGTGAATACTTGTTGGAATCGTAACGATCCCCATTGAACAGGTGGAAGAAACAAGGCTCTTCAAGGTTTGAAGCATATACTAACTTACAAAAACCTCCAAGGGGTTGAGCCCGGTGTGTCTGTTTCCATAACTTGTGCCCTTAACAATAAACGGATCGCTGCCTCCAGAGTCTTCCTCACCCAAGCCAGCTCCCCGTCCGCCCCTCAGTCTCCTCTTCCTCTCCTCCGTTTTGGCCTCCCGAAATTTTGGAGAGGGAAGCCTTTAGCCTTTATCTTCCCGCTGGAGTGCAGCAATCCTGCCGGAAAACTCCCTCTCACTTCCTTGCCTCTTTTCTCTCCAGCTGTGTGCACTTTGCGTGCGAGGCCAGTAACTGTCCAGAGCTGGCCGTGGAGAACGCCGCCCTCAACTGCTCCAGCAGTGACCGCCACCGTGGCGCCCAGTGCACCGTGAGCTGCCGGACGGGCTACGTGCTTCAGATAAGGCGGGACGACGAGCTGATCAAGAGCCAGGTGTGTGCAGGTGCCGGGCTCACCGCCCCCCTCAGCCCCGAAGGCTAGCTTGGTGTTACACACGTCCCCTGCTGGACCTCCAGCGTGTAAAATAGCGCTGCTGCACAGGAGACGCTCCACAGCTGGGTGGGGGTTGAAAGACTCAGTCATGGATTTGGAATGTGTGTGATAGCCGTCCCTTCCAGGGCAGTGCTCCACGCTCCCTGATCAGGGTCTCTGTGTAGACTGCAAATCTGGAAGACCAGGAGCTGAGCAGACCAGGTTTGGAATGAAACCTTTATAGCCAGAACTTCGCTACAATTGCACGGGCTGCTTTCGGAAGGGGTGAGCCCTCTGTGAGGTGTTGGTTCATTCATTCATTCATTCATTCACTCATCATAAAACAGCTGTTCACCGAGAACCAGAGGCTAATCTAGATGCTAGAAGGGGGAAAACGTCCTTAAGATAAACCTAGTTCCTGAAGATGCTTAGTCATGGGCTTGGGAGTAAACAGTGTGTCACAATGAGTTGTGTGATAAGCACTGTAAAGGGAAGTGTAGGATGTTGTTGGAAACACGGGACAGTTCGAGGAAAGTGACCTGTAAAAAGTGGCATGAACACTGAGGAGTAGATAACAGTCAAATGGGGGGCGTGTTGGGAGAGGGGAGAAGTGAGTGATGTGGGCAAAGGCAGGAACGGAGTGAGGAGCCCACTGTGGAGAACGAGCATGCCACAGACCGGCTTTTCCTTTTCTGAGGCAGTGAGGCTAGAGGGGTAAGCAAGGTCGCTGGTGGGTCAGGAAGTGGGGTGTTTAACTAGGGCAGGAGGGAGCTGTTAAAGGAAGTGACGTGGTGGACAAAGATCCTTTCAAATGCCCACCTGGGCTTGGCTTGGAGTCTGGCAGCTAAGACTGGTCACAGGGAGCCCTTGGAGGCCATCAGAAGAGGCCAGGGCACAGGGGTGTCCTGAGTGAGGGGAGTGGCAGGGAGTGGATTTGAGATGCGGCAGAATGTCACTTCGTCCACTTGTTGCTGAGGGGGTCTCAGGTGGGCAGGGGAGTGGACCATGGTGGCAGGATGGCTGGGGGTTTGTCACTGGCTGTTGCCCCTTCCAGGGCCCCACTGGTGGACCCTCATCTTCATGCTGTAAATATGCAGGACATGTTCCTTGTTGCTAGGAACACCCCATTGTAGGAACCTGGGAGCTCTGGACTGCTTATCTTAGACCCTCCTTCTGTGTGTCAGACAGGGCCAGTCTGAACCCCTGCGGAAACAGTGGGGCTATTTAGGTATTGAGGGACCTGCTCTCTTGAATATGTGCTTAACAGAGAAAATGCCCATTATCCTTTGCTGTTAAAACCCCTGATCAACATTTGGCCTCCCTAAACCCCTGGGGTTTGGCGGCCTCCTCCTCGAGTGGAAGCCCTGGGGGTGCAGATGAGTGGTTCTGTCGCGTGGCCTTGCCCCGCCATCCTCTAGTTTGGTTCAAGTTGCCGTCCGCCTGTGACTTTTTCCAGCCTGTCTCTTTTTCCCATCTACCTCTTAGCTAGTGAACCATCACATTTCAGATTACGGAGTGGCTCCCGGAGCAATCTTTGGATTTAGTGGCAAGGAGGAAAGTGAAGTAAGGAAAGAGACTTGCCCAGAGGAAAACATCTGTCTACCAGCTCCTCTAAGAGGCTTCCTGTCACCTCCTCCAGAGCCA
The DNA here is from genome assembly GCA_004026585.1 of Noctilio leporinus. Lineage (NCBI taxonomy): Eukaryota > Metazoa > Chordata > Mammalia > Chiroptera > Noctilionidae > Noctilio > Noctilio leporinus. The sequence goes on from PVIW01000018.1 coordinate 704,587, forward strand.
GAGAAGGATACCAAGGTTAACAGTGTCCTAACTTGTGCCATGCCTCAGAGACTGTTTTCTCAAAGCAGTCGCCATGCCCCCAGAGGTCGTGAGTCCCAAGGATCCTGTCAATACAATGGGCATAATGATCGGGAGAACTAGATGGTCATTAGGAACATAGCCAGTTTCCCCTTATCCTCTTTCCAGCTGTGTAAATTGGGAATACTCACTTCATGTCTCTGAGCCTGTTTCTGCATCGGTAAAATGGGACTAGAAATGCTTCATTCATACAGTTGTTGGGATTGACACGAGCTGAAGTGAGACACTAAGTCTTGGTTTCTTGGTGCCCTGATGAGACTGAACTGTAGCCGGAGGGAGTCGGGTGTTTCTGTGTATTTATGGAAGTCTGCCCTAACTCTCTGTGTCGGCCTCCGCCTTCCAGACAGGGTCAAGCATCACAGTGACCTGTACTGAGGGCAAGTGGAACAAGCAGGTGGCATGTGAGCCTGTGGACTGCGGCGTTCCGGACCAGCATCACGTCCACGCTGCCTCCTTCTCCTGCCTTGACGGCACCACCTTTGGCAGCAAATGCTCCTTCCAGTGTCGTCACCCAGCACAGCTGAAAGGTACAGAGGGCCTTTTGGCTGGGCCTTCCCGGTGTCCCGTGTGGGAAGCCCAGAGGAGGCTTCCAGGTTGTCCTGGTGGGCCCCAGACACCAAGGGCTGGATGGATTTATCTGTGCAGGATCCTGATTTCTTTCCACCAGTTGTACTTATGTCAAGTCTCCTGCTGGGCAGCTAAGGAAAACTTAAGAGTGTGGATAAGTATGGCAATGGAATCCCCTCCAAGATCTTATGGATTTTGCAAAAAGAAAGGGAAGGAGGGAAGTAGGGAGGGAGAGGAGGAAAAGAAGATTTAAGAGAGTAACATTTAGACTGATGTGACTAGTTCTCTGGATATGATTAGAGCCCAGTAAGCCTAAGAGGTAAGTATTATTATTATTTCTAATAACAGAGGTGGAAAGTTTCCAAGGCCATCTTAGTAGTGGTGGGATTCATTTTGGAGCCTGGGTCTTAATCTTTCTCCAGAGCCAGCTGCTACTCTTTAAGGAAGGCTAGCTGGGGAGAGCGGGGTGGGTTGACCGGCATTTCCTGGACTAGGCACTAGGAGTATTAGAATAAGATGTCATCTGGCACACTGAAGAGGAAGCCGTATTTTGAAATGAGTGAAAGGCCAGCCTGGGTATCCTATAATGTCAGGATTCAAAGGGCTCTTAGAGCTCATCAGGGATAACTGATTATTGGAAAGATGGAGAAACTGAGGTCCAATGAGGAGAAGGAAGGGATGGGCAAAATCACAGAGCATGTGAGCAGTATTATCAGGGTAAATTAAAAGCTCTTGGCTTCCACACAAGTGAGCAATTCTGCCTCTCTGCATCTCAGTAGCCTCATTTGTAAAACAGAGCTAGGAGTGCCCACTAACAGGCCAGGTTGAGGGTTAAAAGAGTTGGGATTAAAATCCCAGAGTAGGAAACTGCTTAGTGAATACACATCTTCTCCAAGAGGCACCCTGTGTGCAGCTTTGTGCAGGGGCTGCTCTCCTGACCTCTTTGTTCTATGAAGAACTGAGTCAGGAAGCTGACCTCCTAGGACCCAGAGGTCAGTGTCCCCACGTGAGCAGTCATCATTCAGGGCACGCAGTCAAGTGCAGACCCTGGGGACCTGGTTGACACGCAAAGCACCACACACCTACTTGTCCCTTATATTCCAGGTGAGTTGTTTCTTGACTTTCACTTAAATTCCCAAGCCTTCTTCAAGATGTGTGCAAAATATCCTGAGATGTTACAGCCTTAGAATCACTCATGCCAAAGCCTTTACCAAATAAACACTACAAACACAGAAGCTGCAAAAATATACAAGTAAAGAAATAATACATCCAAATCATAAATATGTCATAGAATAGCTAATATTGCAGCATTACTTACTATAACTCAAAGTGTTGGGTGCATTTGAAATGGACTCTGGAGCGGGGTATCTAAAGTAGACATGTCCTCGTGCTACAAGGATCTTTTTAATAGACTCGCTTTCTGTTCTGGCTCTTGTTGCTTTTTCTATCTCAGCTTTGCCTCTCAAACCTCAGATCTAAAACTCAGACTATTCACTAGTTCCCATAAGATACCCAACACCACTAAGCACCTTCTGAAGATGGAGACTGAGCTGATTGGTCTTGGGAACTGGCCAATCCTACAGTGCCCAGCAGTCAACCTTCTGGCCTGCCCTCAGCTCTTTTATTCACCCCTGAACTCCCTTCAGAATCCTGCCACAGCCTTCCTCCCATTAGGAGTTCCAAATTCTCTCTCTCCTCTCAGGCTGAGACCCATCTGTTTTTCTCAGAAGCAGATAGCCAGGGCCTGGAGCTTTCAGTTTGATCCTACGGGCCTCATCAGTCATCTTCCCACAAACAGGACCACCCCGTAAGAGGAATTTCCATATAACTCCTAAAAGAATGGTTTATCTTATCGCCCTGGTATTTTGGAGATAGCAGAGCCTAGAAGGTCGTGAGTCCAAACCACTTCTGTGCTCTTCGTCCTTCTTCCCCTTCTTCTACTATGACTTCTGTTTCTTACCAAGAAAAGTAAAACGATCTCTTCCCAATTTTATCAGCACTAGCCTTCAGCCAGTGCAGCCTTCTGAGTGTTTATTTGTCCTTGCTGGCTGCAATTTTGCGTTCTCAAAACAATCCAGGGGCCAATATATGGCCTTTCACATCCTAAAATGGTAGCGCTACACAAGAACTCAAAGACCGTTTTGATTTAGGGTAGTTGACTTGTTCAAGGTCACAAATGTATTCACCATACTTTATACACTTAACAAGTAGATATTGAGAGCCTACTGTGTGCTTAGTACTAGGCTATATTATAGAAATAAAAAGATGAAGAGATTGCATTCCCTGCCCTTAGGATGCTGGGAACAAAGAAAGCCAGACTTTAGGTCTCCTGGCACTTTCTTTCTTGCATTCTGTTTTAGGTTAAATTCAACCTTACAGGCAAACCCAAAGAGATTTGGTCTTCTGTAGATCTTATAAATAACATAATAAAAGCAGGCACATCTCTTTTGACAGTATATTATTATTTTAATACTCATTAGAGGCTGAAATTTCCTTAGGCACATTTGTAGACAGGCTGAGCAAGTTTAGCTTTCTTGACTTCAAAAGATGGACAAATGAAGAGCCAGGCCACGTAACTTTTTGGAAGCAAGTCTCTGACATCAGCACTCATCCCTTCCACAGGTGTCCTGCATCATGTTCCCCTAGAAGATGCGGGCAGGGAAGTGAGAAAGGGCATGGAAGTGATTGGAGCATGGAGGGTCTCTTCTGCAGCCAGTCACCACTGAGGGCAACCAGAGCACTGAGAACTAGGGTGGAACACCCCTCAGTTACCAGAAACTAGCATGTGCCTTCACCACTTCGTCATTGACTAAGTGCTGCTTACAGGGTCATTGACACCTCAGTACTGGGTGGGACCTTGCCCCATGTGCGGGCAGAACGTCCATCCAAGACAGGGCAAAGGGCCTCCCACAGAGATAGGGTCCCAGCCACGGGCTGTAAACATCCTTCCAGGTATAGAGGTCAGGGCCATGGGGGTGCGGTCAGGGCAGGGACAGCATGTGCCAAAGCCTACTTTCTTCAAAGCCATATGCACAGTGGCAGCAGCTGCTGAGCATGGATGGAAATGCTGATCCTGCACAGCTCCCTGGTGTCTGCGTCTCTTGGCTGGTTTGATGTGGGGTGGGGGCATGTCCATGGTCCTGAATCGCCGGTCCCTGCTTTAGTGTGGTTCTTCTTTGGACTGTGGCACGAGGTTACCGCCTGTTTACCCTCTCCTAGGATTTACATTTCTGGTTTGCTTTTTTCCTCTCTCTTGATGAGTATTTTTGCAATTTTTATGTTATCTTTCCACAAAGGAGCCACAACTTTCACTTCCCCATTTAGGATTTTCAGAGCAGATAGGGTATACTTTTAAGAGTCCCAACACTTTTCTCACAGATATTTTATCCTTTTGAGGGGATTTACAGAGGGTGTTCTCCCCACTCTTTTATAACTCCTCTTCCCCCTGATTTTTGCTATGCCTGGGCCCCGCCACTACCGCCCCCGTCACAGAGGCAGAGCAGAAAGCAGCGTGTCGTTTCTAGTGTTCCGGGAGCCTTTGCTTCCGCGGAAGCCGAATGAAAATCACCCTCCCACATCCTCTACTCCTCCGACTTGCTGTGGAAATACCTGTTGTTTGTTTTTGCAGCATCACAGTGTATCAGCGTGGGATCTGGGGGTTGCAGACACTTGCGTTGTCTGTGCTCACCAGATGAATCACACCGCGCACACTGGGCGGGGGTGGGAGAAGCAGAGGAGCCAGCCTGGGAATGCGCCGGATTCACTCCCTTTTCCTGCTTCGCCCCTCTCCGCAGTCCTACCGCCTTTAGCGCACTAAGTAACTTACTTCTTGGTATGATGTGGTGCGTTCCTCCCCATCCGACGAGGGGGACGGGGTTTGAGGTTTCTTTTTGGGAGTTTTGTCCACTGCTTTGTCCCAACATGTAAAATTGAACAGACACATAGTAAGTGCTGCACAGGTGCTGGTTGAATACATGAAAGCTTCTGTGCCACTCATGTGCCCCTTGCAGGTCTAGTAATGGCAGTGAAAGTTAGGAGGAAGGAGAGGGAGGAAGCAGGAAGGCACAAAGGAGTGAAGGAAGCCAACAAGGAACTGGCAGCACTTTTCGGGACCCTTTTTCCATAAACGCTGTATCTTCTCACCAGCGTGAAAGGCAGGATGTCCTGACTGGAGCGATCGCATCACGTGGGCGTCGCCCCACAGAGTGGAGGTCGCCAGTTAGATTCCTGGTTAAGTCACCTGCCTGAGCTGTGGGCCTGGTACCCAGCGGGGGGCGTGCAAGAAGCAACCAGTCCATGTTTTTCCCTCACGTTAACATTTCTCTCCCTCCTTTTCTCCCTCCCTTCCCCTCTCTACAAATAAAATAGTAAATTTTTTTAAAAAGAAAGGTGGAGCAATTGTTTTTCTTTTTTTTTAATTTAATATAATTTTACTGTTGTTCTGTTGTTGCATTACATTTATCCCCTTTCCCCCCGTTACCCTCCCCTGCCTCCCCCCATTCCCTCCCCCCACAGTGAGTCCCACTGTCCATGTCCAGGGGTCATCCACGCCGGTTCCCCGATGAAACTGCTCCCCCATCAGCTGAGCCCACCTGTCTGTCATTCGCAGGCAACAACAGCGTCCTGACCTGCATGGAGGACGGGCTGTGGTCCTTCCCGGAGGCCCTGTGCGAGCTCATGTGCCTCGCCCCACCCCCGGTGCCCAACGCCGACCTGCAGACCGCCCGGTGCCGCGAGAACAAGCACAAGGTGGGCTCCTTCTGCAAGTACAAGTGCAAGCCCGGATACCACGTGCCCGGCTCCTCTCGCAAGTCGAAGAAGTAAGTGGGCCTGCGAACCCAAACTTGGGTTGTGGGGCGCAGCAGAGCTGGGTCTGGCTCTCCGCTGGGAAAGATGTGCCCATTTCTGGAAATGGCCTGGAGACAAAACCCATTCTCTGTTACGGGAATTTGCAGGACGTTGTTATTAACTGCCTGCTGACTGTGTGACCTCATGCCAGTGACTTCACTTCTCTGGGCCTCTATTTTGCAACAGTAAGACAAAGGTGGTAATAGGAGTTCCACATAGGACTGTTGTGGAGGATAAATCTGGGTGCATGTGTAAAGTGCTGGCAAAGTGCCTGGCACCTAGTAATTGTTCAGTAAATGGTGGGTGTTATCATCCATGTCAGCATGGATCAGAGCATGCTGGAAAGAAGGGAGGAGGCAAGAACTTGTCCAGCTTGGTTTTTATTTCAGTTCACATATAACCAGAACAAAATCTGAAACTCTTGCCTATTGAAGGCATTCTATGAATGAATTGTCCTTAATCTCTTCCCACACCCCCCCACCGCCCACCAGGATGGTGTGGGTAGGGAACCAAGCATGGCAGAGGGAAAGGTGAGGGCTGCTGGCTTCAGCAAAACCTGGGTGACTTGGTAGAGTGTGGGTCTAGCCCTTTGGTCCCTTAGATGCCTCTTTTCTCTCATCCTTGAAGACGGGCCTTCAAGACTCAGTGCACCCAAGATGGCAGCTGGCAGGAGGGAGCTTGCGTTCCTGTGACGTGTGATGCACCGCCACCGAAATTCCATGGGCTCTACCAGTGCACGGACGGCTTTCAGTTCAACAGCGAGTGTAGAATCAAGTGTGAGGATGGCGATGCTGCCCAGGTAAGACACCTGGAACTTGAGATCAATACTCTTGTCTATTTACCAAAGATCAGCCTATATTTTAGGAGTGATTTCCTTCGGGAGACTCACTGCAGGTGCCAGATTTGTGTACTTGCAAAAATATCACCAAAGCAGAAGTTAAGAAAATGGTTTCCAATGAGCTTTCTCTGTCACCTCTCCGGGCCTTGCTGTCTCCCCTGTAATGCCAAATTTTATTTGTTCAGAGATTCTTAGCTTGGAAAATATTTTAGTGTTGGAACCCTTGTATGGAATCTTGGTGTATAAATTTGGTCAAAGTTAAGTTATGTGACAGGAGTGACTGAGGCCAGCTCTCTGCCACCATCAGCACTACATGGATCCCTGAAGTATTTACAGTCACAAGACTGCTACTGTCTTGAGACATCAGTAGGCTCCTCAAACATAAGGAGAAAGCAACCATACGTAGACAAGAGGTACAGTTTTGAAAATATTATGGGGAAAGGGAGAACAGAAGAAGATGGCAGGGACTGAATTTTTTCTCAATCCAAGTGTAACTGAGAGAAAGCCTGCTACTCTTACCTGCCTCTGCTGGAGTTCTGTGACTTAATTTTCCTTCATCCTTATACATACCACCCCCAACCCCCCACCCAACTCCCAGTAAAACATGTAGGGAATCAAGAATAGGAAAGGAAATGAGAGGCCAAGCTGGCTCCAGAGAAGACCAAAGTCCAAAAGGAGCTACACCTTGGCAGACCCAACTCTTTATGGCTGAACCCCAATCCCCGTGTCTCACAGGTGTGTGAGGGTCTTCATCCAGGTGGGGCCGAGGTTCTGCCCCCAGACCCCAGGGCAGGCTCTACCCTCAGTCAGTCCTTATCAGTTTTTATTATTGCCCACCACATTCGAGCCTCTGCCAGACCACCATCCTCACCTCCTCAGAGCAGTTACTCAATCCTACTCATTCTTCCTCACTGGAAGATTGATCTCACCTCTGCAGTCGCTCACTCTTTCCAGCTGTGCCCCTTCCTCCACAAACCCATTCCTGATGTTGCTTCCACCATTGGGCTTGGTGCCCTTCCTCTGGGTTCCACCTTCACAGCATCTGACATGGTGCCTGAAATTCATTTATGCCCCACCACCCCAGCCCCTCCTCCTGCCCCAGGCTGTGAAATCCTTGACCACGTCTTTAATCATCCCTGTGCTTTTGGCACAGGGGACAGTGCCAGGCACCTAGTAGGGGCTCAGGAAAGGACAAGGCAGGACTAAGAGCTGCAGTAAACATGCAGGCCACTCTCCTCATTTTCCAGTTCAAAAAACTAAAACTCAGAGCAGTCACTGGACCACCCAAGGTGACACAGCTGGGGTCAGCGGAGCCAGAATCGGCCCTGGCCCCTCCCCCTCGCTGTTGGCAGACTGGACTCAGCAGGCACTACCTGAACACCCTTGGTCGTGTTCTCTCACGGACATCCGTGTCCCCGACTCATCCCCATCCTTGATGGCCAGGGAAGCTGGAACTGGCTAAGGCCAGAGATGCCACGGCCCCACGCAGGCCGATCACCTTCCCTCGCACCCCTTCCCTAAAACTGTTGCCCACAGTTACCCCAAGCCAACTAACATTCTGGCCGAGGTCATGATATCAAACTGCAACCCAGCCTGCCTGGGGCTTGCCAAGTACCTTTCATGGCCATTTGCATTTAAAGGAGAGGAAAATGCAAATTTACCAGAAGACTCAAGCAGTTCTGTTTGGCAAGTGGTGGAGAGGCTAGGGCGGAGGAGCAGGGCACCGGTGCAGGCTGGGCTCCTGATACAAGTGATGTTTCTAGTTTGTACTGCAAATGAATTTCCTCTACCCTCCAACCAGGGGACTGGGAGCCAAACCTAGTATTCACCTCAGATCCCCTCTCACAGCCTGTAAACATGCAGAAACGTACAGCCTGGAGCATCTTGAATCGAATAGCTTGTACTGAGCGGGGACTGGTTGCCTCCCAAATGAGTTCCAGATCCTGGCGGACAGGACAGGGGCTCTTGCAGGGGAGGCTCCCAGGTGGGCCCACCACCACCACTCAAAGCAGATTAGCAAGTAAGACCTCCACTTTGTGGATTCCTGGGAGCCAGGAGGATGCTGGGTCTGGTGTCTGGGGTTCGAATCCTGGCCCCACCAATGACTAGCTGGAAAACTTGGGCAAGTTATTCACTATTTAAGCTTCAGTTTCCTCATCTATCAAATGAGGGAGAGGGTGATAATAATACCACCTACCTCATAGTTTGGAAGGTTCAAATGAGGTAACGAGGGTGTGTATACTGATGAGCACCCCCTGTGCCCCCACGCACAGCAGCCCTGGGGAAGGCACAAGTGAACGAGTCTGCCTTCAAGGCCACTCTTCGTGGGGACCATCCCCGATGTTCACGTGGTCCCTTACAGAACCAAAACGCAAAGGTGATGGCTTGGAAGTTAGCCCCCAAAAGTCAGAGAAGGGGGCCTTCCTCATGTATGAGGCCAGGATATGGGGTGGGGAGGTCAGTAGGAACCATAGGGAAACCTGACCTTGCTCAGGTCAACCTACGGAATGGACACTCTCTAGACTAGCTCTGCCTGGTAGAACTTTGTGGGACGACAGAATGTGCCATACCTGTAGGGTACGATGGTGCTCACGAGCCATGGGGGCTGTGGAGCACTCGAAATAGAGGGCGACTGAGCAACAAACACGACATTTTACGCAATTTTAAATAGCTCAAGTTTAAATGTCAGCTGCCACACTTGGACAGTTCTGCTCTAGAATTTATAGTATTAGGCCTGTCCCGAAAGTATTGACCACACACACTGTTTTAATTATATTGACATTGGCTCCATACTTTCGGGACAGAGTTCATATCCTTATAAACCAAGACAGAATACCTTAATAAAAACCGCTTTAGCTCTGGCCGGTGTGGCTTAGTGCATTGAGCACTTGCCTGCAACCAGGGAGGGGGTCGATGGTTCAATTCCCGGTCAGGGCACACGCCTGGGTTGTGGACCAGGTCTCCAGTTAGAGACAACCACACATTAATGTTTCCCTCCCTGTCTTTCTCCCTCCCTTCCCCTCTCTCTAAAAATAAATAAGTAAAAATTAAAAAAAAAAAAAAAGAAAAAGAAAAAAATGGCTTTATTTTTATTTTAATAAGTGTTTCCGAGAAAGCAAACTGGTGGTGCAGACTTTATTTTGACAACTCACTATAAACCTTTGGGAAAGAAACAACACGCCCGTTTTCCAGATGAGGAGGGAGGGTGCGAGAAGCTAAGACGCAGAGTGCTTGCCCACGGTTTCCAGTTAGTAAGTGGTGTTGACCGGGGCCCAGCCCCGCGACTCCCACTGCGTTTCCGGCAGGCGGTCAGCAAAGGCTCATCTCAGGTGACAGGGGAAGTGCCAGCTGTCTCAGCACTGACCCAGCGGCAATGCTCCCGAGCTGTCCGAGATGGTAATGCAGGCTCAGCGCTCGTAAGAAGCACCGCCGGCGCTTTGTAGGGGATGACAGGAGTGGGCCCTGTCGGGACGGGGACAGGGTCGGTGTGGGACACACTCGCAGAGGCTGCAGCAGGAAAGGAAGAGGCTCAAGTGCTTTGTGTGGGCGTCAGGCACGGAATGGCGGGTTTCGGCAACTCAACTGGAGCGAGAGGGAGGGTGGGAGTGGAATCAGTAAGAAGCCGGCTGGCTCATCACGGGGATCACGGAGGCCAGCTGTGACAGCCTCCCCGCACCCGTGGCATGCGGCTGGTCCTGTCTCTCCGGGTTCTGCTGTGGGCACGGTGTGGCTTGCCCGCACAGCGCCTTCGCACACAGGGGGTCGGGTCCAGTTTCCAGGTCAGCAGCTGCTTGCCCAAGCACCAGGGCTTCCTGGAGGAAGCGGTGCAGGATCTCAGAGATCCCCACTTACTTTATAAGTGGAGCCCACTGGAGCCCGGAGAGGGGAGGGACTTGGCCCAGGTGACACATCAGTCTTTTAACCAAATTAGCACACAAGCCGTTGCGTACCTCATCCTTTACCTAACGTGGGGGAAGCACCTGCATGTGAGGGTGATGACTGAGAACAGAGGCAGATGATCCACAGCAGCTTCAACTTACTGGGCACTCACTGCTCACCAGTTTCTGGGCCGAGTGCTTCACAGAGGCGGCTTCGTTTAATCCCCACAGCTTCCAGCATCTCTGTCCCATTTTACAGACGAGGAAGCTGTGGTTGAGTGAGATCAGGGTTTGCCCGAGTGACACGGCTCAGGTGTGGTAGAGCCGAGATTGCTGTGGCCGGTCAGGCTGCCCCCAGCTCAACCGTGTAAATCCCGCACCGCACTTCCCGGTTCCGCCTTGCCCTGCCGCAGCCATCCGCGTGTCTCTCTGCTACTTTTTGGGTTATTGTTATTTCTACTGTGTAGAAGTCTAATTCTCCATCTCCCCTTACCTCCCCTCCTCGCCTTTCCTCTCCTTTCTGCCCCGTAGTAGTAACATCGCAGAGGCCTACAGTCAAGAGACCTGGCCCAGCATTGGCAACCTGCAGGCCTGGGCACGAGGCCTCCCCACTCTGGCCTCTGGCATTTCTGAAGTGGGGTTGGTGGCTGGGTTGATTCTGAAGCACCCTCAGAGACAGCGTGCCGAGTGGCTAAGAGGCTTCACTAACTCTCAGAAAGCCCGATGTGTATGCATTAAGCTCTAAATGCTTCCCATAAGCTAACCCACACGATCCTCAAGGTGACTCTCAGGTAGTGGACACCATGCTAATTGAACAGATGAGGAAACTGAGGCATAGAGAGATTAAGGGACACAGAGAGGATGTTGCAGAGAGGAGGTCTGGCTCTGGGCACTTGGGGGTAAGTCTGTACTCATCCATGACACTGGCATCATTTCAGAACTTTCTCACTTTCTAGCTGAGACTTAGTTTCCAGATCCGTAAAAGGGACATAATTTCTACTTGACTACCTTGTTAAAAGGATTCTTAAGTGTGTGGAAAGCACCTGGTGTATAATAGGCGTTTCATCATGTGGCTGTTAGAAGCCTTCAGCTCCTTGTAGCCTGTGCAGCTAAAGAGAGCTCGAGAGAGCACAGCATGCTTTTATAGCAGACGGAGGCGCAGGCACAGAGTGGCCAACTTCTGCTGAGCAATGCCCAGCCCCCTTGTCAGAGATTTCATTCACTGCAGTGTGCAAAAGGGTGCGTTCAGAGCCAGCTACGCCAGGGCGCTCCCTGCCAGTGGTCTCTGGGCTTCCCAGATGGGAGGCTCAATGTCAGGCACTCTGGAATTCACCTAGCCTCGACATCAGAGATCTACCCGGAGGATCTTCACCAGGCAGTAGGCCGGCCCTGAGGGCACCAAGACCTAGTCCTGAAGCGGGGTTTGAAGCCCCCCCTGGAAAGTGTGCTGTGCAGGGGCCCCAGCAGAGGTGTGGCGGTGGGGAGAGCGAGAAAACCTGACCACAGCACCGGAAGGGAGGCCATGCACGGAGCAAGAGATGGGGCCGGACATGCTGCCTGGGTTCCGTAGTGGAAGCCCTGACCGCCAGCCTGAGCATGCCTTCCTTGAGCGGGCAAGGCACCCTTGCAGGAGGCTCTAAAGCAGGTTGAGTCAACAGAGCTAAGTTCCAGATCAAGTAGGCAGGAGGGGAAAGAGCTGGAGCCAGTAAGACCAGTGCCTTCACGCTCCTGCCTCCCCAGTTGGAAATTCCCCAGGCAGATTCCAGCTAGTTCTAGTACATTCCCTGCTGCAAACCAAGCTCCCCAGCCAGCCCTGCCCCTCAGCGCTGAGATCTGCAGCCCTGCAGGGCTGGAGGCCAAACGCATCAGAGCCGCAGGCCAAGGCGACAGGAAATTGGGGTCAATTTCCCACTCCCTGGGGGCCCAGCAGAATCATGGAGCCTGGGGCTCTGGGAGGGAGAGTTGGGGTTCTCTGAAGCCACAAGAAGCCTCTTAAACTTTCCCTGAGCTCACGCAGAATGCCTCCCAGTGGACCATGCAAGTTGTCCCACAGCTTCATGCTCCAAATGGGCCACCCTTCACCCATGGACACACGGAGGTTTTCATCTCAATTGGTGGCCCAGGAGAGGCCCAGAAAGGGGCCCCCTTTCTTTCCTGAATCTTGTCTCCTTGCAGCTGTTTTCCCAGACTGGGAAGCCTCAGCCTGCCTCAGCCCTTCCCAGGAGTTGATTCATTCCCTCATGCAGGCACTCATTTGTTCATTTCCTCATTCCCTCATTTCTTCATTGACTTGACTACTTATTTATCTTTTCGGCCATGCATTCATTTCTCTTCATTTATTAACCAGACTCATTCTATAACTCTCTACCTATTCATCTCACCTTTTGTTAAACAAGTAGTTCTTCAATGAATAAAATAACTATTGAATGAAGAATGAATGAACTGAGTGGCCAGGACCTATTTATTAAGCACTGCAGAAGGCCCTGAGGCCGGGCATGGGAATAGCACACCTTCCTGGGCCCTGAGGAGCTCATCATCCAGGTAGAAACAGGTGATACACAGCGGTAATGCCTGTCAGAGACCTTAAGGTAGTGCGCTCTGCAGAACCGGGCACCACAAAGACAGGATGGCTTGTGCCAGGTGATCTACATGGACCCGGCAGGGGGAGGAGTAGGCAGTAAGCACCACAGAAGCGTGGCTGTGCGAACCAGCTGCTGCTGCATTCGGGAGTGCAGGCAGTTGAAACTGAAGTTCCGTGCTAGTGCTGGGGCTGTAGGGAGCTAGAAGCAGAGAAGGAGGCAGAGTTAAGGCTCCACACGGAGGGTGGGGTGGGGTGGGGACTCTGGTGGGCCAGGCACAGGAGGGTCAGTGGGACCTGACTGGTTCCAGGGGGTTGGGCTGGTGCAGCATGGTTAGCAGCCCTGGCCTGGTGTACTTTCTGTCCTTGACACAAGCTTGAAAGAAGAAGAGTAAACTCTTCTCAGGTAGACGGACACCCTGTGCAGAAACCAGCCACAGTTCTCCATTCCCAAGGAGTAGGATGTACGCTGGCATTGAAGGCTTGGGAGACATTGGGAGCTCTCTGCTGCTAATTATACTTCCTGGCATTTGCACATGCCCTTTGGTTTTCTAGAAATGTCCTTCCATTCCTTTTCTGCCTAGGATTTTATATATCATTGAAAACTCACTTCCGTACATCACCCCCTCTATGAAGCCTTCCCTGCTTTCCCTCTCACAACCGATGACTGTCCCAGTTTACTCACAGCATGGACACTGAGCACCGTCACAGTGACTTGGCTGGCTGCTCCCATGACTCTCTTTCTTTCCAGCTCAGTGGGATACATACCAGCTCACTTTGCTGTTGGATCTCACAGAGCAGGGCACAGAATGGGTAGCAAGAAATGGTCCTTGAATTCATAGGCAGTTCTGAGAAGGATTTCTGTAGAGCTGGACTCCCGATAGAACCTTAGACATTGAAATGGGGATTGCAGAGAACCATGTCCATAGGCTGCATTTTTCTACCACCTTGCCGAAAACGGAGGCACTGTGTATTGCTTATTTAGGAAAGACCCATGCTCTCACTGTACAAGCTGGGGTACATTTGGGCCCTTACCTTCTCAGTTAAAAAATAAAAACAAAAACAAAATCAAATCTCTCTGATGAAGTCTTTGAAAGAACGCTGAGCCAGGGCTTAGGGAACCAGGGAGTTAGGTTTTCTGGGAAGCTTTGAGCTAGTTTCTTTCCACACTGAGTCCTCCCTCAGTTTCCCCATCTGTAAAATGGACATAATACCAGTGCATCTATTTTAGGGCAATTGGGTTTCCACCAGTGTTCAGAGATTGTTTTTGCAACCCTTTCAGAACTCTGGGGAGATGAGAAGTGGTTTTATTTATTTAATTTTGAGAAGCTCAGGTTGAGGGCGGTGAGGGGGTATCTCTTGGTCCTAACTGTGTTTCTGTGGTGTTCAGGGGCGTGGGAGCAACATCATCCACTGCCGGAAAGATGGCACCTGGAGTGGCTCCTTCCATGTCTGCCCGGAGATGCAAGGCCAGTGCTCGGCCCCGAACCAGCTCAACAGCAACCTCAAACTGCAGTGTCCCGAAGGCCACGCCATAGGTATGACAGGTGCCTGGGGTCAGAGCCGGAGGGGCAAGACCTTCCTGGAATTCGGGGCTAGTCAAGTTCCTCTGTCATATGGGTCTATCATGTGGGGCTGTGTGAGGCACTGGAGAAAATGGAGGTGGATGAGACCAGCCTTTGCTTTTGAGAGAGAGAGCCAAGGGGCACAAATATGGTGGAAGCGATTGGGGTGAGTGTACAAGTTATGCTTATGCTGGAGCACAGAAGGGTGGATTGGTGCCCCAGGGGACACAATGACTCTCAGAAGAAGGGACACTCACAGAGGGATTCAAAGGAGCTTCTTGGGCAAGAAATAATGTTCCAGATAGAAGGAACTGTGTGGCAGGGGGAAGAAAATCAGAAAGCAGCAGTGGTTCAGTGTGGTTACCTTTAGTGTTAGTCTTAACAACGTGCATAAATAGCACTAGTCATTCATGAGGACCTGCTATGGGTCAACCCCGGCAGCAAGCACATTAGAGGATATTTATATGTATGATCCTCTCAGTCATCTTCAATAACGGAGACAGTTGAGGCTTGACGGGATGGCAGAGCATGCTCCAAAGCCTGAGCACTTTCCATGGTGTCCCGGTTGCCTCCAAAACGGGGATAAATTGCAGTTTCCAGATGCCATTTGTGTGATCATAGGCCAGTCTGCAAAATGCTCACAGTGAGGGGAGGCTACCTGGGGTTCAACGCCAGGGGTCTGCCGGGTTGAAACCCAGGGACTGGACAGTGGCGTTCATCACGGGCTCTGGAGCTTTGTGGGGAACTGGGCCGGCACCGGGTCTCACCTCCGCTGAGGACGGCAGTGCTGACCTTTGGGGCGGATCCCCTCATTGACCATGATGAAAAGCCCAGGGAATTGAATGTCATTTCTCATGGCCAGCATGATTTATGCGACAATCACCAGGCATGTCTGGAGCAGAAGATTATCTGCGGACACAAACTCCCAGTCCCACGGAGCCAGCGTGTTCTGCACCCAGCAAAACGAGTTTCCACTTCATGTCCAGAAACAAGGGCCAAGGTTGGAGATGGTGTGGGGTGGGTGGGGTCCGACCTTCTTCTTGGAGGTGGAAACAGCCTCCACGCAGAGAAGTTCTTCACCTCAGCTTCAAGTAGAAATCAGCACTCCCTCCTGCATTTAGTCCAGACCACCTGCTCCTCCTGCGAGGGTCAGAAATGCCAGAGTGCACAGGTGCCCTCTGTGATGATGCAGAAGGTGCTTTATGCCTATAGACCACAGGGGGCAAACACAAGGCCCGAGAGCTGAATCCGGCCCTCCACCTTGTTTTACCTGGGCCGGCACCTTCAGCCTGGCACCTGGTTTCTACCCGGCTTGCTTAACTGTTAAGGAGCAGTTACATTTATACAGTCCCAAAATGACATTCGGCTTTGAAGGCCACCTCGAGGCTGATACGGCCCCCGGTGAAAAGGAGTTTGACACCCCTGCATAGAGCCACCAGTTCAAAGGGCCCCGACAGGAGGGCTGCAGAGAGGTGGAATGTCATGGGACCCGCCAGTGTAGACACTGCAGAAGGCTGGGCCCACAGGTGTAGCAACAGCGAGCCCAGTTGGCTGCTCCTTCCCCAGGCCAGTGCTTCTGTCCACCGTTGCCGATGGGTGTGCGTGGCTCTGGGTGAGACAGGGTCCCTGTCCCCAGCTTAGTCAGGATATGTGCTCATGACTGGCCTTAAGCAGCGCTGGGAGAAAAACACTCAGTTACTTCTATTTTTAAAAACCTATAAAACGAGACTTCTTTTATGCCTACACCCACTGACGTTCAAATATAGTTACACATGCGTAAATAAACCCAAGCACAAATGCTTAATAACGAAACGTAGACCCAGAAACCCAATGTTCAGCAAACTCATGTAGAGCACGTACACATCAGCCAGAGGCCACACAAACACGTGCACTCACTCACATATGACACATGAGTGCACATACAGCATAGGTACAAACACATCTTAGGCCCCAAGGCATACGAAACACAGGAGACACAAAACGCAAACATAGCTCACACACATGCACAAACACATTCTGTGCCCACATTATACATCCCCATGCCCCTGCCACACACAGGTGAGCCGTGCTGCCTGACTCTGGGCCCATCCTCAGCACAGTCTAGAGGTGGGCAGAAGGTAGCAACACATGCCTTTACCCACCAAACTTCGTCATGGGCAAAGCAGAAAGAGAAAGAGGCCCATGTGACCCTGGAACCTGCGTCTCCTCCCCTCCTCCATGACCCACGCCTGCACTGCCATGCAGCGTGAGCAGGTTTATAAACATGGTCATCCAGGGTGGGAGCATGTGGCGGAGCTCAGGAGAAGCAATGTGAGACCCTGAGGGAGGAGGAAAAGGGGAGGCACGTTTCCCTCGGACTCCCAGCTCCCTCTCCCTCCTCGTCTCCAAAGGCTGCAGGGATGTCTCTCCCAGGCTGAGACCCTCCCTGGGGAGAGCCACCTCACGGAGGACACAGTCAGAGGCCTCGTAAACTTGGGTGAGGCATGTGTTGACATGTGTCAGATTCAGGGGGCTGGAGGGCACATCCGGCCACCCAGAGCAGCTCCTTCAGGCCCCTCCCAGCAGGACAGGGAGGCTTGGGTGGCAGGTCGGAGCCCTCAAGGGGTTGCTGCTGCCACGCACTGCCACCTCCCTGCTCCTCTCTGGAGAGGCGGGTGGGGGCCGGGAGAGATCACTGCTCTGTAATGATGCCAGTTAGGGCTCATCTATGGCAACACAACAGCCTGGTCCCCAAGCCCAGGGCTTCCCAGGAGTGGGGGGAGCACAGAGGAGGAAGAGGCACAAAGACAGGCTGCTGTGGAGCCCAAACACCTGCTTGTTGGGCTGGATTTGCAGGACAGTGAGTGGCACATGGGAACCACCAGGCAAGGCAGGAATCTGCCACCTCTGGGCTCAGCGCCTGTGTGTGGGTGAAGAAGTTCTAAACACTGTCCTGCACCTGCCACCTGCCCTCACCTCCTCTTCCGTCCTGGTGAGACTCTGAGACTGAAGAGGGTGACACACGGCAACAGAAAGCACGTTGACAGATAAACTGTGTATGCATGATAAGTGTGTATGTATACGTCTAAGTACATATGCATGTGTGTATGTACATGTACACAGTATACATACATGGGGGGGCAAAATGTAGGTTTACAGTTGTATAGGACACACAGCATTTATTCTTGTATTACTATTTATTATTATATTATTTTCCATACAAACCACTGTAAACCCACTTTTGCCCCACCCTGTATAGACACCCATTTACACATACATGATACATGTACACACAAATTTGGAGCATTGAGAATGGCTCATAAAATACTTAAAAAAAAAAAAAAAAAAGTTGACTGTCTCTTGTGAACCGCTCAGTGTTCAAGGGTGGTCTTGGCACAAGGCAAGTAAATGACCTCCTTAGGGCTCTGGTCAGATTCTAACACCTCAGTTCTCTGCCTGCATGAATGAGCACCTTTCTGGAGTCCTGGGGACATCCCATGGGATGGGATTGATCTTTCAGGAGACTTCGGAATGTGTGATGTCAGGGCAGAGAGTGAATGAGCTAACTTGTAGTCAGCTTGCCAGCTCACACCTTGAACGTTAACTCTCTTCAAGGAGAAATCCTTGGACTGAGGGTGTCTGTCCCTGCCGGTCATCCACACCTTAGTTGGCTCATTACTCAATTCATTTTTTTCAGTTCTTTGCATTATTTTCCATGTAGTCAACCATTTATTCATTCCCTCCCCCAGGCACATACTTCCTCCTCCATGAGGTACCTACACACCTAGTCCTCATTCACTCCTGGTGCCACCCATTCATGCGGTTATTCACTTTTCCTTCCCGTCTATGCACTCACTCAATCAATGTCTCTTTCATTCAGCTTCAAATACTGAGTGCCTGCCATCGGCCACACACAGTGCCAGGCTCTGGGCATAGAGTGGAGCGCAGAGGGTGCTGACCTCATAGAGTTTCCAGTGCAGCAGGGAAGAGCTGTTGCTGTAATGTGACAGCCACCAAGCCCTTCAGAAGGGGGCAGATGGCACATGCTATAGATGTCTGTGAGGGGCTTGACCTGTCAGGAAAGCATGGAGGTCTCCTCTGAGCAGGACTGAAGGGTCGGTAGTAATGCAAGAGTTGGAGAAGAGCGGGAAAGGTCTGGAAGGCCCAGGGGAGGGCATGAAGGCAAGCCCTGTGCAAAGAGAAAACCCCGGGACCGAGAAGCTGGTGTTGCGTTCACGTGCCCACCGTTCCCTGGCTGGTGCTTACTGAGCAGTCAGTCCCAGGCACCAGGGGCGCCGGCACCGGGTGAGGCTCAGAAATGAACCCACCTCCTCCCTGCCCGGCAGGCTGGGACATCACTGGGGGCGGGACAGCAACTCTGGACCTAGGTGTCAGCGCTAAGCTCTCACACAGCTGCACAGGTCAGGGCAGGTTTCCCGGAGGACTTGAACCAGGCCTTGTAGCCTGTAGCATGTGGCTGTGAGAAGGCGGGTGGTGGGATGGTTCAGGAGGAGGGGACAAGCGCAGGACAGAGGCGAGGAAGTGTGGGGCTCGGAAAACCAAGCAAGCACAGGCTGGGTGAACTGCCCGAGGCATGAAGGCAGTTCATGGAGATGAGATTGAACCATCCTGGGAGGCCGTGGGTGCCAGGGAAAGGGGATTGGACTTTGCCCTGGGGTGGGGAGCCTTGGAGAGGTTTTCCAGGAGGGAAGGAACAGGACCAACCCAGGCTCAGAGCCAATCAGCGGTGGGTGCCAGCTGGACCGGAGGCAAGGAGACAGTCAGGGAGAGCAGAGACAGCCCTGCTGGGGGTAGTTCACCCCTTCCTGCTGTTCTCAAGGGAGGGCAGCCCAGTGCCCCCGGGCCTGGAGAGTGGCAGGGCCCACGGGCACCGGGAGCCTGGGGCCTGAACGGCCACTCCCCTCTCTGCTTCCCCTCAGGGTCTGAGTGTACCACCTCCTGCCTGGACCACAACAGCGAGTCCATCATCCTGCCAGTGAACGTGACTGCACGCGACATCCCCCACTGGCTGAACCCCACCCGCGTGGAGGTGAGTGGCGGGGCCCCCTGCGTGGGGCTGAGGGGAGGGAAATGACCCTATTGAACACTCACTGTGCCCTGGTCCTTCATTAATCCCTCTTCATGCGTTACATTGCCGCATTTTCACACTTGCCTCTGGGTGGGGACTTGTTCACAATCGTTTCTGCGGTCTCTAAGCATTTATTTAATACGTCCCCTCCCTTGGGCCCTGGGCCGAGAACCTGTTATTTCCTGCCCCACTGAATACTGTGACAGCCTGGGAAGGAGAGGGCTCCCGTTTCTAGCGTGCGGACGAGGAGACTGGGGTAGGAACACGTTAAGTAGCAGGCACAGAGGCAGGCACGCATCTCTGTCTGTCTGGAAAGCGCATGCTCACGACAGTGGTGCTGTTGGGCTTCCCTGGCATCGTGTAAGCTCTTGGAGGACCTTCCGAGTTCCATGGCCTGGGTTTCTGGTATCTTTCCCCAAGATTTACTTGCCTGGTAGAAATCCAGGGACATGTGAAGTGGGGAGTTAAAAACACCTGTTGTTTATGAAGCACCTATTGTATTCGGACGCACACAAGCCTGCACACAAACCCCAGAAGGGTTTCACGGTGCGGCGTGGGCAGCCTTGTCTGCATTCTCCACTGTGCCCGCTCTGCTCCAGGTGCCAGGCCGGCTTGCCCACGGCCCGCCCATGGAAGCCTGGTCTCGTGGCAGCCAGTGGCATTGCCTGGTTCCGTCTGGGGACTGGACACGTCCCCTTTCCTGTATGTGACCGGTCAGAGGCCCCAGAACTGAAGTGGGAGCCTGCCCTTGCCCTTCACAGCAACATGCATCTCAGGCCTCGTGTACCAGTTCTGGGCACTGGCCCCTTGCCCTGGAGAAGGTGGGAGCAGGAGGCAGAGGATGCAGGGCAGGATGGAGCGGCAACGGCCCGCCTTCCTGCTCTGTGCTGGGAGGCCTCGCCGTGGGCCAGCCTGCTGCAGACCACGCTGGGACAGCTGGGCAGAGCACGGTGCCGCGTGCCCTGTTTCCCGCGCGACCTGGGGCACCGTGGCGAGAGCTTACTCAGCGCCGGGCCTGTGCACCTGGCGCGGGGCCCGGCTGCCTGCTGCCCAGCTGCCCCGCATCCTCCCCTCCTTCCCCTTCGCTGTGTGCTGCTGCTGCTGTCTGCCCATCTCCAACTCCATCTCCTCTTCCTGTCTCTGTGTGCAGTTTCTGTTTCCTCTGATACCGCTCTCACCTTGCCCTGCCTCCTCGCCCGCTTCTTACCCTCCATGAACACTGTTTCCCTCATCTCTCTCTCTGCCTAGGACCCTCCCGCATCCACCAGAAGGCCCCCGTTTCCCTAAGCTCGCACTCCTTCACCTGTTTCCCCCCTCAACATGCCTCCCCGTCCCTAACCCAGAGTCCCACGTAGATCCTCACGGGATGGCCCGGCGAGTGCCAGCGTGCTACGTGCACCCAGGAACAGGCGCAGGGCCATCACTTCAGAATCCCGAGGGCGTTGGCGATCACCCAGCCCAAGCCCCTCATCCCACACGTGGAGAAACTGAGGAGCCTAGAGGCAGAGGCCAGGCCTGGGTCCCGCAGGAAGCAGAGCCAGGGTCCTCATGGTCGCAGCTTCTTCCCCACCCTGCCTCGGCTCTGGCTCTGCTCCCACCCTGACTCCCGCAGGTGGGGGACACACGCCCACATGGGGCAGGCCCAGGAGACCCGGCTCACACCCGGTACGTCAGGGCTGCTGTACGGGACCCAGACCACGTTCCCCTGGCCCAGCTTCTCCTCGGGCCTTTTCTCTGAGCCCCGCCACCTGCGGGTGAATTCTCACCCTTTCCTCTGTGAGCCCCGGGCACTGAAGAGTTCGGTTATAATTCACTGTGAAATAAATCCAGGGATCTGAAAGCCTGCAAGGCCCCCTCCCCAGTTGCCCACCCCCCGCCTGCCCGCCCCAGCCCCCACCCGGCTCCCCGGTCTGCCGGCCTTTATTGATGCCGGCCTACAGAGAGAGCCTAACGAGGTTCAGACCTCCACCGGTCTCCGGAGGCCTCATTATCCAGGAGGAAAAAAATGTGGTAGAAAAAGGGAGGAGGGCGAAGGGCAGAGATTGATGATTTCCAGGAATACAGCAGAAAAGCTGGCCTCTGCTGCACACTTGCCCCTTGTGTGGGGAGAGCGTCAGAAATAGAGCTGCCGGTGTGGGCGGGCGACGTGGGCCCTGGACGGCCCTGCCCCCTGCGGGTGCGTGCGAGGGGCAACACAAGGTAGATGGCTGGGGACAAGGCTCTGCTCTGACTCCGGTCGCCTTTGTCCCCGGGGAAGAAGTGAGAGGGAAGAGCTATCCGTTCATGGATGCCTACTGTGAATCGGCCTTGGATCGGGAGCTTTCCATCCTCTATTTGCCCCCACACCCCCATGACACACGCGTGTGCACACACCCTATGAGGTGGGTCTTAGTCTCTGTCTTTCCAGGGGAGGAACTGCATCTCAGAGATGGGATCCTCGTGCCTAAGAGGAATTGATGGGGGACCCAGTTCAGTCTGATGTTGCAGTTGACACTAGCCTCTCCTGAATGTACAACAGTAACAATAGAGGGAAACCATTTACTGTCTGCCAGGGATGAGCTGGTAAATGGTTAGCAACTGGCTCCCTGCCTCCTGCCCACCCCCGGCCCCCCGAAAAGGACTCTGATTGGAAGCATTTGCTGCTAGCTGTGGTGTAAACATTCCCGTGGCCATCTTAGTCACCACGGCACTCCGCTCAGTGCCCCGCGCACAGATGCTCAGCACGTTTATGGTTGCTGAGCGATGTGAGTGAGGTTCTAGTTCAAGCCCAGGGACCTTCTTCGCTGTGTGTCCTTGGACAAATCCCGTCCCTTTTTAGGCCAGTTTCCCCTTCTGTGAGCTGAGAGGTAGGCTGGGATCAAGAGTCACAACTGTAAACATCTGTAGGAACCTGGCAAGTGGGTGAAAAAGGCCAAACACATGATTTGTTTTTACATTCAATACCTAGGCATAGGATTCATAGTAGTAGTTACTGTAAATATTTCGGAAAGACCTAGAGAAAAAGTAAGAACCGCTCATGTACATACTATCCAACTTAACAAACAAGACTTCTCAAATATAGTTGAGTTTCTTTACTTCTAATTCTGCTATAACTTACATGGTCATCTTAAGCATAAGACTTGGTAAATGTTTATGTTTGTGTCACTCATTAAACCAACCACGTCAGTTTGGGGGTTTCCAGCACCCCAGAGTTCTCCCTTCCCCAAACCAGGTAATACCTCACCACCAAGACCATCTCTGTTGGTTTTCACTATTTTTAACTGATATATAATTGACAATATAAAATTACATTAGTTTTAGGTACTAAATTATTTTAGTTTGATTTTCTTGAAGAACAAAGCACTATTTTTTAAAGTACCCCCTGTGGAAGCCTCCCTCCAAACACATGCACTCTGAAAGTGATAGAGATACAGAGAAATCTTCCGAATGAATAAATCTGACAAAACCATGTAAAATGAGGACAGATGGACATGCCCCTCAGGCTGAGTACTGGACAGACTACAGGAAATGGTGGGGATTGTGGCAAACTAAGGAGAGAGACTACTCCCTTCCAAAGGGTGTGGCTACAGCTGAGTGTGGTGGGGTGAAAACATGGACTTAGGGTAGCCAGATTTTCCTTTTTTCTTGAGTACAAGAAATGTGGAGTTTTAAAGATCTGAAATCTCTCATTTTTTTTTAAGTATTGGCAAATAATGTTGACTTCTGTTGAGGACTTTATGTGCCAAACCAAACATTTCTGTGGGTTGTGTAGCCTGGAAGCTGTTGGCTTACAACCCCCGGATGAGATAGGGCCTTCTGGCCCTGGGCACCCAGACTTCAGGGTTCGGACTCCCTCCTGTCAGCCCCTCAGAGCACCTCCTGCCTGCCTGGCACTTCTTCTCTCTGGGGTGCTGTGAGGTCTCCCCGTAGAAAATGCTGCTCACAACCTGAGAGGCTTATATGTCCTTTAGGTAATGGGACCTTGGATTTTATCATGGAAAAGGGGTGGTAGGAGGAAAGAAAAGAAAAGAGGAAGAAAAAGAGGGAGGAAATTAAGGAAAGGAAAGGAAATCAGCATTTATTGAATATCTATGACAGTAGGCATTTTGTCTCTATTGCACTCCAATGAAATAAGTAGTGTCACATTTTAGAGGTGAAGAAGCTGAAGTTCTGAGAAGCTGCCACTGCCCAATTCACAGAACAGATGTGGTTGAATCAGAATTTGAACCTAAGGCTAATTTTCCTGTGTCCATCCTGCAAAGCAACCACCTTACACATTATAAAGCACACACACATGCAACACTTGTAGACCAAGGAGGCTGAGTCCATTCCTTGAAGAGAAGGCAGCACCACAGAAAACCCTGCCCAGTGTCTAAAGGTCAGAGGTGGAGTGGTTCTGAGTGGATATCCAATGTGTAGAAGGGAACATCATGTACCCTGGAGAGGGAGCCCCTAGATGGAGAGATGTGTCCATAACCCAGCTATTTCTCATTCAGTCTTAGGCACAGTCATCCATTCACTCACCTGCTCGTTACTTCATTTACTCAGAAACATTGATCGCACACCTCATTTGCAACAGCAGGTAGCCTTCACGTACAAAGGATACAGAGAGGAAAATGCCTAAGCTCTCAAAAAGCTTACCCAGAAGACAGCCAGAAGCTCAGTCACTGATAACACAAGGCAAAAAAATAATGTTTAAAATTTTTTTTTAAGTTAATGATACAATTCACTCATAGAAGGTCCCATAAACAAAGGAAAAAGTCAAGGAGAAAAGACGGCTCATGTTAGAAAACATGAGGAGGGGTGTCAGATCTGAGCCACGTGCAGGGTGAGGAGGTTCTCTTCATACCTTCTTACGTGTCTGTTTCTGCCTGGGGCCCCTCTTTTCTGGAATTCATCTTCTAGGCACTCTGCCCTCTCCTAGATTTGTCTCAGAGCCGCTCCACCCTTTTGATCCTTGGTCTTTCCATTAGCCAAGAGTATGCCGTTTTATATTTACAGCTTCAGGGGCCTAGGGGTTTTGGGGGAGAGTGTGGAGTTCAGAGTATAGACATGGAAATCATACAGACAGGGCGTGCTTCCTGATGGTCATCGCCCACGTGTATGATTTGGGGCAGGCGGTTTAGCTTCTCTGTGCTTCAGTTTCCTCTTGGGTAAATCAAAGTCAAAATTTGTACCTATCTCATCGTTAGGATAAAAAATTAAATAGGTGAAAATTCTGAGCCCAGAGCTTGGACCATCATATATTTGTTTAATGGAGGATTTTGCATTGATAAAGATGTGGACAGTGATGATGGGGCTGTTGATGATGAAGAGGAAGACAGCGGTGCTGGTGGTGTGGTGGTGGTAGGTCCCGTGTTATTGATGATGGTAGTGATGCTGGTGGCGGTGGGATTGATGATGGTGGTGGCGTTGATGCTGCTAGTCATTGTAGCTAGGGAGACAATGTATTCTTCCTATGCACCAAGGCAGGAAATGAAAGCCATCTTACAAAACCTAGTCTGAAAGGACTCTGATGGGGCCAGAGGTCTCACTGGCATCAAGAGGAACATGGCTGACATTTGAGAGGCCCCATTGGGATCTCCCAACATGTGGTGTAAACAGCCTCGTCTGTCCTCCATCTCCTGCTGCCTGTCTCCTTCCCCAGTTCTCCTCACACACAGAGGGGCCCTGTAGTGAGACAGGTGGGGCGTGCGGCCCTGAGGAATAGTGGAAAATCCGAACACCTTGGAAAGATAAATAGGCTCCTGCAGATAGTATAAAAGTCCTTTTTCTGAACTCACGTCAGGTAAACCTCAACTGACAGAAACGTGTGCAACCACACCAAGACACTTCTACAGATGGATTAAATTAGCTCCCAGATAAACAGGGGGAGGGATGGGCATAAATCCCTAGTGGATCCTAAACCTGCTGTTTTCTGCTATTTGAACCATTACCAAGTACCCCTCCAACCTCCCTGAATTTTGGCTGGGAACAGACTCTCAGACCCAGAAATGAACGTCTGGTTCAAGTTTCCCCGAGAAGGAAAGCAGGTGATTCTCCACCTCATGGCTGGGAAGCGCAGGGAGCAAGAAAGTAGCTGAGCTAGAATGGGGGAACACTGAGGGTACTCACACTCCTTTATTTGGTCAACAGGCGTGTGTTGCTGTGCCACACGCCTGGCCCTGGAGAGAGACAGAGATGTCTAAAATCCAGGCCCAGCCCTGGAGAACCTCAAGCAGTCAGTCCCAGGATAACCATTTCCATATCATGTATCTCAGTGCACCATCACTACTAGCCTGTGGCATTTTCAGTACCCATTTAACAGAAGGGAAGTCTCAGAATGGACATTAGAAAGCAATGTTAAGTCAAACTGGCAACCACACCTGACCTACCTCAGCACCCAAGGTCTTTCCCATACATCACCTGTGTGTGTCTCCTGGGAGAAGGTAGACATGTCAATAGAGACAGCAAGGGGCTAGATAGTAGATTTTGCATTTCAAGACTGGTTGGCAGATTTTCAAGGTAGAGTGTCCAAGATCTTTAATTCAGTCTACACTAAACTGGTTCTCCAAACTAGACACTGTGCTAGGCTTAGTAAATGTTCTTCTGATGCTCTAGAAGAAAGGAAGACAAGAAAGTAGAGTCCATTGATAAAAATCTGTATCTTGAGATGGATCCACTCATGCATTCCTAACATAAATATTTACAGGGTGCCCGGCACCATTCTAGGCATGGAAGATCCGAGGGTGAACCAGAGGTGCTATGAGGCAGGGAAGAAAGGCTCCCAACCTAACCTTAGCCAGACTTCGGGTTGTGTGATTCCCTTTGTTCCAAGCTCACCAATAAACCTAATTACAGTTTGGGCCCATATTCTGGCCCGTGTGACTGTTCATGTCTTAATTAAAATGAATCAACTGGCCCTCAGCCAGGAGAACAAGCCCTGATCGTACAGACTTCCGTGGCTGGCCTCTGACATTTCCTTTGCATGGCAGAGCTAAGCATCCGTCTCCAGGTCATTTTTATTTGATTATTTTACTTTTTAAAAGAATTCATTGTAATTGAGCATGAAAAGCAAGGCATCTATGGTAGAGAACAGAGGTTCTAGGATGGTTACCTTAGCCTCATTCCTGATGCTATTTTATATTCCTAGTTTTAGCTTTCTTTCTTTACCTACTTTAAAAATTATCACCATGCTGGATGTTATGAACTGCCTTAAATCTTCTCCAAAACAATTGGTAGGTTTCAAATTCAGGTTTCTCCACTTAATAGCTACGGAGTTTGAGGAATATATTGTCTTTATGATGGGATATCAATGCCCCCTCACTGCATGGCAAGAAATAAGATAACACATAAAGCAATTAGCACCATGAATGCACTCAATACGTTTTAGTTGTCATTATCATAACGATTATTTTTGTTAAGAGAAGCTATAAATAAATACATATGCAAATACATACGTGTGTAACTATAAGCTAGCCAAGGCTGGGGGAGGGGAAAGCAGCCGAGAGGAAGGAAGCCTTGAGTAGAAACTTCAAAGGTAACTAAAGATTCTCCAGGTGAAAAGATGCAGAAAACAGTTCAGTGAAGGGGAGAAGCAAGGGGTAGGGCAGGAAAGTACGGGCAACCACAGGGAAGTGAGAGCCGGACCACAGGCTGGGGCGGCAGGTGGAGGCGGAAGGGTTTTCCATCCCCAGGGGTTCAGAATCAAAAGTTAGTTCATTCATCCTCCAGCTCTTGAATTGCGCTGTGAATTAGAATCATCTGGAGGCTTGTTCTTAAAATGTGGAGTCCCAAGCTTTGAGCCCTAGAGATTTGTATTCATTAGACCCAAGGCAGCACCAAAGATCGTGCCTCTTTAATGTGTCCTCACAGTGGTCCTCAAAAGTGGTTCTCAGTGGTTGTTTTCCTGCTCCACTCCATTCTCCCATCTTCCTGCTACAGACACATACATGCACACACACACACACATACACATAAGTGCACACATGCACACATGCATGAACATATATGCACACAATCTCTCCACCCTTCCCTCCTCCTCCCACCTTATCCTCAACTCGCTCCATGGGTCAAAGATCAGATAGAAATTTTCAGAAGGGCCTTTCTGACCTTGTCTCCATCCCTCAGTTCTGCTTCTTGTCAGCCCTTATTCCTGGATTCCAGGGAAATGCAGAATCAGGACACCTCCAGCAAGCACGAAAGTTACTTTACTTGAGGGCTTCTGTTATCGCAAGTACCTGGGCAAATTCTGCATGTAAATGCTAAGGTGAGGTCAGAACTTGGAAGGTCCGAAGAGAGGTGGCGTGCTTGAACACATTGGTGCCAATGAAGAGATGGCTCCCTCTGAGAACCAGACCCTCTGACCTCTCTCCCTCTCTCTGCAGAGAGTTGTCTGTACAGCTGGTCTCAAGTGGTATCCTCACCCTGCTCTGATCCACTGTGTCAAAGGCTGTGAGGTGAGTTCCTGGAAATGATCCTACTGTCATTATTGTTATCGTTAACCATGGCTACCATTTACTCTACCTACTAAATGCTGTAAATATCCCTTTACCTGACTTCTGGGACAGGAATCAGCAATTCTGTTTTACAGGTGGTGGAACTGAGGCACAAAGATAGCAACAATCAATCAAAAATGTGTTAGTGGGTAACAGAATTAGAATTCTGAGTCAGGTTTTTGTGCCTCCTAACCTGTGTTCAGCATGATATTACATTCATGAGTAAGGGTGGGAAGGAGGTCCTATTGATTTAGCACCTGTAATTTGCCAGAAATTTTACCAAAGTGTCATGGAGCCACATGAGGCAGGTTTCCCCAATTCCCACTTTATTGATGAGCCCCTCACAGAGGGAACACTTCAGCTGTCACATGCTTGTCACTGACACAGAAGTAGCGTGGACACCTTAGACCCAGCCACTGAGGTGAAAGCAGAAGATGCTCTCTGACCTTCAGCTCCGACTTCACAGCCCTACCCTGGGACTTGGCATTATGGGGCTCTGCCTCTAGCATCAGTGACAAGCTTGGGAGGGGGAGGGTGCTTGGAATGTCACCTCTGCTCTCAAGGGGGTGCTTCTCATAAGACTGAAAGGCACTTCTGTGCACCCCCATGCCCCAGTGGCTCCTTTCAGCTGACAGTGAAAAGGAGGCCCCAGATCCACCCAGATCAATGTCCAAATCTCTGCCCCACCCTTACCCAGAGCCCCACTCTGGAAAATGCAGGTGAAAAGGGTTAGACTGTGCTGTAGAAAACTTTGTATTTAATGAATTTCTTAGAACCGGAAATGCCCTTGAAGGTGATCTAAACCAGACTTTTTATTTTAAAGATGGGGAGATCGAGACCTGGACAGTGGTTGATCTAAAACTTGATAGAATGCCACAGCTAGAAGGGTTCTTAGTGTGATGTCATCCTATTCACTTGTGGTATAGACAGGGGATTGGTAGCCAGAGAGGGCATGGGCTGGCCCAAGCTGGCACAGCTTACGAGAGACAAAGCCAAACTATGAATTCAGGTCTCCGGACTTCCAGGCAGGTGCCTTTTCTTCTCCACTAGGTCTTCTCCTGCTCATGAACCATCCCCTGACCTGTGTGTGTCACAGACAGTCTCTGGTCACACATTTTTTTCTGTATATTGGTTAGGGACCTCTTGTGGCATCTTCCCAGGGCACTTAACACTGGAGCCTTTAAGAACCCCATTCTGCCAAGAGTCAGCCAGGAACAGGAAAATCAAGGCCAAGGCCATGAGGCTGTTGCTTTCTCCCCTATCTGCGGATCGGTCCAGCATTTCGAGCAAAGGAAGCTTGGGTTACCTGGGTGCTCATTCTGCTGAGGCGGCGGGCTGGGCAACCAGTGTGACAGCAGAATTCGATCCTCCTTTGACTCAGCACTGGGGTTTAAGAGACCCTCACCTGCAGGCCCTGAGCCCTGCCAACGATGCTTATCACCTTGTCCTTGAGGGTGCCCCTCGTCTCCTCTCTCCCTTAGCTTAGAGCTGACAGTTCCCCTTGTCTGGGGCTGAAAAGTGTGCTCAGAGGAGATGCAAGCGCTGGGTCTAGGGAGGTGTCTGGGGTTAGCCAAGATCCAGAAAGGGCTTGGGATGCGAGCCCGCAGCCCTCTACCCCAAGCTGTGTCCGAAGTGGGCATTCACTTACTCATTACAGCTTCGCTGAGCGCCTGCTCTGTGCCCGACTATGCTAGGCTCTAAGAACAGAATGATCTTGGTTAAGTGAAAACAGTACCTATGCCTCCCCGAGTCTGTGGAATCTTCCCACTCCCGTCAATCCACGCATCCGCTCCCCCATGCGTGCATCCATCCACCCATCAACCAGCATTTTGCTAAATAAACATTTAAGGAACATCTATTTGATAAGGTGTTGCTCAAATTGACAGGCATTTTGCTGGGAAATCTAGGGGAATAAACAAGAATGGCACACATTCCTGTCCATAAGGAACTCACAGTCTAGTAAAGGAAATAGATGATTAAGGAGAGCATTCTACAACAGGTACAGAGATTATAACCAAACAAGTTCAGGAAACCGGAGAGCCTGCTCTTGGCTCTATCTTGCTAAGATTTTAATGGACACTGACAGAGCGGTGACAAAGTGGAACCAGGCATCATGGGATGGGGCACAAAGATACTGTGACCTTGTAGCAGAGATGCCAAAGCCAGGCATGCCATGTAGGATGGGCGCCTTGCGAGCTGGGGGTGGGACGGACAAGTCAGGCTTGGAAGGGGAGAGCACCGACTCTCAGGAGTTGTGCTGGGATGCAGTGGGCTCGGCCAGCTAAGACCCCTTTCCCACTAGCAAGTCCCTGAGCTGTAGAGACCTAACCTGAGTGTTCATCGCAGGGGCTCACTCTCAGCTGCTTTCTGTGTCTGGAAGTCACACAGTGTTGCTTTGGGAGGAGGGATGCGCGTTGTTTAGAGGAGTCCGTGGACTAACCCTGCCTCTTCGGTACCGGGGGTCCTGAGCTCAGGGAGGCTAAGCCACTGAGCTCAAACCATCAAATAACCCCCGTGCTGGCTGAGATGTGGAAGTCTCGAACCCAGGTTTTCTAAACGCCTGGCAACTGCCTTCTTGCTGTGCCAGCACTGTTTACACTCCATTGCAAAAGCATCTCTAAGATCCAGAGTTGTGCCCAGCTTTAAACTAGATGACTTGTGACAAAGATGAGCTGGATATGTGCCCATGTCCTTGAGGAGCTAAGATACATCCACAGGCCGAACAAGACAGTGTGCTAAGTGCTCGGAGATTCAAGTGCTGGGCAGGTTGAGGGGGGTGAGCGTTGGAACAGGAGGTGCAGAGACTCCTGACTTCCCCCTAAAATGGCTTTGGGTTCAGATCCATAATGATTTAACTCCATCATCTTTTCCTCTTCTTTGGAGCATCACAGAGGATCAGATGGAAAACGGAAATAAAACAATACACGACAGAGCCTAGAACAGTAGAAAGAAAAATACAGAGCCAACGTAGCTGCACTCCACCCCTCCGCCTTTGCCCGTGTGATCTTGGCCGGTTCCCTTTCTTGCTCCGAGTCTCAGAGCCCTCACCTGTAAAATGGGACCAGCTACGCCCACCCCCTGGGTGGTTGGGGCACGAAAGACAAGAATGAACACGCGAAACATGCAACATCAACACATCTGTACACCTGTGTTAGAGGAGAGCGGGCCCACAACCACACACAGACCATCGTGCCAAATTCCTGTGAATTCTAACATGTGATCTTTGTAACTCTTGGGCAATTCACCTTTGGCTCCCTAATATATTTGCACATATTTTATTATGAATTATTTTAAATTATCAACTACCAGGAAAAGTAGGGCAAGGAAACTCAACTTATCGTTTCTTCCAATAAAATGAGCCCCCTAGTTAAAGAAGGTGTAAGTGGTGTACCCAGTGGCTTTGCATGCCCCAGGATACAGGTGTGTCGCCCAGGATTACTGTACTTTAGTTGGGGAAATCTTGCCTAGACGAGACTCTTGTTCAAGGGGGTGCAGGGGTCTGAAGCCAGGAGCTGGTTTGTGAGCCGAAGAGAGAACGAAATGATGACTCACTCCAGGATGCTAACAAGCACCGTTCTTCCTGCCCCTCCCCCTCCTCCTGTGTAGCCCTTCATGGGAGACAATTACTGCGATGCCATCAACAACAGAGCCTTCTGCAACTACGACGGTGGGGACTGCTGCACGTCCACGGTGAAGACCAAAAAGGTAGGCAGTGCCCCTGCCCCGCGGCAGCCCTCATTCAGGCCTCTCCAGCCCACTGGGCCAGGGTCACCCCTGCGTATCGGAAAACCCGTTGTCCTGCTCGTGCCAGCACTAGCCTGCAAGCTGTTCTGGGCTGTATCGTGCATCGTATTGTGTTGTGTTTTTATTCTTTTAGCCAGTAGTCGAGCTCATGCCATGCGCTTAGGCACTGAGCAAGATTTGGAGGCTCTTGGACAAGTTTTGCAGATGTGACCCCGAACCCTCAAAGCTTAGACAAATGAAAGTGTGACACATACTTAAAGGGGACAGAGGGCTGTGAGGGCTCCGGCAAAAGGTTGGAGAAGGCTCTGCAGCAGGACCAGCATTCAGCACTGCAACTTTCAGACTGAGGGGAAGGCGTGGGGAAATGGCCAGGAAAAGTGTGTCAGGGCAGGAGGCTAGTGTGTAAAATCCTATGGAGAACATGCACTTCGAGGGGATATGGCCAAAGTCGAGGGGAAGAAAGAAGATGGGACATTCTCAACAAGGTCAGTCATGGCCATCGAGCATTTTATAATCGCTTGCTTTTCATACCTGTAGAGTTAGGAGTGTGATTTTCTTTCTTTGTGCATCAGGATGCACGTGGGGCAGGTAAAGTGTTTATAGTAAAACGGAAACATTCAACTGAAAGGTGTATTGGTCGCCCACAGAAAGGCAGCCACATGCACCTTCCTCCTGACCGGAGCTGGGCTGAGTCTGGGGCTCCAGCTAAGAGCTGGGAGAGAGGTGGGCAACCTGGACAATCTGAGTTCAGTGTATTCTTGTGATGAGTGAGTGAATGGGAAACTGTTTCTTTTTTTTAAGATTTTAATTTTTACTATTCTTAGAGGGTAAGGGAGCGAGGCAGAGAGGGAGACAGACATCAATGTATGGTTGCCTTTCACCCGCCTCCTGCTGGGGTCCTGGCTGGAGACCTGGCTTGCAACCTGCTTATGTGCCCTGGCTGGGGAATTGAACCAGTGACCTTCGGGTTTGCAGGCTGGTGCCTCATCCACTGTGCCACTAGCCAGGGCCTACTATCTCTATTTTTATCCTCATCTACCATCTGAGCTGAAAAATCATTTCATCCCAGATATCATCTGATCCTAAGGCAGGAAAAGCAATGGATCATAGTCTTGGTTGAAAGCCCTCTGTGATTATCTGGTCCTGACATCCCATTGTAAGAAGGGGGACCTGAGGCCCATAAAGGAGAAATGGTTTGTCCAAAGGGGCAGAGTGAGAGGCAGAGACAGAGCAAAGCTCCCAGCTTCCTATTCAAGTCCCTTTACCTTGCAACTCCTTTACGAGAATTAGTTCCTTCATGAAAGATACTCTGACGCTAAAATGAAGTATAAAGAGGCAAGACCCAAGGGACACACTCGAATAGGACTATTACTGCATCTTTTAATCATTTAGTAAGGATGCCAGGCCCTGGCTGGGTGTCATCCTATAGACCAAAAGATCATAGGTTCAATTCCCAGTTAGGGCACATGCCTGGACTTTGGGTTTGGTTCCAGTAGGGGTGTGTACAGGGGGCAGTCGACCAATATTTTTTTCTCATGTTGATGTTTCTCTCCATCTTATTTGCCCTTCCTTTCCCTGTAAAAGTCAATTAAAAAATAAGGGTGCTGGGTTTCTTTGGGATCAGTTGGTCTTGAATAAGCAGTACTTTTCAGTATGTCTACCCCCTCGTTTGTTTTTTTAATATAAAACACTTTATATTCAGGTACAGGAGTGTACAGTTTATTTTCCACTAATGAATTTTATTATTAT
This sequence comes from Noctilio leporinus, assembly GCA_004026585.1. NCBI lineage: Eukaryota > Metazoa > Chordata > Mammalia > Chiroptera > Noctilionidae > Noctilio > Noctilio leporinus. The sequence goes on from PVIW01000018.1 coordinate 737,956, forward strand.
TTTTCCCAATTATGAAAAGAAATATGTAGCCTACATTTGGGAAACTCCAGAAAATAGAAGGTAACCAAGGAATTTACTGATTATCTTACAGCCCAAAGATGACGACTACTTTCCTTTTGGTGTATTTTATTCCGTGTCAAAGTATATGGGGATTTGTGTCTATGTAGCTCCAGTTTGGGATCTTGTTTTATTACTTAGCAGAGGAAAGCTTATACCTAAGAGCGATCAGATATTAGTGTGAATGCCTCGCCTTTCTATTCTGCTGTATTATGATTTGTACGTTATATAATTGTGAGGTATGACACTTGACACAACCGTTTACCTCAGGCTTTTTTTTACTTGTGGATTAGTTCCATTTCTCACAATGGTAAGTGATGATTATAAGGAACATCTTTACTCGTAACTATTTGTATAGCACCAATCATTGCTTTACAATTGAGTCTTAGACTTGAAATATCTAGGATAAGAGGTGTGAGCATTTTGAAGTCTCTTGGTACCTGTTGCCAAAGGAACACACTGTGCGATAGTGTCTAATATGAAGGTCTGTCATGAAAGTATCAAGCTCAGACTCTTTTAATTACATTGACGCATTAGCTTGATACTTTCGGGACAGGCCTGGTACACCCCATTGGAGGCAGCCCTTTGTGGGACTGAAGCCTGGGTCTTCAAGAGGCGTTTGCTGTTACAACACGTTGGTCATCTGACACCATCAGTTGGTGAACAGAGCAGCTCCAAATAATTTTCCCATCAACTACATACAAATCACCTACTAAAGCCTTAAAAAAAACTTTAATGGGAGACTTTCTTAAATGGATTGCTATTTCTGGAGAACGTTTGGTAGGGACATGAAGTCATGAGATTAATGTTCAGGTGCAGATTCCAAATTATTGTAGTTATTTGAATACATGTGTGTGTAAACCCCCCCCCCCCCCCCCAAACAGCAGTTGGACTTTGTTTTTCTACTGGGTGCAGTCAGGGCCCTGAGCTGAGAGTTACTTCTTCATGAAGGGAACCAGAGGCAATTCTTTGCCAGTTCTGAATATGCTTCTTAGTTCCCTTTCCTACCTACCTCATAAGGGTAAATTTGGCCTTCTGAGTGTTGAAGAGATTCCCTTCTTGTGCTTTTAGTTGTTCTTCCTGTTAGCCAAGACTACAGGATGCCGATGACCAGGCTTCTGGTAATGGGACACGTGTTTGCTGAGCATTATCTGGGAGCCCAGCACCCACCCGGGCTGTGTGGCACCACACGGCAGGCAAGGCCCAGCCCCGCTGAAGCTCACGTCTTAGGAAGGCCACCAGCCATTCAGCAGTGAGATACACAATTATGCATGTAATTACTGCCATGGAAGAGGCAGGGAAGGAGAGGTGTGGGACCAGCCGGAGCACAGGGTGCAGGTCAGAGAGAGCTTCCCTGAGGGAGCGACCTGGAGTGGCAGTTTTCCGGGGCAAGGTGAGCAGCGGCGGGCGGGAGCTGGCGGGCCGCGCGTGACGGACGGGTTCGAGCCCACGGGCCTCTTACGGGCCTGCGGCTTGGCCTTGGTTACTAGCTGTTAAGAAGCGTTTGGCGCTTTCTCCCGCTTTGAGATTCCTGGAAGTCGTTCTTCTGGAGAAGAAAAGGTATTTCAAGTTAAAGTCCTTCTTCCTTTCACAGCTTAATTTCTACATAAACTCCAACTTCTTGAAACCTTTCTACTTTCCCTGTAAACACTCAACTACTCCCTGCGGTAGACAGGTTTATAGAGGCTGGAGGTGGAGAAAAGATGACTATGAAACAGTCCGTAGTGAGCTGCCTGCATGCCAGACACTGTCAGCCACTTGTCCTCCTTTGTCCCCTTGAATCCTCTTCTCCGCCCGACAGGTTGCTCTGTTCCCCGTTGGGCAGGTGAACCCGTTTTGGCTGCGGAACCGCCCGGACTTGCACAAGCGCATGGGCAGCGAGGGCCAGGCACATGTCTGAGCCCAGTTCTGACCGACCCCCAGAACCAGCTCTTTCTCCCGCACGGGGCTGAGTCCCAGGAGAAGAAAGCAGGTGGGGATGGGGCCTTGTCCTCAGAGCACCCGGGCATGACCTTCTCAGTTCCGGTTGGAGACAGTTCACTGTCAGCCCGGCTGCCAAGGAACCTGGGTGGGGACCCTCCCCTTGGCAAAGGAGAAAACAGCCTTTCCCAGCAGTGAAGACAGGGCGGGGAGTAGCTGAGGCTCCCAGCCTTGCCAGTCGTCCCTGCCGCCCCAGACAGGAGTTTCCCTGAGTGGAAAAACGTCCTGGTTTCTGTCTCCGGTTTCCACGGCGGGAAGCCTCTGGGAGCAGGAGAGCGGCCAGATTCCTTCCTCTCGTCCCCTGGCCCTCACCTGCTCCCACCTGTGCGGTCGGCCCCAGACACGTATCGTGGGACGTTCCCTGACTGTGAGCACCCAGGCTGGCACTCAGAAACCCATGGGGAGGGCAGATGTGCTTCCTGTCCCTTCCCCAGTACAGTAATTCCATTAACTGAGCACATATACGTGTGCTTTGCCACAGGCTGGAATCTCTGCCTAATCTCTCAGACCCCAGAGCCACCGAACAAGGCAGACAGCTGAGGGTCGGAGGGGTGGACTCGTTTGCATGAGGTGGTGGAGTTGGGAGGATTTAGCCTTCCCTTCCCAAGCGAACAAGGTGGCTGCTCTCTACCTAGAGCTTTGCAGTGGGCCGGGCCCGGTGCCGCCTGCTTTTGCAGGACCATCTCGGTGCGCAGTAGCCCGGCTGCAGCAGTGTCTCCTGTCCTTTCACACGCGGCGCAGCTGACGCCTCGGGGGTTAGGGTTCCACAGCCACTGAGTGGCAGGGCTGAGACGCAGCCCCCACTCTAAACCACACAGCACCTGCCTCTGACCCTGCCCTGGGCGTGCTGTGGCCGTGGCCTGCCCCGTGCCCGCCCCGGGCTGAGTCTCGGTAGGAACTTCGGGCCCGGGACGGAGCCCTCCGAACCTCCGCCCAGACTCCCTCCTGCCAGCTCTCCACCTGACCCTCTTCCTAGTCCCAGGCCGGGGCCTCCCCGTCACTTGGCCCAGAGTGATGTCTGTCTGCTCCCTCCGTCCTTCCTCCCCTTGTTTGTCTCTACAGACGCCAGCTGTTTCCCACATCTGCCTGGTGTGACCTGGGCCCAGCTGACAGACGAGAGCAAGACAGTGCAGGAAACTCCGTCTGACAGGGGTGACCAGTTTCTCGCCCAGACACCTGTCTGCAGCGCAAGGCAGACAGGAAGGGGCAGGACTCTGATTCCCAGCCTGTCCGTTTATTATTTTTCTGTTGGAGCCTCGAGGAGTCTCCGGTACAGAGCAGATTTCCCAAACGGCCGCTTCAGTGGCTCCCCTCATGATCACAACAACACAGAGTGTTCCTTTGGCATCGGTGTCATGTAAGAAGCAAGCATGTGGTGCGAGTATAGTGGAGGAAGAGACAGTCACCGTACCATTCAGCATCCCACACTTGCTAGGTGTGGTGGCTGGAACAACAGTATGGTCACGTTTCAGGCAGCTGCAGGAGACAGGCTCTGGAAGAGGTCTGGGACGGGGGGTATTGTCCCAGCTCTGAGACAGCTCTGTGGCCTTGGGCAGGCCAGGTTCACCCTGGGTTTTTACTTCTCAAGGTTCAGATTAGATTCATGTCTCAGGACCCTTCCTCTGCATGGGCTCCTGCATGCGGTGGTCACTGAGGAAGAACCTGAAGGCTCCGTAGGGCTGGAACCAGGGGAGAACAAGAAGCTGTCAACCTTAGCAGTGCAATGTCTTAGCCCAGGGTGGCATGCTCAAATGGTGAAGTATGTGGTTGCCATGTTTATTTGCTAAATCACAGTGAAAAGAGTTATTCCCAGGTATAGCCATTGGTCTAAGGAGGCTAGTGATTCTCCTAAGATGCAAGAAGGTGATCGCCGTCATTTGGTGGGAAGCAGCTTTCTTGGCAGCATGGCCAAGATACAGGGCTGGACACTGGGGATCAGAGCTGGGGATGTACAGCCACGGCTTTAAAAACACCCTGACCTGGCAACCACAACCTTCCTTCTAAACCCAAGTCAGAGGGTGTCACACTGCCGTGCCAAGGCCCTGGCCCTGCAGGGGCTCCCCTTTCCCCTAGGAGTAAAACCATCTCTCCCAATGGCCTCAGTCTCTCTGACCTCCCCCTGCACTGTCGATGCCCTGAACAAGGAGCCCTCCGGACTCCTCGCACAGGCCAGGCGTTGTCCTGCCTTACCGCTGTTGTCACTGGCTGCTTCTTTGGCTGAGAACATTCTCCTCCATTCATCCTCATGACTCACTCCCTCCCCTCCTCTAGGTCTTTGCCCAAGTGCCCTGCTCTCAATGAGCCCCACCCTGACCACCCACCTTACAGCACCTCTGGCACTCACATGCCCGTTTGCCTTGGCTTCTGCGTCTTTCTCCTTCCACAACACTTCTCACAGGGGCACGGACTATAAAATATATGCATTATTTATTACCTGGCAACCCATCCCCTTCTTGCTGCTAGAATGAAAATTTCATAAGGGCAAGGATATGCATCCTAATTTGCTTCCTGATGAATCCTGGGCCCCGATGCTATGGGATAGTACTGTGTTAGGTGTTAGGCCATGAGGAAGGTGGACTTGGCTTTAGCCAGGCTGAGTTCAGGTCTTGTGGACTGGCAGTCAGGCATTTAGTGTAGAATAAGTGTGCTAATGGAGACCCAACTAGTGGGAGTCAGTGAGCCTTTAGAGAGGGTGGTCAGAGGTGAGAGATCGCAAGGAGCAGTAGGTGTTTCCCAGGTCAGAGGAGTAGGGTGATGAGTAGACCCAAGGATGAGAGACAGAGAGATTGTTTCGGACAGAGGGGACAGCACCATGGAAATCATGATCCCCCAGGTGTGGCTGGAGCCCAGTGCAAGAGGGGAAGAAGGAAGAGTTGAGTGTAGAGGGGTGAGAAGAGCTTTTATAAGGCGAGCCAGGGAATTTTAACTTTATCCGGAGAGCAATGGTGTAGTTAATCATTTTAAGCACCTAGCCAGCTTGGAAGGTCCTAGAAGGCTTCCTGGAAGAGGTAATAGATGTGCTTAACTTGGAAGGTTAGTAAAGATAATAGGCAAATGGCTAAACTAAGATTAGACCCATTCTTCCTTGTCCAAAAATCACTGGCTGCCGGAGTGTTGTGATTGCCTCACTTGGGATGTAGCTTTGACTTTTTCATGTGGCTGAATGAGGCACTCACTTTAACTCATTCCTACCAAGGAATCAGGCTTTTCCATCCCAAAAAGTAAGTAGCATTGTAACTACAGTATTGTCCATACCATCATTACTGTCACATCATCAACACCACCACCAGTACCAAGATCACCATCATCACTATCATCACCTGAGCACATATTATAAGTCTTGCAGGGTACCAGTGCTTTACTTCAGTTTCATACTTTATCCAAAATGCTCCCATAGGGTAGGAGTGTTACCATTACCTCCATTTTACAGAGAAGCTCAAGCCCCCAAAGGGAAGCCGCTAGTTTGATAACACACACCAAGTCAATAAAAGGAAGGAAATCGAACCCAAGTCTCCTTCTGGTCTACAGAGGTGCCTTTCTCCACGTTACCATCACTTTCCTCGCACGCGACCCTCCACTTAAACAAAGCTCTGCATTCGCTGACTGTCCCGTGCCCTCCGCCAGGCACGGACCTGCCCCACCTGCGTGTCCTCACCTTCCACATCGCACCCTCGTCTGCTGGATTCACTAAATCTTAGCGTCAACACTGTGAATACCCTGAGGTGCTGAGGGGCCAAGTGATCTGCCCATGGCCCCCCAGTGGGCAGTGGCCAGTTGGGGCTTTCCGACCTTCAGCTCCAGGAGCCTCCTGCTGACACACGGCATAGCCTGTACTTGTGTCTGGGTCAGATCCAGCCCTAGTGTCCGATGCGGCCGCAGGCGGCCGGGCCTCGTGGCTGCGTTCCGAGCGGCTCACGCGTGGTTGGAGGTGTCAGCCTGGGCAGCACACCCAGAGGGAGGAACCCCTGGGCCTGAGCAGTGTCCTCAGCCCAAGGGAAAAAGAATCCTGGCCTTCAGTCATTGACCTGGGCTTATTGACAGAATCCCAGAGTGGGTGGCCAAACCATTTATGGGACAGCCGAGCCACACGGAGCCGGAATGCCAGGTGTAAACTGGCCCCCACGGGTGCTCGGGCCGTGGGTGGTAGGTTTCCCTGGGAGGCCGTGTCGGGGAGAAGGTGGGGAGCCGCTTGGGGAGATGGGGAGTCTGGGAGTTCTGCCAAGAGCTGACTGTATCAGGATGCCTCAGTTTCCTTCTCCATGAAAAGGGGACCCTGGCTGCCACCCTGCCTGCTGTTTGGGGGGCCGTGACGGAGGAATGGTTACAAACCGGCCTGGAGGTCGCAGGCTACCTGCCAGCCCAGTGACTCACCTCTCTGCATCGTCCTTTCCTCCGAGATGTGAAACAAGGACAGTGAGAAGGGCTGCCTTTTGAGGGGCGTTGGGGAGGAGGCGTGCAGTGACGCAGGAACGTGATAAGGGAGAAAAGGCCCCTGGCCACTAGACAAGGCAGCAGGCAGCCTGGCCAGGGGAGGAGGGCGCCTTGCTGTTACCCCCACTTGCTGAAAACCCTCGGTGTTCGGGGTGGGGTTCAGAACCCTGCACCACCGAGGCACCGATGGGTAGTGAAGCCCAAGGAAAGTGTTTTGTTTCACACATTCTGAAGCCTCTATTTTCTAACCTGCAGGATGGGTAACTAATAACCCCTAGCACGTGGAAATCACGCACACGCAGAAAGCCCTCAGGAAGTGTTAGCGTGCGTGCCTGCATGCGTGTAGAGTGGCGTTCACGGCTACTGACCCGTAAGAACAGGCTCCCCTGTTGTCGGCCAGGTCAGAACCAGGAACACCTGGGGGAGTGGGTGCAGCCGGCCATCGCCACCCTTCTGTGCCCAGGTGTAGGCCCTCGGCGCAGAGGACGTGGTGACCGGGGAGCTCAGGGCAGGCGGTTCCCAACGGGGCGAGAGGAGGCACGGGAGGGGCATCTCCGTGCGGAGCTCTCTGCCAGGCTGTGTTATTTCGAAGACCCCTGCTTTCCAGCTGGGGAGATGAAGCCCACAGGGGGCCAAGGGCTTGGGGAAAGTCCAGCAGGGCCTGTGTGGAGCCCCCGCCCGGCTTGTTGCTCCCCTGCTCCTCACGAGGGCTCCTGACCGCAGCTGCGTTTTCTAGTGTGGGCTGGAGACCAGGGGCTGTTCTGGCTGCCGGTCTGCCTCCTGAGGTCAAGCCCCTAGACTTGGTTGTACTCTGCTCGGGGCTCCTTCCCTTGGGTGTGAGACGTGTTTGTTTGGGGAAATGCTGACGTGGCCTGGGTTACCCAGGGAGGAGAGGGAAGGGTCGCGCAGCCACGGAGCCGGGTGGCCAGGCCGGCCTGAGAAACTAACCGGAGGCAGGGCCTTGGCAACTGATGACTTTGGAGAAGCTGGTGGAACTGGGAACGGCAGAAAGGGGAACATGCAAGGCAGGGCTTCTGGAGGATGTGCATTTCCAAGTCCTTCTGGCCAGGGATCGCTTTCTGTCCTTCTAAGACCGAGAAGGACTTTGAGAGATGGAAAGGTACCGACCATTAAAATCCAGTCTTCACGTACAGGTGGGGAAACTGAAGCTCAGAAAAGCTTGTACCAAGTCACCCGGCAAGTGAGTGCAAGAGCAAAGGCGCCCCGACTGGTGTCCTGAATATCCGGGCATTCATTTGTCCTCCATTCCTGGGTTCCTGGGACGCCTGTTCTTAGTCTAGAAAAGCTGGATGCGAGTGATTGAGCGCAGATGGAAACAGGATGCTGGGAGAGGGATGGTCTCCCCGATGGGGCGCGTCAGGGAGCGGGTGACACTTGAAATAAGACCTGAAGGATGAAGAGGAGCTGGCCAGGACCGATCAGCAGGATGGAGGAACGTTAATGGCTGAAGACTTAGATGTAGGAAAGCGCTCAGCATTCAGGGAACCAGCCAATAAATGAAAAAGCCACAAGAGTGAGGGGATGGGGGGCAGGGGGCAGGGGAGGCCTAAGAAGCATGCTGAGATCAGATCCTGCAAAGCCTTCAACTCGTGGTGAGGACTTTGGGTCTTGCTGTACTTCAAATAAGAGCTAGAAGCTGTTGGATGTTTGCTGTGGGGAGGGCCGGCAGGAAACCTGGGCAGTCAGTCAGATGGGCCGCTGTCCGCGATGGGTTGCAGAGCCCACTGGGAGAGCGGTGGGCAATTGTGCAGGTGTCAGATCACGGGGCTGTTCTACGTAAGGGTGTGAGCAAGGGCAGGGGAAGGGGACAGATACAGGGATGGGTGAGCTGAGGACAGAGAGGCTGCCAGGTCCGGGAGGTGGGAGAGCGAGGGCCAGAGGCAGCCAAGGTGTCGCGGTGATGAAATACGAGCTGGTGGGAAATTTGATTCAGCACACGTGCATTTGGCATTAAGTGTCTCCGGAGTATCGGACCATGTGCTGGGGTGTTTGCCTATTTCTTTTCCTTTGATCCTCACAACTGTATAAAATAGTTTTGTTTTTTAATCACACTTTGATAGACATAGAAACTCAGGGAATCTGGCAGTGAGGGCATTTTCCCCAGACTGTTCTTCAAGCGTGGGGCTCGTGACGATGGCCCAGGCCTTGCCGCCCCCAGGATGGTCCTGTCCCTGGGCAACAGCAGTCGCTAGACTTGGACTTGGCTCTGCCCTCAGTTTTCCCACTGGGATGGGGGGGGGGGTGTTTCTCCATGTCTTTTCCACTTGTGATATTCTGTGCTGCTCTTGAAGGTGAGGAGGTTGGTGGAGATTATTCGAGGCTAGGAGGCTGGGGAGAACGTGCACTCCGCTGGGAACGGTGCGCAGTTAGAGGAGGGAGACAGTGCTGTGGGGAGGCAGCCCGAGGAGCTTCCCCAGCAGGCGCCTATGCATTTCAGCTGAAAAGAGAAACAGAGATGCTGCCGGCCTCCCTGCGGTGCCAGTTAGAGGGGAGAATGAACATCATTCCTTCATTCTCTGCTTCGGGCCTTGGAAAATAACGCACAAGACTGGATTGGCCCCGTCTCTCTGGGAGGAGGACGCGTCTGTATTTGCATTCATACGTGTACAGGAAGAGCTCTGAGCACCTGCCCTGCACCGCGTGCTGGGTGTTTCTCTTCCCTTACTTCACCAGTCCCTCGCCAGCCCCTCGGGGACACGTGTGCTCCGCACCGTCCCGTGTGATCCACGAGCTGACCAGAAACTGCACGTGCTCCAGGTCGCCCCTCAGTTAGGTGACAGAGCTTCCGGGGCTTATCCCTCAGTCGTCCTGCTCATCCCTACATTTTAAATTATTACATAGTCTCGGGGTGGGGAGAGAAGTTGGGCGAGAAGGAAAGAGAAAGGGAGGGAGAGAAGGAATTAGATGCAGGAGAGAGAGTCCATAAGCTGGAGAGACACAGATGCTCTCTGAGGCTCCGTGAGCACATGGAGACTCAGGCATGAGGCGAATGAGGTCATTAAGTCCATCTGTGCAGATGGGGGACCCTCTGGGGAACATGATATGCAAATGTCATGATGCAAGGAGGTGAAATCCACTTGGCTTGCATTAGCCAAGCCTGGGCGCAGGCAGGGACTGCACGGAGCTCTGTGGGAGGACAGGTCGCCGGCTGCAAGGGGCAGGCGTTCCCTCTGCTGGGCACTTTGTTTCTAGAAAGGCCCGGAGGCCCGGGGCCACGGAGCCTGTGAAAGGCTGGAGTGGGAGCTGAAACCCAAGCCGCTCACTTGTTTTCTAATTTACATGTTTGTTTCTTATTCTTCCTAGCTTTTATAATGTATATACATATAACAAATCACACTGTATGCCACTCATGTTTTCTTAGGCTAACGTCTGTTCCTGAGGTCCTTCGACCACATTTTATGCACAATCTCCAGGTGAAATGCTCCCCACTAGGGTTTCTGGTCCCCCTGGTTCTGGAGCTGTTGAGACATGCTTTTGTTTCCATCATGGACTCCCCAAAATCAAAACTACCAATATGTGCAGGGGATTATGTTTTCTTAAAGGACACTTTCATGCCCTTTATTTCACTTGACCACCACCAGTCAGATCTTGCGCTGGACCACGCTGTGAACCTGCTCTGGGATAGTGGGGTCCGCTTTCTCCCCCAGGATTGCAGTCTTAATCACATCTGTGCTGCAGCTAGGAGCCCGAGGGTTAAATCCGAGAGTTGTCATTTATTGCTTTGGACAAATGTCTGCCCCTGTCTGAGCCTGTTCCTCCATCTGATTGTTCCCATACCTATCTTCCAGAGTTATCCAAGGGTTTGATGTTTCCCTATTTGGAAGATGTTTAGCACATTACTATGACCCATCAAAATAAATGCCACTGAAAACGAAAGGTGCTATGATAATGCCCATGGTGATCTTGGTAAAAGTTGTAGAGCTAGAAAGAAGCAAAGCCATGACTTGAACTTGCATCTGCAACCCCCCAATCCGGGGATTGCCCCCTGCCCTACCTTAGCTCTCTGAAAAGTACAGGTTTAGACACAACCATCTGGCTCACCTCTTCTCTCTTCCTCTCTGCAGGTTACCCCCTTCCCAATGTCCTGTGACCTACAAGGTGACTGTGCTTGTCGGGACCCCCAGGCCCGAGAACACAGCCGGAAAGACCTCCGGGGCTACAGCCATGGCTAAGGAAGCACAAGGCGTTGTCAAAGAATTCCCACCGCCAGGACCCGCATCCCTTCGGTATTGATTTCACAGTCAGCTGCTCAATTGAATGGCCTCTCCACCCCAGGGATCCTTAGCACCCAACTGGGCTGCCTTTTGTTTTACCCAGGAAGGACTCATAGTGGAGGCGCGTGAATCACGTCTCGCCACGTTGAATGGAATGGAATCCCATCCCAAAGTCTTAGATGGATTATATACGTAGCGTGCAGTCCTAGAGCCTCCTAAAATCCTAACCATTTGTCACACAACCACAGCAAGGAATACGTTCCGTATCTCGGAGTGTGCGCACCTGTGGTTGAACACATGCATGCATATGCACCCATGCAGACATCTGTGTAAGGGCGTTTTGGAGACCTGGCAGAGAGAGACTGGAACAAAATCCATCTTTCCTTTGCCAAGCTTCTAGCCAACACTGCCCTTGGCAGAAAGGAAGTTGCAGAAACTGCTACGACTAAGTGTTGAGATGCCAAGGTAGTCCACACCCTGAGGCTTGGGATAGTAGGACATGCAGCGGTGCAGTCCTTTGGGATCGGAAGTGCAATGGTCCCTGATCACCTGCCTTCTAGGAAAGTAGGCCCCAGGAAGAGGTAAAGAATTCAAAGTATACCGAGTCCCCTCCTCCGATTTTCACGCTGCCATAGGGATGTGCCCCAACCCCAGGGATGGAGGCCGAGCTGGGAATGGCTTAGGATTGCGCTGCCGAGGTGCCGCAGGAGCACCCGCTTCAGGCCGTAACGTCCCTCCAGAGCCCCCCCTTCCCCAAATCTTGCCTTGGGACCACATTTGCTGCTACTTTTCCTGCTGCTCTGTCTTCTACATTGAGTTCCCCAAGCTGGTAGGACTAGGTTAGGAAAAACCCCACACAACCAAACAGTCTGCCTTAAAATTAACCCGCAGCTCCCCGCAGCTCCTCACCCTGGCTTGTCTGCAAGAGAAAAACCCTCATTGGCCACATGGGGAGCAGTTAGTCCCTGTGGTTGGGCTGCCCACCCGGGAGGGGAGTTGAGGGACTTCAGACGCTGGAACCCTCCCTGAGAGTCCGCAACGTCTCAGCCAGTGTTAGGTTTAATAATCAGGTGGAACAGTGTTACGTTTCTACGGTGTTGGGGTCATCCGGAGACTGTCAGAGTTGCAGGGACTCGAGCTGTTACGTTTAACCCAGCCCTCCTGCCCCTCCCGGCCGGGGCGGCCTTAGGTGCCGGGGAGCAAGCTCCGGCCCGAGTAGCCACACCTGTGGACCAGAGCAGCCTCTTGGGTAGGGTCCGTCTAGACTGTCTGTCCCAGAGTTCTCTGCCTCCGTCCCCAACAACCCAACACGGTCATGTTTTCTACAGTCTTCCATCTGCCAGAACTTCCACCCCCTCACACTGGGTTGGACAGCCCTTCCCTCTCTCCCACGTTCAGCCTCCAAAAGTTCAGAGTCATTTGGTCAAACACAGGTGGACGCCTCCACCTCTCTGGGGGCCTCTTTGCCTCTTTTCAGCCACTTACCATCCACTCCTTTTGGTTAACGTAGGGAGAGATTAATAGAGAATGAGGTGGTGAGAATGGTTAAGTTCGCCATCATTTCTGAGACCTGGAACTAAGAAAGTGAGGCAATGGGATGTATCATGCAAAGGTTGCTATGAAGCCCAGAGAAGACACCCAACAAAAAAACAAAGTCTAGCCCAGTAATGGAAAAGACTAGGCATGTGTGCTGACCCTCCTCATTCCTGCCTCAGAGGCAAGCTTCGGTAATCAACCAAAGCCCTTCTTCCTGTGGGGACCAAAACTAACTTCAGAAAGCGTCTTACTCCATCACTCCCAACAGCAATTACCTGCTGATTAGAATCACTTGAGAAGACATTGATTAGCCACCTGTGGTCTGTCGTAGTTCTAAAACTCTATCGAGGTGCTTTTTGCACAGGTGCCCACAAACGAGGGTGCAGTGTATCGGTGGTTTTGTGTGGTTTGCTGTCTATTACAAACTCGGGGATTGAGTTCCAGGAGGGAGAGAGACTGCCACCCTTGCTCAGGCCAGGCCCCAGTCCTTTATGTTTCTTCCTTGCAACTCATTTTTATTCAGGACAGTCTTTTCTATAATTACCAGGGCCAATCAATAGCGACATACTAACGATCGTAGAAGAATTCAGCCCATTTTGTAGTGTTCTGCAGTGTCTAAGAGTTCTTCCCAACTCCCTCTCTTGCTCTGGCTACCAAGCTGCGTGGTGCTGGTTAGGAGACAAACTAAGGCAGGTAACTTGGCCAGCCCTCCCTGCTGCTCTGTTACAACAGTAAGTGATGCAAAAGGCCTTGGGGACCTGAAGACACATCACTAATGGTGGGGTTGCAGGGACTTAGAAGAACCTCTCTAGCTCCTCTTAGACAGCCCTCATCCTCTTTCTTCCTTCATGCTCACCCTCGTCTATCCCCACCTTCTCCAGAGGAGCAAAGTTTCCTGAAGGCCGACTTCTGCCTTCAGGTTCACAGCTTGATTTGAGCCCTCTGTGCAAACATCCACCCAGTCTCCTCGCCATCATCATTCAAGCCTGCTGCTCACCACTTCCTCTTGGCCAAGGCTGAGGCCAGAGAGGCTGCTTGACTGATGGCCAGCCTCGTGCCCGCATGGCAGGTGTCATTAATGGGCCCTTTGCAAACGGGGCGGGGGGTGGGGGGGCTGCTCTGTTTGTGCACTGACACCCAGTTTCATCTTCTTTCTGGACATCAGCCCCTGTCTCATCCCCCCTATCAGCTCCTGTTTAGGACAACGGAATACTCACCAGGAGGGCCCTGGGTCTGAACAAAGATGAGCCTGTTAGCAGCACGAATGAAAAGATGAGGTAGACAGTCCTCCAAGCCCTCTCGGGAAGCCTTTTTAAGTCGCAACCCTGCCTGCCTGCCCAGGGGACTTCCATCGCCCCCACCTGCGATTCTGTGCCAGCCACCTCTTAAGGGGAGGCAGTCCTGAGGAGTCCATGTGGGTGGCCGACTGGGTGTGACAGAAGGGCGGGATCAGTGTTGTAAGCTGTGGGGCTTTGCAGATGGACAGTGTCAGCTGCGACTCCTGGCTCCAGCGTGTTGAGTCACTGCCTAGACAGTTCTCTTGGTCTTCGTTCCACCTTGGCCAATGCTTAACTGCCATGTGTTGGAAATAATTATTTGAGACAGATTTCAGCTACCTCCCTTCCAGGTTCGATTTAACTGGGTTGTTGTCACTGTCCACTTGTTAACAGGTCTCACCTGTGTTAGGAAGGAAGGAAGGGAGGAAGGAAAGGAGGAGGGCAAACCATACTTTCAAGTTCCCAGTTTTGAGGTTTTGTATTTCTTTTTTTTCTGGAACTACTTCAAGTACAAAAATAAAAAGAAATTGATGCTGACAAAACTGTACAGATAGACATTAATAGAAGACAAAGATTAAAAGGAATAAATATGCATGATTTAAAATAATAATTTTTTAAAAAACTTTTTGTGCTTCCTAAAGAAAACTGTTTCTTCTTCAGACTGAGTAGGTAGCCACAGCATAACAAGTACCGTAGCAGGAGCCATAGAGTGGGACTTTATAACACCATCTGTTATTTTCTGTACATTGTAGTAGCTCCAGGAAATAAGGCATCTTCCCCTTGATGTGTAGTTGTTGTTGGGGAAGTGTTTTGTCTGTCTGGTGATGATGTGTGTTAGTAGGGAGTAGGAGGGCTTGCAGTTGGTTTTATTAATATTAAGAGGACATATCGTGTCATGCTTTTCATGTCACAAAATATGTGTGTCTACCCGTAGAGCGCTGGGCTTCATAAAGACTGCACTAAAACCACACTGCACAACCCACTTTCCTAAGAGATGCTACAGGACCACACAGGTCAGTCCCATGGGTTTTGAGAAACAAATCAATAAAATAAACCAAGCAAATTACAAACAGAAAAATGAAATAGCACATGAATAAAAGCCTGTTCTTTTTAAAACTTATTCAGGTTTTGCCAAATCCCCACCAATTGTATCCTTCAAGGAAATGTTTAATAGCCAGGACAGGAATTCTATCCCTAGAGGAAGAACCTAGAAATCTTTTGACTCCAGGCAGCAGTGTGCTTAGGGGTCTTGAACAAGTCAGATTGCCCTCCACTTGCCTCAGTTTCTCTAGCTGCAAAATGGGGATAATATTACTTAACCTACCTCACAGGGAGAGGCCAGGGAGTTGTGAGGCCCTGAGGTTTTAAATGGGTTGCAGCGACTTGTGAGAGCCAAGGCTGGGCAATGAGGCCATAGCGTGGGGTCCCTTCCCAGGAGGCACCGGCCACTGGCCTTCAGGAAAGATTGTAAGTGCTTGTTTGATGGTTCAAGGAGTAAAGCTGGAGCCCCCAGATGATACTCCATGTTCAGAGAGAGGCTTGCATTGGGGAATATTGCCTTCCTAGGAAAATTGAACTGTTTTCCCCTTATTCCGGCCTTCTCGGGTTCTATAATTTGACTAAAAACCAATTACTTCCTGCTAAGTAAAAGTCAGTTTACTGTCATCTGTTCAATACTTCCAGGCCATTTCCAGCTGTATAGAGGAAGGGAGTCCCTACAAATCTCTTCTCCTCCTACTCAAAATTCAACATTGGGTGTTCCATTAAAAGATCTGGCTTTCTGAGTGCAAACAACGCGGGGCGTCTTCCGCTATACACCAGCAGTCAGTGAGGAGGGTTTTGAACAATTCTTGAGTTGCTTTTTTGGGTCTCTATAATCAATAACCTGTCCGCAGATATCTATCTATATAAAGATATTATATATAAATATAAATTTACATATATATGCACATGTATATATAGTTGTACATATATGTGTGTATATATATACTTAAATGTAATATTTACAAAATAAAACTGTGATCTCGTCTAGAGAAAATGTATTCATATTACAAACTGCTCTTCCATATTTATGTATCACATTATACCTTTTTATTGTCATGATTATTATGGGTATTTCTAATTATTATGATGCTGAAATCTGTTTGGCACCTTCTGGAAACTACCAAAAAAAAAAAAAAAAAAAAACACCTCTCCACTGAAGTGCTTAAAATCTGTTCTCATGAGAATTCTACTGGCCTACTATGAAAAAGGAAAAAAAAAATCTAAAAACCAAAACACAATTCCAGTTATTTTTCTGTACCTCACCTGCATAAATTTGCTGCTCCTATTTTGGGTCATTTTTTCCTGTTTATGTGTTTTTATGGATCTAAGTTAAGTCTTTTAGCAATATATAAAAAATGTAAATAGTAAACTTTATTTATTAAGAATGTCATCTTTTTTAATTTATATTTACACAATTGTTCATCTAATTTATTTTTTCTATACGGTTTTAAATACTCAGACATATTTTGCTGTTCATGATATTTTTATCCTGTTCTCATGGATTTGTTTTTCCATACTGTTTTCTCTGGTCTCAATTACAGGTTGGATCTCACAAAAAAAAAAAAAAAAAAAAATTTTAAAAAAAAAAAAAAAAAAAAAAAAAAACTAAGGAAAAAAAACCTAATGTCAAAGACAGAAATATTTTGCCACTGTTGATTACTATACCTTAAAGTTCTATATTATGAAAATATATAATAGCTTGTATGCTTCAGTATGTAGTGGTGTGTTTTTTGTCTGTCGTGGAAATGTAATGGACTCTCAGGTACGCACACTAAGATGGAAGAAAACCCTAGGACCTAGAATGGAATCAGGGGTGGCATGAGGCTGGGTTCAGTTTGTAGCTGGGCTTCTGCATAAACAGTCCCCAGAGAGCCACCACATTGTGCATATGCAAACACTGACAAACATGCTTACATCTTAGAAGAAAGTTCAGTCTTCAGGGAGCTAAACAAATCTTACCTGCAGCCATGTCTGCTCTTTCGAATGCTACCTCCAACATTGTATTTTCAGCCTGTTCATGATTTTCACTTTTTTTTTTTCCTTCATCATGGGACACTGTCATCCAGTTCATAGGTGCCTACACCTGAGACAAGTTTTGCCGTTTCCAAGCTGCCTATTAGATGTCACTTTTTGGTCTTACCACTAGTGAGTAGCTATGAGATCTTTGGAAAGTTATTTAGCTGCTTTGAGAATTAGCTTCAACATCTGTAAATTGGAAATACAAGTACCCACATCATGAGGTGGTTGCTAGAATAAGATAAATATGCAAAGTTATTAGAACTGCAACAGCATAACCCTTGCTATGATTGTTCACTCTTGCTATGAGACAGCAGCTGCTTATGACAAGTAATAATATACTAATTTCTTCTGATAGGTGTTTATTTTTTATAAGAATAAAAACAAGATGCACTACAGCATGGACCTGCGCAGGCATTGCCATGGAGTAAAGTTACTGGCACTGTGCACGGGAGCTCTTGGCAGATGCAAACATAGAACAGGTCAAAATGTGTGATACTTGTACTGATGAGTTGTGCGCAGAAGGGCGTTTTGGGAATATCAGCATGGACTGCAGAGACGGGCATAAGTAGGGAAGTTAAGATCTACTTATAGCTGGTTTTTTGGACTCTGCACACACAACCCACCAAGAGATGAGGGAAGGCACTGAGTAAAACACTAAAATAAAGGTCACTGCTAAATTCTACCAGATAGCCGGTTATTTCTGAAGTAAGATAAATGATTCAAGTTTTAGTCTGTTCCATTGAATTTGCTGTGAAGACTGAACCTAAATTTAAAGAACTTCATGAAAAGAGGCAAATATTTCCCAAATAGATTAAGTGAGGTATTCTTTTTTAAAAATCCTTTTTAAATTTTATTTTTTTAAAAGATTTTATTTATTATTTTTAGAGAGAGGGGTAGGGAGAGAGGGAGAGAAACATCATTGTATGGTTGCCTTTCACCTGCCTCCAGCCATGGACCTGGCTGGAGACCTGGCTTGCAACCTGGTTATGTGCCCTGGCTGGGAATCGAACCAGCAACCTTTGGGTTCTCAGGCTGGCGCCTTATCCACTGTGCCACCAGCCAGGGCCTTAAGTGAGGCATTCTTAATATGAACTTTTGTACTTTTTGGTTTTGTTTGCAGAGACAGGAAGTCATGGGGTAAAGGGATTTCTCTTGGAAGATAAGAAATATTTGCTCTAGTGTCTCTATGTGCACACACACATACACAGAATGGGAAAGTTCACTGGACTTAAGTTGCTTAACCTGTCAGATGGTAAAACAGCTTCTCACTTTAAAACAGGCAGAAACATTCAGCATCTAGATCATGGGTGGCAAACATTTGGCCCTCCACCTTGTTTCATCCAGCCTGGCACCTTGTTTCTACCTGGCTCGCTTAACTGTTAAGGAGCAGTTACATTTATAGAGTTCTAAAATGACATTCGGTCCTTTGAAGGTCACCGAGAGGCTGATGTGGCCCCGGTGAGAATGAGTTTGACACCCTTGATCTAGATCTATTTTATATTTGTTACCCAAGGTTTAGAGTTTGTCTAACCATAAAAGTGGTTTTAAGGTCTTTTTTAAAAATAAAAAGATAGAGCCCTGGCTGGTAGCACAGTGGATAAGGTGCCGACCTGAGAACCCAAAGGTCGCAGGTTCGATTCCCCAGCCAGGGCACATAACAAGGTTGCAAACCAGGTCTCCAATCAGGTCTGTGGGTGGAGGCAGGTGAAAAGCAACCATACATTGATGTCTTTCTCCCTCTCTGCCTCTCTCCCTTTCCTTCTTTATAAAAAATAATAATAATAAGGAAAATATTTTTTTTAAAAATAAAAAGATAGGGCAGCATTCTACCATGTTATACTGGCATCTATCCATCCAACCATCTATCCAGTTGTTACCCTTTCCTGCCAGCCTAGGGACCTAGGATACAAAGCTCGGCCTCTCTAACCTTCAGCCCTGGAGAACCCTTGCTTTCTTGAATGAATGCTTGAAGCTCTCTACAGGAATGAGGTCTAAGTTCGGAACCAGGGGAACCAGATTCAAGTGTCATCGCTCCTTGTGACCTAGGGCAAGCCACCTATCTTTTCTAAAATAGAAGGAGTCAGCAGTGTGGGAAAAAAAGGTCGTATGTTTAGTAAATGGGACCAACAGGTACAGCAATGACTAAAGGCAGCATGGCATTTCTCGAGAAAATAAAGAGGCCAGTGCACTTAGGAAGGGTATAGAGAGGGTAACAGCGAACCGATGAGAGGATTTCGGGCATTACCTTAACAGTCATGGGGAGCTATTAAATGGTTTTTCCAGAAAGCATTTTACAGGATCAGAGTTGTGGTTGAGAAAGAGCCCTTAGGTGTCAGGGTGAAGGGGAAAACTGAGGTAGGACGTTAGAGGACATTGTGTAGTCCGGGAAAGAAATGATGGCTCTTCAGATGAGAGTGGTAACAGTGGGTGGACATAGGATTATTTTCCATCTATTACATTAAATGGTGAGATTAGACAAAAGGATCTGTAGTGTATAACATTTTGGGATTCTAGAAACTCCTTGTTATGCCACTGCTGGTGACTAATTTTAATGTCTTTAAAAATTAATAGACTTTATTGTTCTTTTTAGAGAATTTTTGGTTTACAGAAAACTAGAGCAGAAAACATCATTTTTATTAGATTTCCTTTTAAATAATAAAGTAGAGGGATGGAGACATCTAGCTATTTTCTATGATGAGCCATCAGGAGAATATAAAACACAGATGTTTTTATCACATGTGTGATTTCAAGTAATATTCCTGCTGACCCTCCATGGTGCTGTCATGATAAGAGAGGAGAACTTTGGAGGAGTCAGAATGGAGTCAGATGGGGCCTGGGAGCCTAGTTATTTATGCTGTGTAGTTTCCTGACAGTTTGAATTTCAGTAGCTTTATTTATGGAATGGGATTTATCATGTCCGTCCTAAACAGGCCAAAAAGGACTATTATTTAAATACACCAGGGGTGTCAATTATTTTAACCTAATTTCAACACAGATTGACAGGTCATAATTGCAGTGCTGGGTCGAGAAAGGTTTTCATAATGTATTCAGGCGCCAGGAAAATGTCATGTGACCTTGGAGAAGTCACCTCTCTGAACTTATTTCTTCTTGCATAGCTGCCTATCATGAAACTGGAAAGGACAGTGGACATATAAATGCTGTATTTGCTTTTTGGTGTTCAGTACAATTTCTTTGTTTGTCAAGCGATCAATTGAAGTTTGTGTTGAAGAGGAGAATTCCCCAGGGCAACACACATCATGTCAGCCACAAAACCCCACCTTGGCCCCCCTGGCCAGCACTCTCCCTCTTACCAGGGTTAGCGATTTAGCCATCTTTGTACTGTTCTGACCTCCTCAAACAGGTGACCGATCTGTGCAATGACGACTGCAAAGAGAGCCTTTTTGCCAGAAGTTGCAGACTCTTGGTTCTTGGGATGGCACTGGGCTACGTGCACCTCTCTAACCACCCTATCTTCCACTGACCCTTAGGGTAGAAAAGGCAACCCTCATAGTAACAAAAATTCTTTTTCTATGATAGCCTGGGCAGTTCTAAACATAGAAGTAGAGTTCACCTAAGGTAAGGGGAGGTGGGTGTTTAAAACTGTCCCAGTTACGAGTAGAGCTGCTGGGTTTGAGAGCATCATCTATGCCATCTTTGCAAAGAATCAGCATCTAATGCTGAAGATTAGCATGTCCTAAGACCCAGAAATTCCACTTCTAGACATATACCCACCGGAAATGTATATATATATATATATATATACACATTCACCAAAAGACAGTTTCTAGAACATTTATAGCAGCACTACTTGTGATATCCCAAGGCTGAAAACTCCCCAATGTTTGCCCAGCATGAAAGGCAAAAACATGGTACATAATAAACAGTACACTGAAATGCTATACAGTAAAAAGAACAGATGATCTATAATTTCGTGTAACAATATGAATGAATCCCACAAAAATCATGTTGAGCATAGAAAATCGATACACAAAAATGCATACTATGTGAGTTCCATTTTATGAAGTACAAAAACAAGCAAAAAGCCATTAATGGTGCTGAGATAACTAGATGTCTACAAGCAAAAGAATGAAGTTGAACCCTGTACCTGACACCATATACTCAAACTAACTCAAAATGGGTCAATGACCTAAAAATACCAGGTAAAACCAATTCTTAGAATAAAACATAGAAATAAATTTTTATAAGCTTGAATTTTGTGATGGATTCTTAGATACGACACCAAAAGAATATGCAACAACAACATTTAGACCGAATCAAACTTAAAAACTCTAGTGCATCAAAGGACATTAACAAGAAATGGAAGAAAATGTGTCCAACTCGTATATCAAGAATATATTTTAAAAACCTATTACAAAATCACAAAGGAATCCAATAAAAAATGGGCAGATAAACCTGAATAAATATTTCTCTAAAGATTAAAAACAAAAGATGAACATAGTATTTTTTTAAAATGGAAAATAACAAGTGTTTGTGATGTGAAGAAATTGCAACTCTTGTATGTTCCTGGTGGGAAAGAAAATGGTTCAGCTGCCATGGAAAATAATTGCTTCCTCAAAAAAATTAAAGAATTGCCATGTAATTCCACTCCAAGATATATACCCAAAACAGATATGCAAACAAGTACATATACACACATGTTTATAGAAGCATTATTCACAATAGCCAAAAGGTGAGACAGCTTAAAAGTCTACCAACGGATGAATGAATAAACAAATTGTGGTCTACTCAAACAAAGGGATATTCAGCCATAAAAGAAGAACGAAGTATTTATATATACAACAAAGTGGATAAGCTTCTAAAACATTATGCTAAGTGAAAGAAGCCAGCCATAAAAGGTTGCATATCATATGATCACATTTATATGAAATATCCCGAATAGATCAATCCAAATAAACAGAATACAGATTAGTGATTGCTAGGGACTTGGGGAAGGGCAAATGGGGAGAAGCTAATTACTGGGTAAGGGGTTTTACTATAGTGCAATGGAGTTGTCTCAAAACTAGATGAAGGCGATGTTTGCACCAAACTATATTAAATGCCACTGAATTGTTCACTTTAAAGTGGTTAATTCTGTTACGTGAATTTCACTCAAATGAGTTTTTTAAAAAGAAGACTGAAATAAGGCCACACATGAATAGAAAAAAAAATAGGAGGAGGACAGGAAACTTCCATGTTGCTGGAAGTCAGGGTAGTGGGACCCCTCGGGGAGAGAGACAAGGTTGACATGGAAGAGGACAAGAAGGCTTCTGGAAAGCTAGTAATAATCCTGTTCCTTGATTTAAGCTCTGGCGACACAAGTCTGTCCAGTTTATGAAAATTCATAAAGCACTTATCGTAAGTGCACGTACTTTTCTGTATGTACCTTATATATCAATACAAAAGCTTTTTTAAAAAAGATGCATTGGCCAAAGATGCTCCATTAGAAAGAAGACATTTTTCTAGAGCAATTGAAAGGGGAGTGAGATCCTACTTCCTGTTCAGCAAAAGAAAGTGGCACCCCCATTTCTCCCCGAATCAGCAATAATTCCTTAAAACACCACAAAACTTGACTGTACAAAGGGTGGGGAGGGGAAGCAGTGGGTGTTCATATTTTGGAATAAAGAGGATTCCTGGGGCCCAGTTCTGCTGTTCTGCTTTATAGCCCTGTGGCCGTGGACCACCCACTTCACCTCTGAGCCTCACAATTCCTCCTCTGGGCCCTGGGGGTGATGGTGACCAAGAAGAGGGGCCGTGTGCTAGCCTGGGTCTGCTGCTCCCAAGCTGAATGCCACAGTGGACCCGTAGGAAATGCCACAGAGAAGAGGGAAGACAAAAGAATGAGGCTCCCTTCCTGGGAACCTCATCCAACCCTAAATTAAAGCTAGGGCAGTTTTTAATATGCTTTACCCAACGAGTAATAATGTGCTTTTCCCTACAGTGATAATGCCCATTTTAATGCCTGCCTTTTCCATCCCTGGGCTTTGTATTTCTAACAGGCCACCCCAGATGTAATCGGGTCAAAGATTCCAGACACTTTGGCCATGTAACCCATTCTTCAAGTGCAATACTACCTAAAATGTCAATCAAATCTAATCAAACAGAAGATGAGGGACCCTCCTCGCTGACCCATCTTTATCTCTTCTAACTAAGAACATCCCAGACACAAGTACCCAGAGCTATGGGGTTTTAAAGAGCATGTAAAAGCAACTACTCTAATTTAATCTACAGATGGGGGCATTGACAGACACTCCATCAGAACCCGAACCTGTCACTTGTTCAAAGCCCCTGAGTAGGCGAGAGAGGAACGCTTCTGACTGACTTGGGCAGCCACTACCTGGGACCTGAGCTCTCCCCCCGCAATGTCTTGATGGCAGAAGATGACCTGTGAGGTCTGGGAAGCCTGAGATCCATACCCAGAGATAAAAGGACGCAGCTAAGACCCACAATTTTATTTTGACAGTCTGTTTTTCTCTTGTTGACATGTGGCCCGGTCATGGTTCACCCCTGGGAGAGGGGGATTTCTTACCCCCATGTCACTCTGAGGCCACACTACCCATAGGCTAGCCTGGGCTACCAGCCTCGAGTGCTTTCATTTCCTTCTTTAAACTCTCTGCCAAGCATAATTCTTCCCAGAGGCTCCAGGGATGGTGACGTTGTCCCCTGAACCATGCCAGGATATCAGCTTATTGGAATCACAGTCCCTTTCGTACATACAACATTTAATATTCCACCAGATACATTCATTCACTTTTGCATATATTTGCTTATTCAACTACATGGTAAGCCATCATTTCTCGAGCATCACTATGTACAATGCATTAGACTACGCACTGACAAGAGTGGTGGCCAAGACAGACAGTCACAGTCACAGCTCCTTGTAGAGTTTGCCATCCAAATACAGAAAGAAGAAACTAGGTCAATGGCCTGCAGTGCTATCATGGGGAGCCACCATCCCAGAGGAAAAATGATAAACGTTGCTGACCCAGATGATGGCATGTGCGAAGACAAGGAGGTTGAAATAGGACGTGGCTTATTTGGGGACTGGCAAGTGTTCATGCCACTGGGATCTAGACTGTGAATAGAGAGCATTAGGAACCAGAAGGCAGAGAGGGACTCAGGCTTGAGCCAGCTAATTCCAGAAAAGCATACAGGCACCAAATTGCTAGGAGCTTTGAAACTGTGTGTCTCAGTTTGAGTTCCCTCAGAAGCAAACACCAAGGCAAGGATTCAAATGCAAGGAGTTTATCTGGATGACAATCCCAGGGCTACCAGTAGAGGAGAGGGCGTAGGAAACAAGGCTGGCGAGGTAGCCAAGAGAGGCTGTGGAATCAAGCCTGTCACTACGGTGGACAATCCAGCTAATCCCCCTGGGAGCTCTGAACCAATGGGCGCAGCTCCTCAGTGTTACCCACCCTGAGGTGCAAGGGGGCTGGGGTCTTGATCCATTCACTCCTATTAAGGGATTTCCCTGGGTCAATAACTTCCAAAACATCTGTATCTCACGCTGGCATTAACAGTGGGCTCAGGCCACCGGAAAATGCTCGTAGGCAGAAAGACGTGGGAACTGACTGTGGCAAGTGAGCCTGGCTCCCTCTAGGATGACCAGGCTAAGAGGAGTAGGCGGTTCATGGGCGGTGCGACAGCGCTGACGTGCTCCTTCGCTATTCCGGGGGTGACACACAGACACACTTTCAGAGAGGGGGGACATATGGAACAAATTTCAATTTTGAGGTAGAGCTCTCCGTGTGGCACCAGAGTTTCAAGGGAGAAGCAGGCTGCACTGGGAACCAACCAGGAGGCTGGAGCTGCAGCCCGGGTGAGAAAGAATGTGCTGGTGAGGGGCCACAGGGGCAGGAGAGTTGCGGGAGGTGGTAGGACAGCATCAGAGATTGGTTTGATGTTGAGGTCCAGGGGAGAAAGAGGTGATGTGATTTTCTTCAGAATCCACACACTTGCCATGGACACCTTGGGTAGTCCAGGGTGTCCAGGGACCAAAAGGGAGCCACAGAAAGGTAGAAAAGCCATGGGGGAGTCAGATCAAATCCATAACAATTCATTCTGTTCACAAAGAAGGGAACTGAGTGTGGGGGATATGTGTCATGACAGCTAGGGACAGTTGCATGAGTCCCTCGCACAGTTCATATCCACAGAAAACTGCCCATTGAGTCTCCAGGATTAGGCCCCTAACAGAGTGAAGAACTGTTTGTCCATGGCTCATGATGTCCTTGAGTTCTGCGGAAGCTGCTGTCCGCAGAACCTCTGAGGAACTGTGCATTCTCATCACAGGGCTCACCCCCTTTTTCTAGACCAGTGGTGCTCAGACTTCAGCACACATCAGAATCCCTTGAAATGCTTGCGAAGATTTTTTGGCTTCCCTCCCAAGTTTCTGATTCAGTAGTTTTGGAACGGGGCCCAGGAATTTGCGTTCTGGAAACTTTCCACAAGATACGGTTGCTACTGATCAGGGTTCTACACTTGGAGAACCACACATGGCGGTCCCTCAAACAACCCATGTCCTCACAAGCCTACTACGTCAGGTGATAGGCATTCTAAAAGGATAAAAGAAGCGCCGCAGGGCCCCTGCCCTCAGGGCGCTTCCAGTCAATAGCTAGAAACATGGCAGAGTAAACTTACACTTGCATTCTACTGTCCAAGGCCAAGGCTGAGAGGGACCCAGGCTTGAGGATAGGAATGGGATGACCAAGTGGCATTATGGACAGGAGTCTAAGTCAGCCAGGCCAAGAAGGGAGAGGCAGATGCTCCAGGCAGAGGGAACCACGGGCACAAGAGCATGCTGGTGGCAGCGCGCACAGTGACAGATCAAGAGAACGGCAAGCAGTTAGGTATGGACAGAGCATCGTCTACACTGTGACAATCAAATGGAGTTGGAGAAGAACCCAGAAGGCTTCTTAGAGGAGGAAGCACTTGAGATGAACCCTGAAGAACAAGAAAGGCTCTTGAAAAAGGGAAGAGTAGTTGGCCAAGAAAATGTTGGGTCCCTCAACCTTAAGAACAGCATTACCTCCCTCATTTCCTCTTCTTCCTTCACATATATGAAGGGGCACGCTGGAGGTATCCTTTGACAAGTTTGTCTAGAAGGTGGGGTCTTCCTACCAGGAGCCTCTCTGGGCTTTGCATGGAAGAGGAGATACCTTTGTACCATGCAGAACACATTCCCTTCAAGGATTAAAAACACACCAATGTAACATAGACCAAATGTCAGAAGGAACATGACCACATGCCTCATTTTCTCCAGCCCCTGAAACATAGGCACAACGTGTCTATCCATCCGTTCATCTGTGTACATGAATGCACACACACACTCACACACGCACCCCTCTCTGCCAGCACAGGCCAGGAATCACAATTCCCAAAGACCAATTTCAAAACCTCTTTCCAAGGATCCAGAGAGAACTTTGTTTCCAGACGTTCCGCACACTGTCCAAGACCTAAACCCAAACCCTGATACTTCTCTTCCACTAGGGGAATGGCTTTCTGTCGGGCTGTTCTAAGCTTTGCTCTGTGTTGATATTTTTAAACTATTTTCCACAACGCTGCCTGCCAAATGCTTTCATCTCAAACGCCTGCAGTTCCCCCTGTAACTCATGTTAACACGTACAAAGCATCGGTGGTGGGACTCCCTTCACCTGCGCATGTAAGTTGTGTTCAGAGCCTGAGGTCTGTAAACAGGCTCGGTTCTCAGGAACACAGCTGCCCCGAGTTTAAGCCTGCCTACATCCTTCACTGTGGATTCCGCCCACCTTGCTAGAGTTTTTGCTGTGCTTTCCACCACCCTTTATGCTCTGGACAAACTGAACTTGCTTTCGTTACTGCAGCATTCCACGCTGAGTTCTGAGTTTGAAAGTCAGGCTCTGTCCTTTACCTGGACCCTCCCCCATCCAGCTCTACTACACATAACTCACTCCTATTCCTTCTTTAGGTCTCAGCTTAGGTAAGCCTATGAATACATAATCATTATTATTATTATTATTATAATTTCATTGATTGTAGGCTTGCTATGCATGCTTGACATGAAACAAAATACTTTATAGGCATTTAATATTTAATATCTACAATAGCCCACTGACATGGATAGAATGATCAGTATTCTCATTTTAAATGAGGCAATGAAGTCGTGAAATTTTCAGTAACTTTCCCAAGGTCCTGTGACTAGTAAGGGGTGGAACCTGATTCTAGATCCCCAAGCGTAACTGGCCTTCGTGACGCTCCTCAAAGCCTTTTTCCAGGCTCTGTCGGGCAGGTCTGTGAGTCCCAACCAGCCCGTTTCTTCCAAACTTGCCTTAACCTACTACACTCATTGTTTGTCTGCTTCTTCCACTTCTCAGAAACACACAGAAGGCTGCTTTTCATTCAACTGGTATCCCTCAGCGCACAGTAGGGCTGCTGTGTTTGACGGAGACGGGAACAAATCTGGACCGAGTCTGAGTTAAGTGCCGTTCCCGAAGCAGGCGCATGCTGATCCAATTAGTGATATAAACTCCAGGCTGTAACTAAACCAATTACGGGAACAAAATTTTTCAGCATTTTGGTCAGGTCTGCCAACATAAAAATCATGTCAATTACGACTCTTTTTCATTTATTCATTAAATTCATGAAAGATGGAGCCCCCAGGCTAAGGCTTAACTATGTAGAGATAGAAAAAGATAATTTTTGAAAAATCAGTAATTCCAACACTGAGCACATCCCCTTTGCCTGCGTCTGGATACATGGAGTCAAATATGGAAAAGAGTTTGGTTGACCGAGTGCAAAGTTACGTTCAAGTTTTTGATGCCTGGTAGGGAACTCGACAGACAGGGGACAGCTGAGCCACTAGGCAGGGGTTGGTAAAACCAAGACTAGCTCACCCCCTCCCCCTGGGAGGTCTAGAAAGTTGCCCGGAAATCCTTTTAGGCCGTCTAACCTGACAAGCCCTCTGTCCCCTTTGGGCCCGGGTTCACGTATCATGTCCTTGGAGCACTGTGGTATGTGCTCAGCTTCCAAATATGGTTAAGGGCCCTTCGCTGTGACCTCCTGGCCCCTCATTTCCATCCATCACGGGACTTGTCGGGCCCCTATGGTCGATGCTTCCTGCCCCTACAGATTGTAAGCAACAAGACTGAAGAAAGCGCTGCTCTACCCGGTCTGGTACACAGTAAGTAATGAATAAAGGAATGAATAAAGAAGGAAACTAATCTGATCACACTGCATCAACGGCCCCCAGCACCTGGCAACAGGGACAGCGAACAGCAGCCTGCAGGCCAAACTGGCCCACCGACTGTTTCTGTAAATAAAACTTTATTGGGACGTAAACCTACCATCATCCACTTAATCTACCATCATTGTGACAGAGCTCGGGTGCTCCATAAAGCCTCACATTTTGACTACATATCCCTCCTGGAGAAAGTTTGACACCCCATCCCTGTAAGACAATGCCCAGCTCTTCACGTCACTGTGCACCTGTCCAGCCTTCTCTGATGACGCTCCACCTACAATGCTTCTCCACGTCAGGGGTGTTGAGCTGCCGGTGCCAGGAAACTCCCACACTCATGCTCCACCATGCCACCTCCAGACCACACCTGCAGCTCTGAACCCTCTCTGATACACACCTAACAATGATTAGTTTAACGGTAATAAAAATGAATATATGTCCACTTATAAGTCTTTGATCCCTAGACGTGAACTGCGCAAGGGCTGGGGCAGTGCATTCATGCAATACTTATCTAATAAGTGCCCGACATGTACCATGTACAGTTTCAGGAGCTGGAGCCAGAATGGTCATGATGTTCAAGGCACTTAAACCAAGTGGAGTTGGGTGGTAAGACTGCTCGCCCTCAACTCTGTGGCCACACTGAGTGCCAGGCATACTGTAGTCACCCGGCACAGGTTTGAAGGAATGAATGAACGTCCCCTACCAGAAACACACGTTTATCTTTACAGAGTGCTGTAAGCAGGGAAGTGAAATTAGGAGTCAGACCTGCTTCGATTTCCAGTTTTGGTAACCAGCCATGAAGTAATAGGGAAGGACATAGGTTTTGGAGGCAAACTGCCTGGTCTGAGGCCCTGGCTCTGCCACGGCTCTCTGTGGGACCCTGGCACACTGCTAGAGCCTGGTGTGACTTGCTCGTCTCATATGTAAAGGGGGGATAAGAACACCCATATTATAGAAATGCCAGGTAGGTTCAATGACCCATACTCTATACGCAGACAGCAGATTGGTGTCTACCCCACAGCAAATGCTTCATAAGTGTTGGTTATTCGTTATCATTGTCATCGCAATTATCTTTGCTGCCTGAGCAAGGACATGTGACAACTTTGGGAGCCTCACCGACCCCATGAAGATGGTGAGAACTGTCCTGCCCACTGTGCTGCGGGCATCAGGTGAGAGACATCAGGGAGAGAACTTTGTAACCTATGAGGTACTTTCCAGATGTGAGCCACGGTGGTGATTCTCCCCGAGATGTGTGGGCCACAGCATCGCCAGTGTATCTGCAAGGAGAAAATATCTGCAGGCCTGACATTCCATCAGCAAACCTCTGCTGCCCCATCCCCTGCTGCACCCCCCTCTTCCCAGCTGTGGGCGGCCTGCTGGTCCCAGGGTTGGAGCAGGAGGAATAACATTCCTCTGTTCTCTGCCCAGTGTGGAAACTCCATCTCTCCAGAGTTTCCATCATGTCAGAGGTGCACTGAGGGTCCATTAAGGCTTCTTATGGGAAGAGGGAAGGGTGTGGAGAGAGGG
The DNA here is from genome assembly GCA_004026585.1 of Noctilio leporinus. NCBI lineage: Eukaryota > Metazoa > Chordata > Mammalia > Chiroptera > Noctilionidae > Noctilio > Noctilio leporinus. The sequence continues at coordinate 767,271 of PVIW01000018.1, forward strand.
AGGGAATGGGAACCCCTTTCACTGCCGTTTTTACTAGCACCCCTAGAAGAAATCTTTCCATTCAGTCACCAGAACCTTCAGTGGGACATGGCTACTCCTAGAATGTGATTTTTTATTTTTTTTAAACTAGGCCAACAGCAAAAGAACGCTTCATTGAATTGAAGCACACATCCATTGCGATATTTTCCCTCTTTTTTTTTTTTTTTTCCTTCCCTGCTTTCCCAAATACAACACCGTCTGGGTTAGTCCTGAAAGCAGTTTTTCGGATTTAAGGCTGAGGCTGATTTGTAGGGAGTTCCCCCAAGTCAGTTCAATACACACTTATTTCGCATTAAACATGTGCCAGGCGCTGTGCTGGGTGCTGGAGGCCCAGAGGTGGACGGAGCACCCGTCGGTGGCCACAGTCTTAGCAGGAGGCAGTCCCAGGCTCACAGCTCCCTGACACGCTTTGTTAGGGCCAGCACACACCTGGGGATCTCAGAGAGGGAGAGTAGCTTCTCTTCGTGTTTCGTGACTCCAGCTTAGGATGAAGCACACAGTAAGTCCTCCATGGGAGTAACAAGAGTGAATAAATGAGCCCTATATCTGCAAGTTCAGGGAAAGGTTCCCCCAAAATCCCCCGAACCCTCTTGGATCCTGGTTGACTGCCTGTGCCCAGGGCCACAGGTTGCAAGCAGCAGCTGCGTAATTGGCAGATGGGAAAATGACCGCAAGCATTTAGGGGAGCATGGTCCACAGGTTTCAACGTGGGAGAGAAGGATGGAGAGGACTTGAAGGAGCCAGAAAGCCAGGCTGCTTCTGAGTCTCAGCAGCAGGAAGAGCGAAGACATCTCCTTCGGACCCTCCAGCTAAACACACCCAGCCACTCCCTCCCTGCCTCACTCTGCTCAAGACTCCAGAGTCCGGGAGGGAGGCTAGTTGGCACCCGCGGGTTATACGCCCAGGTCAGGAGAAGAGTCATCTTCAATGGCAGGTTGTAACACCATCCCCAATGGGTTCTCCACCCGCTCCTTCCAAGAAAATAGGGTGTTGCTGAGAAGCAGTAACCATTGCTCAGCTGCCAAAAGAAAAGACACTGCGGTGGCCTCACAGAGTTGGGCAGAAGGGAAAAGATAGCAAGAGTAGGTGCGCTCGTGAAGGCAGAGTGAGCGGTTAGGGAGGTCTAGCAACGTGCGCAGTGGGTGGGGACTTGGAAGCGCCTTGGCATTGCTTGGGCGTAAGGCATGAGACAAAAAGTGACTGGGTGAGAAGCGGGGCGCAACGTGGGAGGCTTACGCCTGACATTGAGCTTTGCGATGATGCGGATAATGAAGAGGCAACAGAATCCTGTGCCACGCCTGCCTGTGTGGCTGCTGCCTGGAAATACTGTGTTCTTTTTGCCCAGTGTCAAAGGCGGCGGTGTGTTCTGTGACCGGCATGTCCAACTGACACTGAGACAGATGGAGTAAACAAGTCCAAGTACCACCAACCCAATTACAGAGGTGCAGGGTGAGGCCTAAGAAGCTTCACTTAAGACTCAAAGAGAGCAAGGACAGGAAGTTCTCATAGTGGCCCATGCCCTATGCCCCCAGCCAACCACTGAAACTTCTGCGTCCTTCGCTCTGTTTGTGTCTGCTGATTTTGTCTTTAGCACAAGCCCTGGTTTTATGTAAGAGAGTATGTGGTTGGGCAAGAAGCTTTCTCCCTGAAGTTAGGTTTTTCCTGGAACTTGTAGTGATGCCAAGCGGATGGGAAGGGAAAACTTAAGAGAAAGCAAACCACAAGCACCTACTGTGTGCCAAGCTCCATATCAGGCCCTTTTCTTATTTATTTAGAATGTCTTCCCTACAATGTCCCAGGAAAGTAGATGCATCTGGTAAGTCCTGTTTTTCTGGTGGGGAAATGGAATTCCAGGTCTGTAAAGTTCCTGTGTTCGGGGAAGCTGGAATTTAAACCCATGTCTGTCTGACTCCAAAGACCAGTAATGTCTAAGGCTTCAGAGAATTACTCCCTCCTTCGACAGTTCTCTCTGTAGTTTGTTCCTCATCGCAGGGACCTGAACTTCAACTTGGTTAACTTTCAATGTACCGCTCTGTTGATGGAACGCTCACCACCTCACACACAAAAATACCTTTTTATACAAAGACAAAACTGGCCTCCCTGGGCAAACCTCTTGTCCCCACTCTATTCTCTTGAACCACAACAGAGGAGCTCATTCCTTCCGAAGATGCAATTGGGTCTTGCTGCGTTCCCCATGTAAACTCACTAACTCTCCGTGATCTGGTGGGAAAGGTTCCTGGAGGTCATCTAGATGTGTTGTTCTTAAATATGACATGCCTCAAAGTCACCCGGGAAACACGCAAGGTTGTAGATTCCCAGGTTGCTCCTGAGACACTGAAATCGAAGTGAGTGCAGCTTGGAAATCTGTATTTTGCCCAAGTTCCCAAATCATTAGTACGTTTGAGTTCAACTCTCCAAATTACGTTTCATGGGAGATCAAGTTCCAAAGAGAAGACATTTGCCCCAGGCCACACAGCCAATCGGTCATGTTTTTATTTTCCGATGAGGCAAGGCCTGCCCCGCTGATCCCCGCAGACAGCCCCTCTGAACACATGGCTCTTTCTTGTGCTGCCCCGGGAAGGCTGTTCGTTGCCTGTGGAGCTGAATAGCCTGCAAGTGAGTGAAGAAACGACGTCATCCCTGATCGTAAAACCGAGCGAACTGCAAACCAAGCTGGTATTTGTGCTGCAGAACCACCTGGGGAGGCTGGCCTGACTTGGCACGGGCCCTGCTTCCTGAACAGAGGTAAGGCTTTCTTCCTCGCCCCTCCCTGCCCGCCTGGACGTCAGGAGAGGGGACAGGCCGGGGGTTACCAGGAGGTCAGGAAAGCACTGGAGATAAAATCAAGGAATATTCCACTCTTGGTTCTGCCAGCCACATGACCTCAAGCAGGTCCTTCTTCCTTCTGGCCCTCAGTCCTCCCACATCTAAAATGGGAACCCTGGCCTCGGTCACGGCTCTGAGGATAGCGCTGCAGCACCCGTCCTTAAGTGAGGTCTGTATCCCAGCTCCCACAAATGGTGCGGCTCCAGGCACGCCACCTAACCTCCCAAGTGCCTCAGGGCTGGTTCTGGAAAACAGAATGTCGACCATTATGGGGTGCGAGTGGCAACTCAATGAAATACTGCAGGTAGCGTGCTGGGCACAGACCAGAGCCTTGGAAAGTGCTCAAGGAATGGTAATGATTGCTTTTATTGTTATAGAAGCTTGTCTTTCTAATTTGAATCCCAAGAACTGCCTCCCTGGCCAAGGGAAAGAGTGCCAAGGCCTTACATTTGGGCAGATTTTTCCAGTTCCTGTACAGATGGCCCTTCAGCCCCCGGGGCCTCCATGGCAATCCTATAAATGGACATTTTGGCAAAGGGGGCTGCTCTGCCGACCTGAAGAAAGCAGCCCAAAGGCTTGCGCCGGAGACCCCGTGGGAACACAAGGCCAGCCTCAGTTTCCTTGTCTACAGATCCTGAGCCCTGTCCTGGCAGGCTCAAGTGAAAATGGCTCTGAGACTATGGAGAGCCGCATCAACACACATTTTCTGACCGCCTACAGTATGTTTTGACCCACCTTGGGCGGACATTACATCTTGGGGGGAAAGAGGCACCTAAAGGGTTAACGAGAACTCACAGGGCAAGGCAGAAATACCCCTGAAGTGTGGGGATTGTGAGGGCCCAAAGCAGGCGCCCCTCTCCTGAATCTGGGGCGCATGGTCGGAGCAGCTTCCCTGGAATACGTGCCATTTCTCTTCGGGGAGACTGTTTGGTAAACCTCGACGCCCTCTACAACTCTATAGCATTCTGTCCTTCCTTTGCTTCCAGCTGTGGGCCCTGAGGGCTGGAGAGCCCTGAAATATTCCAGCTGAAGGATTCTTCAGTGGACTTCTAGCCCAGGCACTACGTTGATGAAAAGACACTGAGGGCAGCACGAGGGAGGAAGTGGCCCACGGTCCCAGGGCCTGCTGGGGTCAGAGCTGGGTCCGGAATTGGAATTCTTAACTTTCCACTCAGGGGGGTGGCTGGTGCAGAGCTAAGAGCTTCCTGCCCAGCCTCCTCACCTCTCCCTGTCTCTGTCTGTCTGTCTGTCTCTCTCTCACACACACACACACAACTGTCCGTCATAGCACACCTGTAGCCCTGCATCCTCCACGGTTGCCAACCGCTGGAAAACAGAGCAGCTTGGCGTCAGCTGCGATGTATACAAACACAAGCAGCAAAAGTTTCCAAAGGGAGACAGGCAGCGAGTAGTGCCTTTCAGGGTTTGGCAGTTTTGCGGGCAGAGGCTGATTAAAAGGCAACCTCCACACAAAGCCCCGTGGGTTGTCTGCAGCCCTCCCCAGACCCCTCAAATGCAGCGTTGACGGTGCACATGGGAAGGGCCGCTCTTCTCAAGGGATCGGAGGTCTGCGTGTACTTCTCGGGGATCCTCCCTCAGGGTCCCCTCATTCTAGGCATCAAGCTCAATTTTACTGGATGATCTAATTTTATTATGAGCTAAGTCCAATGAAAGGTTCCAAGAACAGAGAGAATCTTACCCAGTCCATGGCTTTGCTATGTTCATGGTCCTACAGGGACAATGATATTGAGTGAGAAAAATGCTAGGAGGAGGCAAAGAGTCCCCACAATAAGACTCCAAAGAAGAGAGTTACCAACTTCTTCTGGGAGTGACAAAAGGTCTCAGGGAGCTAGTGAATAACATTTTAGCTGAATCTGTCCAAGCCAGAAGGGCAGCCCCAGCAGAGGGAACAGCACATGCAAAGGCTAAGAGGGAGGGTGTGTGGGGACACTGAGATTTTTCAGTGGGGCTACAGAACAGTGTTGAATATAACAGTGACAACAACTAACACTTAAACGTTACGTGCCAGGTACTGTTCTAAGTCTTTAACATGTTGACCCATTCTATTTTCACTAAAACCTTTTGAGAGGTACTGCTATTTCCCCCAATTGCCGTAAGACAAAACCAAGGCATGGGGCGACTACTTGTCCAAGGCTGTGGGACCTTCAGCAAACAGTGGCCTGTCTGACCACGACTGTGAGAGACTGGTTGTCCCTAGGGCAGCAGAGTTGGCTCTGTGCCAGCCTTGCTCAGACCTTCACCCTCTCGAGACTGTCCAAGTGGAACCGTTCATTCTGCCTGTGTCAACTTCAAAGGGAGGTGGTGACGATAAACAGGCGGGGAGGTGAGAAATGTTCCTTGTATGTGAGTCATTGTCCAATACCATCCCCCATGTCCGAGGCATATCCTCCACCTTCCCCAGTGTGGTGGGGCACGTGGGGAACCCAAGGCCCACAGGGTAAACGGCTTGCCATCCAGCCACTCCACCACGGAGGCAAGGCTAGACCCTGAGTGCCCCGCCTCCAGAGGCAACCGCGTATAACAGTTAAAGTTCTGGGGTCAGATGACCCCTGGGTTGAAAGTTTGGTTCTGCCACTAACTAGCTGCTCGAGGCCAGGATGTTTCTTAAACCCTGGAAGGTTCAATTCCCTCATCTACAAAGCAGGAATGAAAACTTATGCCTTACGGAGTTGTTCTAAGGAGAATTTAAAATACTACATATGTAAAGTACCTGGCATGTGGTAAGCAATCAATCAATGAAATGATCATGGTAATGAAGATGTGGTGTTGATGATGATGATGGAGGAGGAGAATGAGGAGAAGAAAAATAAGAAGGGGGGTGGAGAAGATGATGGGGAGAAAAGAATCCAGCACTTTTTCCATCAAATCTGGATCTCACTCTTCTACAAGATTCTACACTGGCTTTACATAGCCCCTCACTGTGATTTATGTGTGTGCATTTGTAAGTCATAACGTATTTGTGCATAGTTAGTTACACGGAGGCCCATGCCTGATTCCCACATAAAGTTAAACGAGATCTTTCGCTCTAATATGCTCCTGTTACTGTACCTGCATGATGTAAATCATGCCTCATGCATGCACTGTCCATCGAACCATGTGATTTATCACCCACTTCATGTCCCAATTGGTTCTGCACATTCTAAGACTCAGACGCAGAGGGAAGAGGGAAGTTACTAAGTCCTGTTGATGCAACCTTTTGGTTAGCGCTCAGATCCAGCTTCACTATTGTGTTGGGTCTGGTTCAGGCGCCATCATCTCCCTCTTAAACAACACGTATCTCATTTACCCATCCCATCCCATCCCTTCCCGTCCCATAGTCTCCACGTCACTGGCTCTCTCCCTTCTCACCCCTCTCTTACCTGCAGCCAGAGGAGTCTTTTCCAAGCGCTCATCTGCCCAGGCGACGTTCCTGTGTTCAGTTCAATGCTCTCCGAAGGCCAGTGTGGTCTCACTCTGCCAGTCTCCCTAAACACAGCCTCCATCTCTCAGCCCACACCAGTTTCCACCACCCCTCGGACCGGTGTGTTGGTCTCTCTACTCATAATGCCATTTTCCTACTGCTCCACTTACGGAACATCCTCTGACTCTGAAGGCTTTCCGGGGGCCTGCTTCCCAACGGCAGGGTTCCTCCCACCCATCCTTTCTCATATAAATAAGCCATTGTAACGACTACCTATTGAGAACTTTGGTTTTCAAGTACCCACTGACTTTACATATATATTTAAAATACACGACTATGTTACAGTTTCAATAGATCATCTAATTTAATCTTCCCAACATTGAGGTAGTACACTTATTCCCATTATAGATGACGAAAGTGAGGCTTTGGAAGGATAAATTACGGGCAGCTAACCTGAGCCTCCTTTGGGCAAGACCTGGTAAGCTTTGCCTTCTGAAGTTTTCTCAAGGTCCAGACCCTGTTCGCTAAAAATGGCGCAGCCAATATTTAAACCCATATTGGCACGACTCCTAATTGTCTGATTTTTATCAGGCTGTATTTAGTTAGCTAAGTTCTGGGAGTTCCTTAAGGAAAGGGCCTGGACCTTGTGTATCTCAGTACCCCAAACCTCTACTCAGGTATAGGCTGGAAGTGAGAGGGACCTAGCTTTTGATTTAAGATGGAGAAGTGGGCATTGCATGCATTTTCCCAAGGGGGTAGGTAGCATAATGCCCGGCAGTTTGAAATACTTAATCTGCCCAAGTTTAGATATCAGTATTTCAACATCATTGCATACAGTTGAAGCTATTCAATCTGCCTAACTCTCAGTTCCTTTCTCTGTAAAATGGTAATCATAAGTAGCACATGGATGTTTTGTATATGGTTAAATGAGATATGCATGGAGAATTGTTGATTTGATGACTATACATAGTTGTCAACATTTGTCTATGCAGTCCACTCTTTATCACAAAGCCTACCCACAAAAGATACTTTTTGACCACAGAGGAGATGGGAGTCATTGAGGGGCAATTTTCCATGTTCCCCAACACACACTTCTATTCATGCACAGTGGGACAGGAGCTCCCCTGGCATCTTCTGTGGCAGCACATGAATCTATATGGCCATGCAGAGGCCAGGGTGGGTGTAGGACCCCGGGGTCTCTTTTGCACATCAATATTTTTTTTTTCCCTTTTCCAATGAAACATTTTAACAAATATTGGTTTAACCTCCTTTCTTATCATGGCAGGGCAAACACACACACACACACTTATCTAGTCAGGCTTCTGGAATCTCACTCTGGAGAATTTTATGGTGCCTGGTAAGGGCAATAGGCTCCACAGTGCCAGGAAACAGAGATCAAAACCAGAGAGGGATGAGGACAGAAGAACATGTTGGGGAGAGCCTGACTGCAGACACTTTCAGGGGCCAGCTAATTTGGCCAACTGAGCAGCTAACCAGAGGCCACCGATGTGTGTGAGAGCCTCAGTGAACACCAGGTAGTTCTCCTTAGGGTTCCTGGTATTGTGTTAAGTTCCACCATCATGGCTTCTCCTCTCTGAGCTAAATTTTTGATACTATTTACAATTCATACATCTCAAGGCTGTTAGTTACGCATTCCATCTCTTAATCAGACTTTTGTAAACCTTTCCTAGGCAAAATGTCCTGGCCATCTCCCCAAGATTCATAGCCTTATGCATATTATCTCCATCAGGAGAAAATAACTACTATATATTGTGTTGGGTGCACTGGAGTTACTCTCTTGCTCAGGCTTCACAACAAATCCGTCAGGTTGGATTACTACTGACCCCATATTTATTGTTAATAATGAAACTAAGGTTCAGACGTCAAATTACTCACCCAACATAATAGCTGGTGAATGGCAGCAGTCAGATTCGGACTTAATCAGGTTCAAGACCACAGCCCCAGCACATTGGGAACTTTAATTTTCTGCAATAGTTGAGCTAAATTTTTCTTCAGGTTGGGTCAAGACAATGTAAAGCTACAGCAATGAGGAGATTCAGCAAAGGCCTTTGACCTAGGGTTTAAGAAAGGGTATATATGAGAGGAATTTGGAACAGGGCTTGGGCATGTGGCCTGTGTCCCCCCAAAATCTACTAGGTCTATCCAGAAAATATCAAGCCAAAGTCAATGTAATTATAACAGACCTCATATATTTTGAAACCTAATTCCAATGTGATGGCATTTGGAGGTAGGGTCTTTGGGAGGTGATTAGGCCGTGAGGGTGGGGCCCCCATGAAAGGGATTAGTGCCCTTAGAAAAGAAGCCTCAGAGAGTTTCCTTTTCCCTTTCACCACGTGAAGAAACAGGGAGAAGACTGCCACCTATGAACTAAGAAGAGGGGTCTCACCAGACACCGAGTCTGCCTGCATCTTGACCTTGGACTTCCCAGCCTCCAGAACTGTGAGAAACAAAATTGTTTAAGTCACCCAATCTATGGTATTCTTTTATACTATAACAGAAACGTGCCATTGACATTGACAGGCAACTGCACATTGAATGGTAACTATTTTGATTTTTTCCTTTTTTTGGTAAGATGCTGGTTTCTCTCTGAGTATCTTGTTCCCAGAAGAAAAACCATCAATACTATGAGGAGAATCTACTCATCTGAACTCTACCTATATATTTCCAGAAATGTAAATCCAATAATCACACAACTTCTTGAAGGAACACTTTTGAGCTTAGATTGCTGGAAGTTGAGCAGATCTCTAGGCACCTGAGTCCTTTGGAAGGGTCTTCTTCTGCTTTGTTTTTCCATGTGGATTATAGTCCTGGGGTGGAGGCGGGGGCATGGACATAACCTCAGCAGTAGATTTGCAGGAATGGGACTGTTTACCTCATCAGAACTCATGAATATTGAGAAGTGGGCATAGTTTTAACTACTTATACTTTACTGATACACATCATCTTTGTCTTTCTGAACCCCCACAGTGCCCAACAATTGTCTTTAACAGGTGTCATCCTTGCCTTATAAAATGTCTCACCTACATCCCACTTCTAGTCAGTCAGCTTCTCTGAGCTTATGTCAAGATGTTAGAAATCTATAATGCCTATTTGTACTCATTATTCTCCCAGATAACACACTGGAAGAAGTTCAAGTGTCATTTAAAAGATTTCAAAGGTGGACTGTCTTCCTCATGACCACAGGACCACATGATCCAACCTGCCATCACCTCTTGTTTGGAAAAAGATAATAGTCACCCTCTTTGGGGCTTTTTCCAGTCAAAATCCACTTACCAGCAGCACCCCACCCCCACCCCCCCAGAGCAAGTAACTATTTCGCTTTTTTGTGAACATTCTGTAGTGACTCTCAGTTACTTCCAACACTGTCAAGTTTTTTGTTCAAGGCTTCTCAAGCCCTGCCTAGCTTCCAGCCTTACCTCTTGCTACTTCCTACTTTAATCTCTACTCTCATTAGAAGTGCTTTCAGCCCTCCAATGAGTTATACTTTCCCTTATCTCTGGCCTTTTGCTCATGTTGTTCCATCTGACTGGAGCAAACCCCATGGTTCTTTCTTCTGTCTGGCTTCTTCCTTCCCATTTTTTGAGCATAGGCATCACTTTTTCAAAAAAGCATTTCAGTCTGTATAATGACCCAACAGTGAGTTCCAAGAACTTCTCTTCTTCCCCAATCACAGCCTGAAGTCACCAGATTGCTTCTCTATTTCCACTGAAAGAAAGTTCCCTGAGAGCAGGGAGCCTCTCTGTCTCACATTCTATGCCCTGTGCCCTGTGCCCTGTGCCTGGCATATAATAATCAATGCATATTTGTTGAGGGAATAAACAGAGGTTCCCCATTGGTAAGAAATGCCACCCAAGCAGAGAGACATGAGGAGTTTTTAATGCATGGACAGTCCTGAGAGGACTCTGGGCAGACCCTCGGGGAGCAGGAAGAGGCAGGGGTCCTGCAAACTCAGTAACATCTGGAAAAAAAGTTCTAAAGACCCAAGCTTCCTCACTGCAACCATCTGTGGGGCCTCCTTCCTGATGCTGAAGAGGTCCGACTGTAACTTTGCGGGTCTCCTCCGGGAGTCCATGGCTGGAAGGAAGCTGAGAGTGGCAGCAGGAAGGAAGAAGAGGAAAGGCCGCTTGGTCTCCACCTAAAAGCTTCTGCCTTGGAACTGACCACCATCCATAAGAAAGTGTTTAAAAAGGAGAGACTGATGGAGTCAAATCATATCTCAGAAAAAAAATAAAATAGAAGATAGCGAGAGACATGGATAATTCCAGTGGTGACAAAGTTTTCTGTCAGCCTATCCACAAGAGAGTCTGCTTTGGCCTTGCTGGCAAGCCTCATTGCCACGCGCATCCTCAGCTGCCCCCAGCCCACCCAGGCCCCAGGATCCATGAGGGGACGGCTCCCCTCCCACGGAGAGTCTCTGTGCTCACGGAGGGCGGCCCCCTCCCTCACCGGCCCTTGGACTCCCCGTACGTGTTCCGGGCCATGGACACCATCTTCTCCTCGCACGTGATTTTGGTGTCCTTGAGGATGCTATACCACACCATGCCTGCGGGCCGGACCTCCTCGCTGCGGCAGAAAAGGTAGGGCACGGTGTCCACACGGCTCTGGATGTAGGCGCTTCGCAGGAGGCTGGAGCAGTGGCTGCTCACCCTCTCCAGCCGCCGCAGGATCAGGTGGGCCTTCCTGAAAGGGAGGGGGAGACAGTGAGGACGGAGAAGCCCGCATGAAGGGCCGAGCCTTTGGGAGCTGAATAAAGACCAACAGACAAATGAGACAAATTGTCCCAGCGATTTCCTTCCCAACCCTGACGTGAGTGTGGCATTTTAAACACCTATCCAAAAGTCACCTTATACCTCTCCTCTCTGACGGTGCAATGTCTAGAAAGTAAAAATAAGGGATAACCTTTGGCCTCCCATTTTCATGACTAAGATAGGAGAATCCTAGGAGGGATAAGGTCACCAGCTTTGGGACTCTGGCCCAGTGGAAATTATTATAATAATAAACAACTATAATAACCAAGATGTGTCGACACCATGTGCTATAAATTGAATACTTCCTGGATATTTAAAACTTCTATTTAATCTTTACTACAGCCCTGGAGATATTGTTCCTTGCATTCACACTTAATGAGACCCAGGGCTCAGAGGAATGATACTATCTGGCCAAGGTCAAACATCAAGTTGGCTGTTGGCACTGGGTGTCTGAATCTAGGCCTTAAAAGCCCACAAGTCCCTGTTTAATGCCCATTTTCATGCTTCTAACTCCCTCAGATGCTTTTCTCACAGCCAGGAAATAGAGGAATATTATGTCAAAGCCTAGCACATATGTCCCCAAATTGGAACTTCTCTGCATGTCATTTTTCTCATCTCTAAGACAGGGATGGTGGCCTTACCTTTCTAAATTGGTTATGAGATTAAACTGTAAGAAATGCCAAAGCCTGCTACGGAGAAAACACCTGATCAACGGCAGCGACTGTTATAAAGAACTGTTATGGTGATGTCTCTGGGTCAAAGTCCTACTGAACACAATCTAAGCAAGAATCACCCTGTGCTGTAGTGATTGTCATTACCGCTTCATCTATAGCCTTTCATCCAGCACTGAGGGAGAACCCCAAGGACACACGATGCCTGCGCAGAAAATTAAATCTAGCAAGGATCTTGGAGATCACCTAGTCTGGGGTTTCTCACAGGCAGGAATATTCTTTATGTGGGGGTTATCTTGTAGGAAGCTTAGCAGCATCCCCAGACCTCTGCCCACCAGATGTCAACAGCACTCCCAGGTGAGAACCAGTGGCCCAGACTGACCTGCTCTCATTAAAGGTGTGGAAACAGGCTTAGAGAGGGAAAGAAATGTCCTTTTCCCTGGTCATGTCAGCGTCACTGTCCATGTGTCTGTCTCCTGGGGAATCCACTTTTCTTTAAGTCCTGTCACCTTCTAGATCCTCGGGAACCCCGAGAGGCTAAGTAACAGGCTTCCCCCTGCTGCCCTCTCCATGCCCCCCGGGACCCTGGGAGGTAGGACGCTTTATGACAACAGACCCCACAAATGGGAGACTATGTCAGGCACCTGCATGGCGGCTGGAAAAGGACCGGCCTTATGTGTGCACGTTTCTGTGGGCACAGTTTACGAGGTGCCTTTAAAAAAGTCCTCTTTGTATAGTTCACCACTGGGTGGAATATTTCCTGAGGTGCCAAGAATTCACAGCTTCGTAATCGCACTCAAGTGGCTGTGCTGCCCACAACCCTTGCCCCCTCTGGCCGGCAACCCCCAGAGGGAAGCCTAAGAAGTTCATTCCTCACCCCTCCTCACTGCAGTTCTTGTTCTGCCCCTGAACATCTCTGTGTCCTTGGGAAACTTGCTTAATACCTCTGAGCCTATTTCTTCACTTGAAAAATGGGGCTGTTGTGAAGTCCAAGGGAATAGGGCCATGGGTTTCTCATTTACTGAGCATTTATTATCTGGCTGAGCCCCCTACCCAGTGCAGAAGACAAATGAAAAGTCACAATACTGGTGGCAAGAGCAGTGATAAAAGAAGGCACAGGACCCGTGGGAAAACAGGATTGGGGATACCCAAGAGGACATTTTAGAAGGAAGGAAGCTTGGGTTGAGTCTCATAAATAAGGAGGGGGTCAGGTCATGAAGAGGACAAAGATATCACAGGATGCATAGGTCATGGCATAAAGAAGAGGGATGGCATAGATGTTCTGAGAACTTATGTGCTAGTGGAGACACAGTGGGAAACTGGAGAAATGGCAGGGCCAGGCCTTTGACGCTTAGAAACCGGGTATAAAATTAATGGCGCATCATCCAGCCTCCGGGGACTGATAGCCTAGGCTCTAATCCCAGCTCTGCCACTTACTCATTCTGTGATATTGATGAAATTATTTAACCAGCTTTGCCTCCGTTTCCTACCTATACAATGGGAGAAATACGTGTATCCATCCCCGGGAGGTTTTCAAAATTAAAAAAATAAAGGGGCTCTGGCTGGTGCCACAGTGGATGGGGTACCAGCCTGTGAACTCAAAGGTTACTGGTTCGATCCCCAGCCAGGGCACATAACCAGGTTGTAAGCCAGGTCTCCAGCCAGGTCCTTAGCTGGAGGCAGGTGAAAGGCAACCATACATTGATGTTTCTCTCCCTCTCTGCCTCTCTCCCTTCCCCTTTCTCTGAAATAAATAAAATCTTAAAAAAAAAAAAAAAAAAAAAAGACAAATCAATTGATCGTAAGCCCTCAACTAATGTTATCTAGTTATTGTCTCAGGATAAGCAGGGAAATTACTGAAGGGTGCCAAGCAGCAAAGTAACAGGTTCAGGGCCTCAGTGTTTAAAAACATTTCCAGCTGCCTGGAGAATTGCACTGGGGGAGAGCAAGACTGGCGGCCAGAACTAGGTAGAGAACACATCCAGGTGTTGTTCTTACTGGTGCTGGTTTGCTGCTTCTTTCTGTGCTTTTAAAAAGCTACTTATTCTGTTTCCTCATTTATGGAAAAGGAAGAATGTCCTTTTCCCACCTCATGGAGTTATGGTGATGATTCAAGCATACGTGCAACACTCTTAGGAAACTGTTTGGCACATACTAAGCCCCTCCTATGTGTTAGAAAGCCTCACCACCATCGTTATTATTTGTGTACTGGTTTAAGCCTTGAGCATCTTTACAAGTCAGTGGCAAGAGACAGAATAGTAGCAGCTTCTAATACAGGGGCAGAGTGCTGGGTTGAAGAACGTGCCAGGGACTATGAGAATAATCTATAAAATGAACACCTAATCATTACTTTGGGGGCTCAGGGAAGTCTTCCTAGAGGGTGTGACATCTAAGCCAGGTCTTCAATGACTGACCTTTGTTTTCAGGTAGATGGAGAGGCACAGGGGGTAGCCTCTCCAGAGTTAGACTAGAGACAGCATCAAACCACCAATTGCTTGAAGTGGTCAGTGCCGAGAAGGTGTAAAGACCAGTCAGTTTGGCAGAGATCAGACCATCCAGACTCTTTGAAGCCATAGTATTTACTTTGCGGGGCCACAGCGAGTCACTATATGCTCCAGTCAGTCATAAAAATAAGCCACAAGGACAGAGTAGGTTTCAGAGGGCTGTTTCTCCAATATGCCCAAATGCCTTGTCTCCATAGGCTCAGCCATGTCCTCCAAGAGAATCTTGGAACTCACCTGGACCAAGCTTCCTTTTGAATGGGTGGGGCAACCAAGGTTTAGAGAAAATAACTTGCCTCAAGGAAGGACTGAAGTTAGCTACAAAGGATAACTTCGAAGCAAAGCTTCTGATCCTATAGAACTTAGATGAAATATTTGACTCTGGTGCCCCGGATTCAAATCTTAGCTCTGCAACTTAGCTATGTAGATCACGAGCAAGTTCTTTAATGCCACTAACTCTTAGTGACCACATCAGAAAAATGGGAATAACAGCAGCATTTGGGAGAGGATAAGGTAATCTGGGTAATATGCTTAGCTCTCACTAAAGGCTAGCCACGATTCAGAGTAGCACCTTGTAAGACAAAGCAGCAGGTGCCACAGTACATTAGTGCAAGTCAATTCTCCTCTATGAGCCTCTTCTATGACCTTCCTCATTTGTGAAGTGCGACAGGGAGGTTGTCAGGCTGCAGTGAAATGACTGCCATAGGCATCCAGTGTAGGAATCTGCACATAACAGGCATGACGCCAGTGCCATTTTGCTTAACTGACCTCTTCTCTTTCCCCACCATATGCAATGTCTTAGCACATTGGTTTGTATTAGGCCACAAAGGCAGAAGAATTCAGAGGGTGAAGCCATGGACTGAAGGGCTGCAGGTGCTGAAAGGCTGGAGAGGAGGAGGGGAAGTGAGAGACTAAAGGCGAGAGTGCGGGGTAATAAACTGCAGGCAACCGAGATTCATAAAGCAAAGGCCAGGCGTGCTCCAAGCTTTCCCTGGAGGGAAAGATCATGGGTCAGAGAGACCACTTTCCTCAAACACCCGAAAATGAAATCTTCCTCACTGCAGACAGAATGGAAGCCCTCTGAGATAGGCAGCAAGAGGTGAAGGAGGGCCACCACACATTAATTTACTGGTTGTATCAGCTGGCGAGAGGGAGACAGGGCTGGCTTGTGAAAGAGTCAGGGGCTGGGATCAGATGCCACTTCTCCGGGAACTGCGGAACCTTTGACCAGCGATTCGATTCCCAGGACTATTACCCAATCTGCTGTTGACACAGTTATCGGACAGAACCCTATTGTTAAGGGGGCCTTGGAATAAAGAGGAAGAGAAGAAGCAATAAAGAAACATTCCTGTTGGCCCCTCTCCCTCCCTCCAGCCTCGAGTTGAGCTTAAAGGTCTCTGTGTTAGCTGACCTCAAGTTTAATGAGAGTCAAGGGCGTGATGTGGCTGCGAAAACTTGGAACTTGACCTCCAGAAGTGAAGGGGGCAGATTAAGGGAAGTCATGACTTCATTCGTGCTGCCCTGGTCAGGACACATCTGGAGAACCCCAGTCACTTCTGGTAAAGGGACATAGGCAAACTGCAGCCAGATCATGGTGCTGAAGGTTGTCCCAAGAGCAAGTCTTCTGAGGATGCTGAAAGCTGGAGTGGTCCGTGTGCACTGAAAGGAGGATTTAGCCAAGTGGTTGTGTTGCTCTGATAACTGATGACAAAATGTTGGGAAAAACTTGAGTCAGGGATGATAATGGCTATATTTAATTGACTGAGTATCTACTATGTGCCTGAAAACTAGGCAACATCATCTTTAATATAATTCTCGCCACAATTCTAAAGCATGCACTTTATCCTCAGCCTTCAGATGGTAAAAGTAAGCCTCGGACTAGTTATATGATTGAACCAGGGTGAACAGGGTGGAATAAGAGGGTCTCAGATCTCTGCTAAAAAGCACTCAAGTTTTAGCCATGAAACCATTTTAAAATAGACGGACGGCACATTTTGATTGATATAATACTTTTTAGAAAAACCTTTAAAACGTGGAGGCCTCTAGTGTATAATGAGTCCTTTCCCACTGGAGATGAGCACATCCAATGTTTTAGAAAGGAGAGTGTCTGAGTCAGTTTGGGCTGCTGTAACAAAATACCACAGATGGGGTGGTTTGTGAAAAACAGAAACTTCGTTTCTTAGAGCTCTGGAGGCTGGACGTCCAGGCTCAGGGCACCAGCAGTACAGACTGGTGGTGGTGAAGGCCCGCTTCCAGGTACACTGATGGTATTGTCTCACTGAGCCCTCTCTTGGTGGAGGGGGCAAAGGCTCTCTCTGAGGTCCCTTTTTAAAAGTCACTGATCCCATTCATGAAGGATTTAACCTCATGACCTAATCATGTTCCAAAGGCCCCACCTCCTAATACCAGCACATTGGAGATTAGGCTTCAACGTACACATTTGGGGGAGACAGCAACCAACATTCAGACCATAGCAGAGCCTAATGCTAGTAGCAGAGTCTAAATCTAGTGGACGCTGGAGTGGATTGTTTGTTTTTCAATCTAAAACAAAGTAGAGGCTTGACTCACAGGAAAATACCATCTGCTGTACATCTGATGCGCAATCCACTCAGCAGATCCTGGTGTGACTCAATTGCCAAAGAATTCAGTTCCTAAGACGAGGGAACCGCATTCTCTGAGGTCTATTCATGCATCGAAGTCATGCTAAAATGAAGGTCTTCCAGATCTTCTCAGAGACCATAAATCATGTTTTCCCTTTGTTGCTAAAGCATTTTGTTTACTTTTCTATTGAGACTCAAAGTACACTCTCCCTTATTTGTGCACATGTCATGGGATGCAATGTGTTATAAATGGATGGGACACTGGTTTTATATTAGAAGATGATGCTTTGCCTTTGGACTCTGACACTTACTAGCTGTGCAACCCTGAACAATTCATTTGACTCCACTGATTATCTGTTGCTTACACTTCCAAAGTGATGAGATGAGATCTAAGCACCTTTAGCCTGTATTTCCCAGCTGCTTTTAGGCCGTGTTCAGTTCCCCTGGTGTCCAGATCCTGACTATGCAAGAAGAACACAGTAGCAAGGGTGAACTGACTTGAATGGAGGAAAATTTTCAGTCCTTAGCTTTCAAAATATAGCAATTCTCTAGCCAGCCTTGATAAAGGGAATTAAATGTCATAAGAGCATCATGTGGACTTAAGAAAATAATCAGGCACACGGGCAAAATGTTTATACAGATTTGTTTAGGACAGCGAAGAAGATGCTGTCTTTAACAGAGGTAAATTCATATCATTGCATGGCTAACAAGCCCTTCAGGAAGACAACATATTTACGTGTGCATCTACAGGAAAAGATTTTGACTTAGTAAGTGTAAACAGTCAGATAACAGGATGTTGAGTACATACTGGTTAAACACAGCAGGGTTAATGGAAACAGAGGTGTGGTGGTGTAGGTGTAGCCACGTCTTAAAGCCTGTGTGAGTTTCCCTATTCATATGCACATCTCCGCCGTATCCACATGTGTATCTGGAAAGGTGCATGTACACTGTTAACGTTTTTATCTCTGAGCTGGGAGTGTAGGGTTCAGAGGTGACATTTTTTCACTCTCCATTTTATATACATCTGTATCATGTGAATGTTCCAGAATAAGCAAGAACTACGTTTAGAATAAAACACAATAAAGGCATTTCCACTTTGAAAACATGCTTGCACGGATGTATATTTCAAAGCTGGTGTGGTGAATGTGTGCCGTGACTTTATGGCTTTCCAGTAGTTCACGAGGCTTACTTTCAGAGTAAATCCGCATCAAATTTAACCCCAGGCCACACCCATTAAACGCAAAACCAGACGCCCGGGCATTTATTGCCCCTGAATATAAATCCTCAACGCCAGGCTTGACTTGTGATTTTGAAGGCAACTGGTGAAAATATCTAGATTTGGTTTTGTCTTCTCCTCATTCTGTCACAAGAAACCATGTGACCTTCCCAAGAATTCATTCCCAAACTGATGGTAAGAATGACTTGAGTCTCAGCTAACCCTAAACTATCTGATATAGGGGACTGATCTAGAGATGTCAATCAAGGTAATAACCAATTTTGCTATATTATCAATGGGGATCTGATCCATGGGATACTTCTTCTTCAAAGTCGCTGTGTATAATGTTTGTAGTTATCTGTTCTAAGATATTTTCAATTATAAAACATACCATTTCTTTCAAGAAAAAATGCATTGAACATTCACAATCCATCCTGATTTCAGAAATGTCAAAATACACAGAAAAATTAAAATAAAAACTGCATTTAAAATGATACAGATATGGCCCTGAAAGCCTAAGTTCTCATGGGTCCTGGAAATTCCATGAGAAATACTCCCAACTATCTAAGGAAGGAGCTAACGTAATCTCGGGTGGAAAGAATGTGCAGTGGCATCCCAGGCTTGCTTACTTTCACTGAGGACACAGCAACCATGTTTATGGGATGTGCCAACTCCTCAGCTGGCAAGAGCTTCTTATCTGGCTGTGTTGAGAAGGATCCCAGGCTGACTCAAGCCTGCGATGATTTCTGTGATCTATTAGCAATGCCTGCCATGGAAGCAAGTGGGGCTGAGGTCACAGAGCTTACTCTCATCTCTCTACTCTACCATTTCAGTCAAATCTAGCTGAGCAGATCCTGGTGAGGCCCAAGGGTGGTCAAGGATATTCAGAAAATGGCAGATTCTGGTCCTGAGCCACTCATGAGCTCAGTGTTTCAAGTCTCCTAATAGGAGCTGTATGGCTGGGACAGCTGGGTGTCAATATGTCTTCCCTGGAGGACAACGGCCTGACAGATTTATTAGGTGGAGGTAAGAGATGTCCTTTTGTCATTAAAACTTTTTGGGGGGTATGTGACCCCAGTTCCGGAGGAGTGATTATAGACCAAAAGAATTCTACCAGAGCTAATCCATGCCATCAGCCTTCAGGATGCTCCCGAGGAATGTCTTGTGACCCTAGTCACCCTAGGTCCCTGAGAAATAGGATATGCTGGGCTAGAGGGGACAGGACAGTCATGGTGCCTGTTCTCTGTGACCATCAGGGCTTGCTGGTTCCTTGGCTTCCTAGCGTTTTCTCACTAGATGCTGAGCCTTGTAAAGGCAGAGGCTGCCTCCTCCACTCCTGCATTTCCAGCCCACAACACATAATCTGACATACAGTAAGCACATTAAAGGAATTAATAAGTCAATAAATTAGTTAAATGGGGTCTCTTCAAGTCTCCTAGTATTTGCCAGAAAAATGCATTTTTAGAAGGCTATTTTTGAGCTACAAAGACCTTGAGTTCATAGAATTCTGTTGTTTGTAAATATGATCTATAGATCCTTAATAGCTCAGAGAAACCAATAAGACCCTTGGTATTAGTGGGGAGTGAAAGGAAACCTGGCAGCTGGGGCTCCAAACCACCCACTCTAGCTTCTACCAGAACAACTCTTTAGTCATCTGGTCCACACATCCATTCATCCAATTATCCAATTGTTGAACAAGTGATGAGTTAGCACCTACTTACAAGGGTGAATAGGACATAAAAGATCGCTAGCTACACAAACTGACATTGTAGTGAGGAAGAAAGCCAACATATAAGTAAAGACATATGCAATCTAGGATATGAAAACTAATAGGTGCAGCGCAGAAAACTAAGACATGAAGACATTATAGAGTGAATGAGTAGAAATATTAAGAATATTCTAAGGAGAGGTCATTCTAGCTTAGACCTGGGGTTCTGTGTAAGATTGATTTAGAAAATAAATTTTCTATGGACAAACAAAATAGCAAGTACCAGTAAATTAGCTCATCCTAGTTCAGTGGTCTCCTCGGTTAGGAGACTGGGAGCCAGTGCAGGCCAGAGACTGCACAGTGCATTTATGACCTGTGCCTGGGTGGGTGAGGATACACCTGCCCTGATGCCTGCTGACATGCTACTGTGCAACGTTGGGGGAAAGTCAGACCAAGGAGGAAGCTGTGTGACAAGGATGGGGGTTGGCAGACGGTGGCTGCTGACTGTTTTCCTGGAGGCTAGCAAGTTATCATAGTCCATTACCAAGTGAGCTGTCCTGCCTCTGTGGGCAGCCAGGTGGCCTTTCCAATAGGCTTACATCTTAGAGGGTCATAAAGGATCCCAGAAGGCTATACAAAGTCAGGAGTGGGGCTCTGGTTTAGCTTCCACCCAAGCTCCCTGTGCCCTCGGGAAAGCCCAGGAAGTGGGAGGCCATTCCTGGTCTCCGGGTAAGATGGCAGCCTAGGTGCATGCAGCAGCTTTCACCCGGGCCTGCCCATCTGCCCTGTTAGCACTGCTCTCAAGAGCCCTCCTTTCATGTGAACGGGAGGAGATGGTAGTCCTGGACCCAGCTGAACAGATAAGGCCCAACCCAGGGAGAGATGTCTTCTATCCCTTGACTGAGCTCTCACCTCTTCGCTTGCAGCCCTCAAGCTCCTGGAAGGTCATTGCAATCGTGAGGACTCGGGGCGAGAGCGCAGGGCAGACCCAGGCTCCAGAAAAAACTGCGCCACTCCGGGCAGCTCATTTAACTCCATGGGGCCTCCAATTCCTTATCACCTGTGAAATGCGGAGGATGCCCTACTTTGTCCTGCTTACAGGGTCATTTGAAAGCATTTTAAAGCACCATGCGCTGCCCGGTCAGTATTTCAGGAAGTCACGCAATTCTCTCCAATGCCACCGATGCCATCCTGGCCTGGAGCGCCACCCTGTCTCCTGGGCTGCTGGGGCCTGGCTGACCCCTTCTGTGCCTCCCTGGTCTATGCTCCCAAATGCAAGCTGAGGGGGCTTTGTCCCTCAAAGATCTAACAATATCACCCCCCTCCCCAGTAAAAACAAACAAGCAAATAAACAAAAAACAACTTGGAAAGTCTCCCATTTCCCCAGGAAGACAGTTCAAATTCTTTAACCCTACTTAGCCGGTGTGTAGGACTGGCCCTGCTGACCTCACCCTTCTTCTCTCTTGCCCTCCTGCTGCCCCATACTTCACGCCAACCACTCGGAAATTCTTTCACTTCCTGCGCACACAGTGTTTCCCCAAGTGCAGAAGAAGCTTCCTGGGACGGGGGAGAGGACTGGAGGTGGCACTCAAGACGATCGGAGAGCCCAGGTGAAAGGGCAGTGAATCATACTGGGACAAGCAGCGAGACCCCTTGTCTCATTCTCTCCCCTCCTGCAGGTTACAGTTAAAAAGCCTTGGTTGGGGAGTGTGTCGTTAGCACTTCTCTAGGACTTGCCAGTCTCCTTTGTAAAGGGAGAGCCTTGCGTTCCTCCAGGAAGGAGCAACACTGTCCGGTTCATTTGCTTGTTTGTCTCCCCATTGACGTGAATGCTTAGGTTTCATTTCCTTTTGAGGTTAGATGGTATGCGCAAAGGTCTGTCCTGAAAGTACCGGCCATACAAACTGTTTTAATTATACGGACAGTAGCTCGGTACTTTTGGGACAGACCAAGTACATACTGTATGCATAAAATACATAGAGCACAGATGGTGTGGTAATTACATTTGTGGCAGGCAAATCATCACAATTTGAGAGAAAAACCCTGCTGTAATATAACTTTGTCTCCTCTAAGCAGTTCCTGGGGAGTTTCTCTGCCCCAGCTCTCCAACCCTGCTTTCTCCACGTGCCTGGCTGACCCCTCCTCACCCTTTAAAGGGCTCTCGAGTCTCTGTCCCTGGGAAGGAGCCTTCACCGGGTTGCCTAGGCCAGGCGTCCAGGCATCTCCTGACCAAAAGGACCTTATTATTTTGCTATCAAGACACTATTCTAGTCTTTGCTATTGTTGCAAACCTGCAACAATAAACCATGTCAACAACCAACACATAAGATGTGCTAGTAAGTATGTGCTGAATAAATGAATGAATGAGTGATTTTGTTACGTGCAAGGCATAAAATGCAGCCACCATTTCATATGCTACTTCAGTAAGCTTCAGCAGACGGGACACTGTGTGTGTTTATTTTTTGTAAAATATTTTTTGGGGCAGGATGAGAGAGAGAGAGACAGAGAGAGAGACAGAGAGGGAGAGAGACATCAAGATCATTCTGTTCCATTTCTTTATGTATTCAGTGGTTGATTCTTGCATGAACCCTGACAAGGGATTGGACTTGCAACCATCAGCTGTGTCTTTATAGAGAGTTATGTTTGAACCCTCTATAGCACTTAGAACAGTGGTTGATATAGTAACTGCTGATGACAAAAATCATGCCTTAATACATGTTAACCTGAGTCACGGTCACTATTGGATTTCATTCCAGAAAAACTCAAGATTCTTACAGAAGAATGGGAAGAACCCTGGGCCCTGCCAACTGTGATTTTCCCTCACCTCGGTTAGGACACAGCCCCTCAAGGAGCCTCACAGTCCCTCCTCTAAGACTGGAGGTGGAAGGTGGGCAAGGAGAGTGATTGATTAATCAAAAGAGCACTGACATTTCTCTCCTATCTCATATTCCAGGAGTGCAAGGAGCTAGAATTCCAAGATTCTTTCTCTCTGCCCCTGCCCCATCTCCATCTAACCCTGACACGACTAAGGTGACTGTAGCCCTCACTTATTTGATAAAGCCCATTCTCCGCCTATGGGGAAAAGACCCCAGGAAAGTCAAATGAAACCAAGAAGAATTTACCCCTCCAGACACACGCATGTATTCATACCTGGGCCCGAGTTCATCCTCACTCCTCCAGACGAAATCGCCGAACTTCTCATAGTGAGAGTTGTAGTGGTGCTGGATGCGGAAAAGCATGGAGGCTGAGACTTCCATCAGCATGTTGTAGGCAGTCTGCTGCTCCTTGCCGCTCGTGTACCCATTGTACAGATTGTAGATCTTGTCCGCTATCTCTGAGGGGGGAGAGGGCAGACACAGTTCGCTGGGCAGCAGGGGAAGGT
This sequence comes from Noctilio leporinus, assembly GCA_004026585.1. NCBI lineage: Eukaryota > Metazoa > Chordata > Mammalia > Chiroptera > Noctilionidae > Noctilio > Noctilio leporinus. The sequence continues at coordinate 790,404 of PVIW01000018.1, forward strand.
GGAGAAGGAAACATGCCTTGCGACAAGGGAGGCGTATCCATGCAGGAGCTCACATGCATGGTCTTTGGGGGCAGACAAACCTTAACTCTGTCCTGAATATGCTATTAACAAGCTGTGTTCAGTTTTCCTCTCAACTGGTGATAACATCTACTTTGCGAGGCTCTGAGGAGGATTCACTTAAAAACCGGATATAAAGTATTGCACTTGACACAGGGCCTGACACAAAATTAGTGCTCGTAATTGCAAGCTTAATTATGAACATTGAGTTCTGTGTCCGTGATTTAACATAAAGTTTCAAACAAGTATGGAGGCTTAAGTAAACTGTGTTGGGCTCATCTCAGCAGTCCCCTTCCGTCTTCCCTCTGACATTTTTCCAACCTATTTCTCTAATCAGGTCCGTTAGGTCTCCATTCAAAAATCTTTCCGAGGAAATCCGGACTCTTCAGCTTGCTACTCATGACCATTCATATTCCTTCAGCTATTCCTATGAATTGATGGAGCTTCAATTCATCACGGGCCTGAGTAGAACGCACATTGTTTAACCTTTGAAGATTCTGGTCAAAAGTTATGTATGTCACCAAGTCATTGCTAACAACGGTTGCCTCTAGCAGAATCTGAGGGATTTGGAGTCAGGATGAGAGGAGCATGAACTTTGCATTGTTTTTTTTTTTTTACTCTGAGTTTTATTTTTCTTATATTTTTTTTAATGATGTGAATGTACTATTTTTACATAGAATAATACAATAAAATTATTGGGAAAACATCTCAAATCCCTTTGCCTTTGTGACTGAATAGCTCACTATTTCTTCTTGTCTACTTGCATTTAAAATATGCGTTACCTACCACGTCTTTTGCTGAAATGTCTCTCTCCCTCTGGAATGTGAAATCCTAAAAGATGGGGGCCCTGTCCCTTCTACAATCTTATCTCAGGGCTCTTAGAAAGTACTTGCTCACCTTGAGGTGGGCCACCAGGACCTGTGAGCTATCATCACATCTCTGCCAGTCCTGATGGAGAGGCTTCATTGACACGTTGCCCAAGAATGAAGTGCATGGTGGAGCCATTTGACTGGTTCTATTCTGTCAGGTGTTTTGCCTGAGATTTACAACTTGATGGACCAGGAGCAGCAATAAGGTTGAATCCCGAAGGCTAACTCTGGCTGACAGTCACTTGCTGCAGCTCTATGCTGCGAATTCTGAGGCCAGGCCTGAGCTAGAGGGGACAGTGTGCTGTAATGTGTGAATGGGTGCGACAAGGTGAGGAGGTCTGCTAAGGGCCCCTGGTTTGCCACCTCCAGCACAGACTGAAATGAACACAAGTGGTTGGTTTTTAAGAAGCCTAGACTAACGGTCCGGACACAGTCATGCGGCTCTGATCCTTGACTTGAAATCAAAACATAGACAAATTCTATGAAAGAGGAGCAAGTCTGACCACAGGCAAAGGTACTGTTGGCCATTCCGGGTTTCCTTCATGGTGCTGATTCATTGAGCACCTCCTTGTTGCTCCTCCTTCAGTTCTGTCACTTTCTCCTCCCAAAACTAATATGGGGGCAGGAAAGGGCCGGTGGTTAGTGACTGTTGGGAGTAAAAGTTAAGACATAATATGGGAGTCACCTGCGAAGTGATGCAATGGGTCACCTACCTTCTGCCTTGTTGTCATCTACCAGTGGACAGGCTGTCCTCAGGGTCACTGTGCTGAGTTCCGAGTGCCTCCCTCTTGTATCCACAGCATACAGGGTGAACCTTGGGCACAGAGAGGAAACAGAGCACCAGGCTGTGACTTCAGGGAAGGCCTGGGCAATCCATGCAAGGAGGAACCAAAAAAATCATAGCGCATGTGTGCTCAAGAAAACCCCAGCTATAGAAGAAATGATTTGGAAAAAATAAGATAATTATAAAGCATGTACTGAGCACCAACTGCCTCCTGGGCTCTTTGCACTTAACCTATTAATTTACAAGGAGGCAAGCCTAGAAGGCAGGGATTATTATTACCTACATTTCACCCATGAGAACACTGAGGCTTAGAGTGTGCACCTTTCTATGGGCTCATGGTTACTGAGGAACAGAGCTGTCTGAGTCCAGTGCTATCCTGGATAGCTGGTATACTCACATGATTCCATTCACTTACTTGACAAATACTGAGCATTAACTACGCACCAGGAATTATCTTAGGTGCTTGGATTAGAAAGATGAGCAAGAGATTCAAGGTCCCTGCTTGTAGCAAGCTAATGAAATAGTCAACAACATACTGCATAACGGCAAATGTGAGAACTAATGGAATAGGTGAAGGTGAAAAAGACTAATGTGGAGAGGGGATGTGTGAGCTTTAGCCAGGATTGTCCACAAGGGCCTTGCTGTGGAGGGAAGGTTTGAGCTGAGAACTGAATAATGAGACGGAGCTGGCTTCTGGGAGGAAGACCTTGGGCAAGAGCCTTCCAGGCAGGGAGGGCAGCGAGTGCAAACGCTTTGAGGAGAGAAGGATCCCAGACTGTCGGAGGTATAGGCAGCTGGTGTGGCTGTAGCAAAATGATGCGAGTTGGGAAATCAGTGGGAACCTTGTGGGCCATGAGAGGGAGTGAGAGTTACTCTACTTACATGTCCCCACCTTTCCAGGATGTCACCTGAGGCTCCATACTGTACAGAAGTAGACAGAGGGTGTGGCATTAAAAGGGAAGGGCTCCTAAACTGCAAATTGGCCCTGGTGGATTCAGACTCTCTGACTCTTCCCAGCTCCAGACTGCAAAGATCTGCGGTTCAAACAAAGTCAGAGGCGTACAGAAGACTTCCGGGAGGAGGTGAGCCTTGAAGGCCAGGAGCAATCTGAATACAAGGGTTGAGTATCTGGGTGCCTTGTCTTTGTCATGCCATCCTCTTTCATCTGTCTTTGAGAGTAGAGGCAGTGCTGTGGCGTGCAGAGAGGGCTCCCTGGGTCAAGCAGAGAAAGTGGGGCCCCAGGAGAGCTCTATCCTTTCCTCCTCCCCAATACCTCGGCTCACTGCACGTTATAACCTGAGCCAACACTACACTCTCAAGTTGCAGAATGTTGAGCCCTGACTGACTACACACACTAGGCACTTAATAAATATGAGTTGGTCATGTAACTTACTTAACATGTACTAAGACCTTAATACGTGTCAAGCACTGAGCTAAGCAGTTTTACCTGCATTATCACTATTTGCCCCCCTAAACCCTAAAAGATGGCTACTATTACTCCCTTTATTTTATACAAGGTTCAGAGAGGAGAAGCAGCTTGTCCAGGGCCACACAATGATGATTGGGGATGGCAGTGCAAGTCTAGGTCTGACTCCAAAGCCCACAAATTTAAAAACTGTCAGCTCCCATCTTCTGGCTGAAGGTCTGCAAACATCAACTCTGCACAAATGTAATCCCATTGGGTACATCTGCCTAACTCCAACTCTGATAAGACGGTGCCGTTTCATATATTTTTATAAATAATCACCCTCATTATCTCCATCTTTCGAGAGAGGAAACAGATGATGAAAAAGAATCAGGAGATTTGTCCAAAGTCACACAGTTAGAAACTGAGAAGAGGCAAGACCCTTACCGTGGTTGGTCCCGTGCCCTTTGCTCTCAGCTGCTATTGCTGCCCCTGTTCCACCCTCCCTTCAAGGGTGTGAACCTGGTCATCTCCGTGGGCCCTCCCAGCATGGACACCTGATGACCTGATGCCCAACAGGTGTCTTTACCAAAGACACCATGAACCAGAATTTCTTGGTACAGGGGTCACAATAAGCAGAAGCCAGTATCTTTATGGAACAACAACAAAAAAAGACTTGTCTTTGTGTGTGTGTGTGTGTGTGTGTGTGTAAAAATCTCTGTAAAATGGGTCAATTTCTTTTTCCAAGGACTGGGGAAAGTGCTTACCCCAACCCAAGAATGTGTTTCTAACTTACTCCTTGCCGTTAACTTGGACTTTCATCGTAACTGAGGTAGTGAGACAGCACCATCCTGTCTTTTCTTCCCTGGCTGACATAACAAGCAATAGGAAGTTCATGTCTTTCCTGCACAAAGGAATCCATTGATTGATCAGGCCTGGCAGGCCTGTGTTTGTCACGCCAGGAGCCAGGCTGGCACCAAGCCCCAGAACTATATTTGCTCCACATCCTTTGCTGCAATGGGACACTGTCACCCCTATAAAGAGACTTCCTAGCTCTACAGGAATGTCAGCACTGATCCTTCTGGCTGCAAAGGGGACTTGGGGAAGGGGTCGAAGAGGGATTGGTCACCCAGAGCCCTGGTGTCATGCTGTAGGAAAGCAGAAGCCTCGTCGTCCATGGGCATCCATGCAATCTTGGCTCTGGTGCTCTCCAGCTACATGACCTAGGCCAGTTGCTTATCCTCTGTGAGCCTCAGTCTCCCCACATGTGAAACAGGAGAAACAAGTCCCTCCGTGCAGAATTGCCAGTTCAAGTGCTGGGAGCCCAGCACACTGCCGGATGTAATGACAGGCGTGGCTGTCAGCTACAGAGTGCTCACAGATGCCTGGCCATTGACATGCATTATTCCAGTTGCTCTTCATACTATACGACTTGGGCACTGTGACTATTCACATTTTACTGATAAGGACACTGGGTCAAAAGATGCCAAGGAACTGACTTCTTATTAAGTAGCAACAAGGGACCAGGCTTAGGTCTGACTGAATCAAAGATTATGTTTTCAACTGCATTGTACAACAGGCTCCCATCATCCACAGGGGGATGGATATGTTCTGGGACCCTCGGTGAATGCCAGAAACCATAGCTAGTACCCAACTCTATACCTACAGTGTTTTTTTCCCCCCCTACACATACATATCTATCATAGGAACTTTTAGGCAATTTCATGGATAGAAATTTGTTCTTAGCAACCTCAGCATATACATTTTTCTTCTTGCCTTATTAACTGGGGGACTGTCACCTTTTCACTTACGGGAAGCACTCTGCAGCTTCTCCTTGGCACACCGAATTATGCCAGCATCACCACTCTCGTGCTTTAGGGCCATTATGAAGTAAAGTAAGGGTGACTTGAGCACTAGCATTGTGGTACCCCCGAAGAAAATCTGATACCCGAGACAGCTACCGCATGAGAAGCAGGCAGGGCGTGTCTACACTGCCAGGCTCCTGCGATAGGCGGGCTGCCACCCACCTCCCAGGTCCGTGTGCACGGGTGTGAGTGAAACGTGAATGCTGTACAAGGTGAGTTCAGGTTGGGAAGCCTTGCGGGGGTGGCGCAGGGGGGTTTGGAAGCAAGATCACAAAGGAACTCCAGGATGAGAAAGCGAGCAAGCAGCAAAGCTGGGAGGGAAGGCCAGTATTGGGTAAGCACTTACGGTCCATGCAACAACCCACTGAGAAAGTGGCAGAGGGAGGACGTGAACTCCGGCCTGTGGCCTGCAAAGGACGTGCACGTCAGCTTGGGTACTGCTAGACCCCGGCCTGAAACCCGGCGCTATGTACGTGGTAGGCACTCAGTACACATGTGAGTGAACGAATGAACCTGCGCATATCACCTCTCATTTCTGTTTCGGTTTCTGCATCAACAACGGCGGAAGGAATGATGAAGGAGACAGCACGTAAGGAGTAGCTGTCTCAAGGATTCCACGCAGTGCTGCATCGGCAGTGGCTTGGAAAGGGCAGGTTTTTGCAAAGACCATATAAGGACGCTGACTTCTGCAATGGTACACATTAGAAAAACTTTTCCTTAGAGTGGATGGGAAGAGGACGCATTTCAACTGAGGGAAGCATAAAAGGCTGGAGAGCATGGAATATGTGAAAGAGCTTTTCCATTGGCGATTAGGGTTCCACAGTTTTCTACAATCCACTCCCTCCACTAAGAGGGCCCAGGGTCACCTCTCTGCTTAGCCAGGCAGCATGGGTAATGGGACTCCAGGAAGGTGCAATCTTAGGTTTGCGGGGTGTAGAACCTGAGCCGAATCTTCGCTTTCCCCGGATGCCGGCTGAGCATTCTTTGGGAAGCCACTTCATCTTCTCTGAGCCTCAGTCTCTGTACCTGTCGGGTGAAATTATCTACATCTCACCAGGTGGGGATCAGGACTCAAGGACAATGATGATCGTAACAGGCCTGGTGCAATCTCTGCTCCCTAAAAGGAGCTTCTATTTGTGCTATTAGAGCAACCGAACGTGTCAGCGGAGGCCTCAGGCCACCCTGCTGGTGGGGGCGGAGGGGTAGGGAAAGAGGAAGATGTCAACCTCACAGGCCTGGGTCAAAAGTCACAAGGCCATGCGCTTTCTGCCTGTCTCAGCTGTAATTGTAGAACTGTTCCAGAGACACATCTGAAAGCTGTTAGGGGAGCAGGCAGGGCCTGGTGTGGGCTCTCTGTGAGGGGAAGAGCATGGCAGCCCCTGCCGTGGAGAAGGAAGAGGGAGAGGAGGGATGGAGAAGCAGGCCCGTGTACATGCCCACAGGGCGGTGAAAAGGAAGGAAAGATAGAGGCTGGGAAGGGGCCCAGTCAGCGGACCGAGAGGGCTGTCCACTCCCCTCTGCTCACTCCCTTCCTTTTCCTTTGCCCACTGAGACCAGCTGAAATCCACTGAAATTTGAACTAGCACTCCTGAGCCATCACCAAACTCCACACTCTCATGTTACAGGTGGGGAAACTGAGGCCCAGACAGGAAAAAGGCGAGCAAGGACCCACGGCCAATAAATTCAGGGAAAAGACAATGGATTTTCTGACTCCTGCTTGTGCTTCTTCCCTGCACTACCCTGTTCCTTGTACAGCGGGCTGCCTTGGGCCCCACCACACTCTCGGGGTCCTTTTATTATAAGAAGTGCTCCAAGCAAGCAGTGGGATGGCCTACTTAGGACCCTGGAGCTCCGGGCCCAAATGTTTGCTAATTTTCCCTCTGACCTTGTTTCAGGGGAAAGAGCACTGGCCAAGGTAGCGGAGAACCTGAGCGCCTGCCCCAGCTTCTCCGCAGACCCTGGGCTGGGAGGTCCGGGGTGCCTAAAGAAATATGATCCTTGTACACTGGGATTTTAATGAGTGGGAAGTGCCTTGGGATTGAGTAAGCAAATGCGAAGTATTTTTCAATGCTTCTCCAACATCCTCCGGACAACGTCCACATTTCTTACCAGGGGCCCTGAATGCTAGGTGTAAATGTTCACTCACTGAACAGTAGTGTATCGTTGAGTGATATCGGAATTCTGGCCACAGATCCAGCCTTGTCTCCCAATCTGCTCCCAACTCTGTTTCACAGGAGGGCCACATCCACCCGCTACTGCTTCTAGAATGCAGATTCCACCTCTCTGCCTCCGTGTATGCCGTACCCTCTAGCTGGGTCCCCCTTCCCTTCTCTACTTGACCTGTTCCACCTTGTCCTTGACGTATCACTCAAACTTCATCTCCTCAGGACAGCTGCTCTCCCTGGAAGACACCTGTTACACACAGGCCACACAAGTAGGTTAGCACCCATACACCTGTCTGTGGCCCCCTGAAGTATGTATCTTTGGGACCAGAATATAGCTCTGCCCATTTCTCACCACCTGCATCTGGTACTCAGCTACGGAAATCACGAGGTGCTCAGCAAATACTTTCCAGGATGAATGACAGGCTGAATGAATGACTCACTCAACTATGACTTGGAAATGTGTTCTGGAAGTCAGTTTTTCCATCTGTAAAGTGAACAAAGCAGGATTAGACTGGAGGGTCATCACAGGAGGCAGGCGAATGGAGTAGCTGGAAATAGGGCTCTGAAATCAGGTGATTTGGTGTTATACTCTGGCTTCCCATGTGCTGCGGGGCCTTGCCTCAATGTACTCACCTGTCAAATAGGAACTGTAACATTAAATCCCAACGTATAGGGTCATTTTGAGAATGACTGAAATGTGGTGTGGAAGGGCTCACCATGATGCCTGGCATGTGCTAGCACTCCATTCAAGATTGCTGTGGGTGTTATTCTCAATCATTTCATTACTGTGCCACGACCCAGGGCTCTGACCACCCCCACGCCCAGAGTAAGTTGTCCTAGTGGGAAACAGAGGAGGGTAAGTAGAGAGGAAGCTGCTGTTGGTCCCATCCAAGACCCCCAGGCCCTCTGGCAGCAGGGGTGAGAGAACGAAACGGAGAAGTTAATTGGCGGTGAGAGCTTCTCACGGATCTGACAGGGGGTAAGAGCAGGGACAGAGCCCCAGAGGCCCGAGTCAGGACCAGGTCCCCGGGAGTACGGGAGAATGCGTTTGAAGTCTCCAGGCCAGCGCCTGTTCTTCCCCAGCCGCCACAGGATTCAGGCTTTCTGGGGCGGCAAAAGTCTCCTCGCTGACTTGAAGGGAAACAGATGTTTCCAGGCCAGAAGCCCTGGTCTTGTAAAATGCGCCTTCCCGCCACGTAGCTTTGGCAAACAACTTCCCCTTCGTTTGCTGCTCCCCCTCCCTCCAACTACCTTCACTCCCCTCCCGGCCATTTCCAGCACGATGTGGTAGCTCCAGGTCAGGGTCTGAGCAGCTCCAGGGCCAGGGGCACCTACCTGCCCTGCGCTGGGCCTCACTCTCTTGTGTGTGCAGTGAGAGATCTAACTCAAGACCACCTCTGAGGGACAGGCTAGATCTGATGTTCTTCTAGTGACTGGGGATTTCCCCTCCTGGAAGAGGTGGCGTACCCATTCCAGATCTTTCTCTATTGGGGTATACGGTGAAGAACATGAGCTTGCATTTCAGGCTGCCCTGGGTTTTACTATCAAGTCCATCAGGTACTAGGCAAAAAGCAACTCAACCAATGGGCCTTGATGTCCTTATCTGTGAAGTGGAGACAAAGGTTTCATCTCATTGGGCTGTGAAAATTACATCAGAACTCAATCCCTCCACCTGTATTTTAGTTTTCTTATGAACATAATTAAGTACCATCCCTCTTCCTGTTGCCCATGGTGCATAGAACTGTCAGGACCCCAATCAGGTAGGTAATGTTTGTCATTGATTATTGGCAGGAAAATTGCTAGACACCTGGCAATTAGGGTCTTAATTCAGCTCCACCCAGGGAACAGAAAGAACATTCTCATTCCATGAGCACAATGAAGCAGGGTGTGGTATGTGTGGTTAGAACAGGTTTTGGAGCCTGAGTACCCAAGTTCAAATGTCGGTTCTACAACCTATTATGTTTATGACCTTGGGCATGTTAATTAATCTCTCTGTTCTTCAGTGTTTTTTTTTTTTTTTTTTTTTTTTTTTTTTCAACTGTGGATGTACTATTACCACCTTCAAGAAAATATTAGAGGGATAAAGCACTCAAAACAATATCTGGCCCATGGTGAATGGTAAGTAAGCTTTCACCATTATTCAATGTGTATGTATATATAAATGGTTAATCTTTTTTATAATGGTTCTAAAATTAGTCCTTCCCTCCCCCTATAAATTCTTTGACACTGCCACCAGTGAGGGGCAGAGGGTCCATGTCCCTTCACCTTGAATGTGGGCAGGTTCACGAGCACTTGGACTAATAGAGCACAGAGAAGGAGACTCTGGGTGACTCTTGAGTCTGGGTCAGAAAAGGCTACGCAACTTCCACCTTGCTCACTGAAATGCTCTTGCTTGGAGCTTTGAGTCTCCAGGCAAGAAATCCTGGTATTCAGGTCATCCCAGCCCAGGCTCCAGATGGATAAATAAGAGAATCTTCAGGGAATTTCAGCCCAAGTAGTCAAATCACCCCCAACTTTTAAACCCTTGAACCTGAGGCCCCGGGTGTCATTGAGCAAAGGCAGCCCAACCTGCTGTGCCCTGTCTTCATGCTGGACCCACACAATCTATCCGATAATCAAATCATTGTTTTAAGCCACTACATTTGAAGGTCCTTTGCTAGGTCATCAATAGTAGCTGTAACAATTTCCAGGCCCCCAGAGCAGGGGTCAGCCAACTATGGCCCATGGGCCCAGTCTGGTCTGCTGTCTGTTTTTGTAAATAATGTTTGAATGGACTACTGTCATTTACGTAAATGAGCCAACATAAAATTGGTGCACAACATCAAATCATTTGGGTACGTTATTTCACTGGATCCCAGGTCTAGAAAAATCATTCCTGTTTCACATACAGGCTCAGTGGGTTCAAGTGACTACCCGAGGCCCCGAGCTCTCCTGTCCCCAGCTCTAACGGCCAGCTGAGGATCTGACCTCCGGTTCTGGTTCAGACACTCCATGCCCAGGGTGGCCTTGGGCAAGTGCTGCTGGGCTCTGCCCTGCCCTTCCCGGCCTGTGAGATGCGGCCACTGGGCAAGATGGTGTGGAATGGCTACAGAATTCAGGTGTACAATGTTTTCCCCAGCTGGGTGCTGGTCACCAGGCAAAAATATCAGGTTCCCCTTTCATCCGGCCAGATCACAATGAGATTAGAGAATGGCTAGCCAGGGTTGCTATGGGTCCCTGCCCCGTTCTCTGGAAACCTTCCACCTCCCCGGCAACAAAAAGCATCCTTCTTCTCTCCCAACTCAAGCTGAAAGCCCACGCTTTTTACCAACATAAATGTTGAATTCCAACAGAGAGACGGTCATGGTATTAAGGACTGGCGAGTCCTGGTTTCTGCTTGGAAAAAAACACAATCTGAGGCACGACTGGGAAAGCCTTCCTGGGACAGAGGTGAGGCAGAATCATTGGACCCGAAACATCAGCTCCCCACAAGGGCCACTCCCTTCAACCCCTTCAAGTTCAGGAGCTAACAGGTAAAGAACTGGGGTGGGGTGGCAGCAAAGAGGGGAGGCCAAGTCTGAAACCCCCATGTTGCTGATAATCTCAGGCAGAAACAATAGCAATCTGGAATCAGCACTACGCAGCCACTGCCCTGCCTGCCAGCTCCTTGAACTTCTTGCGGTGTGAGCATTACCCTAAAATTCACAGTGCCAAGGACACCACTCAGAAATGGATGACTGGAATACTGCCATTTAAAATTAAACATCAGTGGATGTTTCATTGTGGATTCATAATGAAAGCAGGATGAGTTTATCTCTGTCACCTGACTGAGGAGTAAGTGATTATCCTAAGCGCTTGGCTCTGTGTGTTTGCACCAACAGAACACCTGCTAGGAGCATGCCCTTAAGCAGGGGAGACACGCCCATGGAGAACGAGGGTGGTCCTTGCTTCCAGGGAGGTCACAGAAGAATAGGGAAATGGCCAAGTGAACAAGAATGGGATGCAGCATTATGAGAACTTCAATAAAAATGTATTCTTGTTCCTGCCCAAGCTGGCTTCAGGAGTGTCCCTTCTTCCTACTTCAAACTAGCAAAATAAGCCTTGAATAGGCAGGACACCTGGATCTCCTGTCAGCTGTACCCCACAGGAATGTCAACCGCCCCCAAAAATCTCATTTTTTCCTACTTAAAAATAATGGTGACAATCCTTACCCTCCCCACCAAAAAGCATTAGAGGAGTGGGCATGTCAAGGGAATTTTTTTTTTTTTTTTTTTTTTTTTATGGCACAGAATTTTACTACATAAATATGATGCAAACAACCTGTCAGAGCTCATTCATTCACCTGTCATGTACAACCTGACCCTCTTGAAAGACAAATTCAGATTGGCATTTGACTTGGCTTCCCAGCAGTTCTTGACATTGTCCTTCTTCTTCTTCTTCTCTGTCCCTTCCCCCTGCCTTCCTCCTTCTCCTCTTTATTTTCAGTGGCAGAACACATGACAAAACATAGTTGCAATGACCATAGTTCTTAGTTGGAGCATATTCATCTTTTGACAGGTTGTTTTAGGGTAAAGCAGATGCAAACTCATTTTATGGGTTCAAGCTAAGGAAGGAATTAAGCATGAATGTTTGATTATTCTACTTCAACTTGCATTCTTGGGATTTTCAAGCAAATTGTAGTCTTTTTCTTACGTCTTTATTGTATACTGGACAGACTCTCTGAAACGGAGATAAAACTAATTTTTCAATGACGTCAGTGATAGAAGTGTTATGCAGGAAAGAATAACTTGGAAGTATGATGGACTGTGAGAAAGAGAGCGAGAACATGATCTGTAGGATTAATTTTATTGTTAATGAGCTATGTGGCTTTGGTCAGACTATTTGACCTCTCTGTGCCTCAAGTCCCTATTGCTAACCCCTCTAGGGATGCTGTGAGAACCAAATGGTCGTAATGGATGTGAAAGTACCTTCGAGATCCCATGCCCTCTTGCTGGGCACCTATTCTGTATCAGAGTCAGTGCTGAGAGCTTTTATACAGTCATCTTCTGTTCTCTTTACAACTGCCTAAGGGGTGTGTATTATTAAATCCATTTTACAAGGAGGCAAGTGAGCCATGGAAATTTGAATTGACTTTCCAAAGGCTGCACAGATACAGTTCAGCCAGGCGCCGGCATAGGTCTCCTAACTCTAAGTCCAGTGCTGTTTCCAAATAGATAGAATTATTAGGTATTCATTGGTCCCAAATGGGTCTTGAGTCACAGTTCAGAGGAGGTTAGTTTATTAGAAGGATGAACTCCATGTTCCCAAGTCTTGACAAGAAAGAGTTCTTAGTGTAGGAACACCATCACCGGTCACCTCTTTTCAAAACTGACATGGCTCCTCTTCCCACATTTGACTCCAAAGTCTTTTTCTTCTTATGTGGTGCCTTTTGAGACAGCATTTTGCCAAAGCCAAGTCCAGAGGAGAAGAGGCCAAGCAGAGGCCACCGAGGTGGATTCAATGTTGGGCATTAAGTTAGGGAACACTTTGGGCAGGATGATTCATATTTAGTTCAACTAAGTTCTGCCTCCACCTCCTGGGTGAGCTGTGCTTTCTCATGGGAGGAGGGGTGGGTGTGGGGAGGAAGAATAAGCCCTGCACTTGGAATCCGAAGGGTTGAATTTATGTCATGTTTCTATGTCCTCTTCCTATCATCTTTGAGAGCCACCATTTCCATTTCATATAAAATGAAATCAATAATACCTGTCCCACAAGATCGTTCTAAGAAAGAACATGAAAAATACCTTAGACCCCTTGGAACTGTGTTTTGTATGCTAAATGTTATCACATTTACTCATGGTACCCAAGTAAGATAAAACTGGGAAAATGCTTCTTGAAAATTCACACCCCTGGGCAAAGACAACCCTCTGGTCAGGTGTTATAAGCAGTAAGGCCATTGTTGTCCTAAGGTTCAGCTAGAGCTTCAGCTCTGCCACTGGGAATGTGGCAAGTCACAGCAAGCCACATGCAAAAAATCAGTTTCTTGACCTGTCATGTTCCGACCACAATACCTGCTCTCAGTAGCAGTATGAGAATTAGAGCCCATGCACACTGTGAATTCCTCACTGGCTGAGATGGGTCTGAACCCCACTGCCCTGGCTTTGTCCCTGGTCAACACTATGAGCTCAGGTACAGTCTTTATCCACGGACTTTGCTTGCTTTCCTATGAAACAACAGGTCACTAGCAGTCTTTACCTGTGACTCTACTAAATGTTAACAGCACTTAATACCAACCCTTCACAAACTCTTTTTAAAAAAAGTTAAAGTACATGAAACCAGTATTACTCTGATACTGAAACCTGGCAAAGAGGCCGCAAGGAAAGTCCAATATCCCTTATAAGTATAGACACGAGAAGATGTGAACAAAATCCAATTATATGTAAAAAATGACATGCTATGACCAAGTGGGATTTATCCCATGAAAGCCAGATTCAGCATATGAAAGTCAGCCAATATAATACTTTGTACTGATAGAATACAGGGTAAAAATGACATGATTGTCTCTATAAACAAAGAAAGCTTTCACAAAACCCAACACCCTTTCCTGATAAAAACACTCAACAAACCAAGTAAAGGAACCTTTCTACACTTGATAAAGGGACTCTGCGGAAAAATCTATAGATAACGTCACACTTAATGGTAAGATCAGGGCCAAGAGTAGGATGTCCACTTCTACTATTTCTAGTTAACATTGTACTGAAGGTTCTAAACAGGGAAATTAAGCAAGAAAGAGAAATAAAAGTCATCCAAATAGTAAAGGAAAATGTACAGTTATCTCTATTTGCAGATGACATGATCTTTATACAGAAAAACAAACGGATTTTCAAAAACAAATGTTAAAAAAAGAAAAGCCCAGTAATATTACATGTTAAATGATTAATATATATATGTCACCTGTATTTCAATACACTAGCAATAAACTACCAGGAAATAAAATTTAAAACATAATTTCACTTACTGTAGCATCAAAATGAATCAAACACTTAAGAATAAATATAACGAAAGTATAAGACACATATACCAATAACTACAAAACATCATTAAAAGAAATTTAAAAAGACCTAAATGTTTATGGATTGCAAAGCTTGGCATCATTTAAATGATTACAATTAATTTATAGATTTGATACATTCCCAATCAAAATTTAAATGAAAGATTCAACACATTCCCAATTAAAATTGCAGCTGGGTTTCTTTTTTTGTTTGTTTATTTGTTTTTTTTTTTTTGGTGCAGGGCAGGGGTGTTTTTTGCAAAAACATTGACAAGCTACTCTAAAATATCTTGGGAAAGAAAACAAGGTTGGAAAAATCACACATCCTGACTTCAAAAATTATTACAAGATTACAGTAATCAATACTGTCTGATACTGATTTAAGGATACATATGGATCAATGGAGTAAAACTAAAGAGTCCAGAAATGATCTCATACATTTATAATGAACAGATTTTCAACAAGAATGTCAAAACATTCCAATGGGGAAAGAATATTCTCTTTAAAAATTCTATTCCTAGGTATATACCCAAGAGAATTAAAAACATATGTCCATAGTCCTCACTGGTGTGGTTCAGTGGTTTGGGTATCATCCCATGAACCAAAAGGTCATCAGTTCGATTCCCAGTCAGGACACATGTCTGGGTAGCAGGCCAGGCCCCTGCACCCCAGGTTGGGGCACATGGAAGAGGCAACCAATCTATGTTCCTCTCGCATGTTGATGTTTCTCTCCTTCTCTTTCTCCCTTCCTTCCCTTATCTCCAAAAAATAAAATCTGAAAAAAAAATTTTAAAGAAAATAAGTTTATAGAAAAACCCGTCTACAAATTTTCATCACTGCATTCTTTTCAATGGTCAAAAAGTAGAAAAAAACTCAAATAGCAGAAAAATCCTCAAATAGCCAACTGATGAATGAAGAAAATGTTACAGTTCCATACAACTGAATATTCAACCACAAAAAAGGAATAAAGTCCTTATTCACACTACCATATCACTGTATCTCAAAGACACTGTGCTACGTGAAGGACCCAGACTGAAAAGGCCATAGATGGTCTGATTTGATTACCATGAACCGTCCACAACAGGCAACGAACTCCCTAGAGACAGAAGGCAGACGGGCGGTTGCCAGGCTGCAAGCGGGGGCGGCCAGAGCGACTGTTACTGGGTATGGAGTTCCTTTTTCAGACGATTAAAATGTCCTAGAATCGGCTGTGATGGTTTCACAACTTTGGGAATATCCTAAAAGCCACTCAACGGTATACTTTAAATGGCCGAATTTCATGCTATGTGAATTAGATCTACACAAATACAAATAAAAAGCTCTACTAAAAAAATGATGTCAGGTTAGAAGGGTCCTGGCCTCCACCAGGCGATCATGGTGGGAATCCGGCACCTGGGTCTCTTGCCTCTGCAGCTTTCTGAGTTCTGAGTTTGGATAAACACCCTCTGCCCACCCCCTGTCCCGTACTTGCTCAGGTAAGCAGGAACGGTGCTTAACGGGAAAACAGGGTCTTCGTGAAACCCACAGTGGGCGGTTATATAGCTTTGGTGTATTTGTGAAGGTAGGAGTCTGAGCTGAGGGAAAAAGCTGTGTTTAAACTCACTGGAGTTTAAATGCTCTCTGCTGCTTATGGGCTATGTGACACTGGGTGAGTCCTTCACCTCCTCCAGCCTCAGTTTCCTTGTCAATAAAACACACACAGTTCCACCTGCCTGTCAGGGGTTGTTAGGATTCCTCAGAATGGAGAACACACCCTTAGTCAAATTCTTGACAGATGGTAACAGCTCTACCCATGGTTAGGATGACTTTTTCATGATCCTCATCTGCATTTTCTATCTCTTTGATAAACAAACAAACAAAACAAAATGAAAAAGCTGTTTTTCATGCAGTGTGGCTTCACCTTGAACCTTGGAAAGGCACACTCCCAACAGGTTCTTCTCTCCCTCTGAGATGTTCTCTCCCCGGCTCCTTTCCTCACCTCCTTCAAATCTTTGTGCTGATGCCTACTTTTCAGTGCGGTTCCCGTTTTTAACTTTCAACTATACCCCAACTGCTACACCTAGAAGTGCATTAGGCTGCCATTTGCCCAGCTCTATATTTTGTTCATAATATTTATGATCTTTGAATAGATTATGCAATATTCTTCTTTGTTACAGTTATTGATGCTGTTTGTCATTCCCACCTGAATATGACATTCACAATAACAAAGCTACATTCTGCTTTATGCACTGATATATCCCCCGTGGCGAAAACTGTGCTAGACCACAGGGTAAGTCTTCAATAAATATTCATTGAATAAATGAAGATACAGATGTAAATATGCACATGTCCGTACATGTGTCCATGCATACATGTGTGTGTGGGTGGGTGGGTGTGAGCTGGGGTAGAATATAAGAAATAACATGTGCATTGCTCAGGGAAAGATAGATTCTCTTCCCCACACTTGGCATTGGAGAGCTGGGGACTGGAGGAGGTGGAGAAGGAGGAGAAGGATTACAGTTTCCACTAGCTCAAACACTTAGGAGGGCTACTCCCTCTATGTCTACTTTAACAACTCTGCTCACTTTACCGCATTTCTAGGAACCAATGGGCACCCGAGTGCCTAGGCTGTAGCTATCACAAAAGCAGGTGCAGCCCCGCAACCCTACACACCACTGGCCACTATATGAGAAGAGATTTAAAAATAGAAAAACACAGCCCCTGCCCCTCTAGGAGCTCCTGGTTTACTTACCCAGCCAAGATACGTACGTCCATTATACACCTCATCACCTCATATACACGTATCTGTCCATCACTGGCTATATATTATCTAATTTATTCTTTACAACAATCTTAAGTTAGAGATCATATTACCGGTATTTATCTATGTTCACAGATAAAGAAATAGTCTCACAGGGGTAGTCAGTTGCAGAGGAGGCTTCTGACCCCAAGTCTGTCTTCTCTGTATTGTGCAGAGGCCCCACCATGAGTTAACTATGCTTTGGTGCTAACCCCAAAGACACCGGAACAGGGGAGACATGTACACACGAACGAATGACTGGTGAACAAGACAGGAGACAGAGTTAGGTGCTGGTGACATACTCAGAGTCAGTGTAAGAGGGTTGGCAAAGTCCTTCCTTGGGATAGAGTTGGGACGCAGTCCCCCTCACCAACTTAGGAAGACCAGAGCAATGGAGGTCAAGTTAGGTGCTACCATAGCATGACTTCAAGACCGACTATCCAGCACAAGGTAGATGATGATGAAGGCACCCTGGGCTAGGATTCCCACCAGATGGGCCTGCAAAGGAGCTGGAGGTGGCTGCCCAGAAAGTGCCAAGGAAAGCATTGTCTATGTCCGCCCTTAGGTCCTACCGAGAACCCAAAGCATTCTCATGAGCTGAGCAACTGTGCACCAGGACAGTCTTGTCGAGGGGCTCTTTGAACCCTTCATGTAACTAAGGCTCAGAGAGGGCAATCCACTTGTTCTGGGTCACACAGTAAGTCAACAGCAAATCCAGGATTTGAACCCAGGCCCCTGCCTCCAACGTATGCTGTGTAGACACTGAGCACAGAGAGCTGATTCGCAGTGAGGACTGAGCACAGTGCTGAGAGTGGGGTGCCCCTTTCACACAGGTGTCACCTTGCCTCCCCTCCGCATAGCATGGACCTTCAGCGGGTTCCCCGGAAGTGCTATCACACTGGGCAGTCTTTGCTGTTTTGAATGTTTATTTCTCATCTTACTCCTTCAATGCTTGCTCTCTGCTTGCCCATAGAACCCAACTTACCACTTCTCCCCATCAGCTATTCCGGCTGGTAAGTGTCAGGCATACAGACACCACACGCCAGACCCCTGTTTCCCTAAGGAGCTTGCCAGCGAGGTGCCTCTCCCTCCCCCTGGGGCAGGCTGCCGAAACAGGCTCAGAGCCTGGCAGTCACTCTGGAAGGACACCTGTCTGAGGTGCAGCCGAGCACCGGATTCGAACCCAGGTCTGTCTGCCTCCACAACAGGGCAGCATACCCACCCCCCAACAGGCTGCCCCTCTTTGCTGTAGCCAGAAGGTCTGATCACGGCTGTGAACTCAAGTGACCCCGCACAGCCTTTGGCTGATACCTCAGAGCCCTGTCCCCACCAGGCTCCTTTGCCCCAGGAAGATAAGCCGCTCTGGTTGACTGGACACATTGGCCTCGGAAACCTTGAGCTCCCAGAGTAAGGACAACGGGCCGGCTGGGCACGGTTGGGGCATCCAGCCCTGATAAGACCTCGCCACGGCTGGACAAGCCCTCAGAGACGTAAGACTTTGCGTAAGCGGGAGATGGAGAAAATACATTATTAAAATATTTGTTTACATTCTTACAGGTATTGACACAAAGTGGGGAAGGGGGAAAGTTCCCAAGAGAGATAAGACCCAGTGGGACTTTCTGTGCCTGGCTTTTTAAGTACACGGCTGTTACAGAAATGAAATCAATATTAATCACAAATAATAACAAAAACGGCAAGCGTCAGCTGGAAGCAGCTGCAGCTTCAATGGGTAACAGGTGAAGCTAGGAATGACAGTGGAACTGAAAAAGCAAACAAGTGTGCAAATACAAGCTCATTCTGCTCTTTGGATTAGAGGCCGGTTTAGGACAGTGGCCATGTCTGAGGGGGAGGAGGAGCGGAGACAGTCATCTTCCTGTGTCTGTTTAGGTTTAATTTGTGTTGGGAGGAAAGAGGGCCCAGAGGCCAACGGGGACAGGGTCCTGACATGTATCATAACCCTGAGCGGAGGGCACAGGGCGGCTTATGGTGCTGCCTCCCTCGTACTTTCTGCATTCTATTTTCGTTTCCATGATTAAAGCAAACAAGCGAATGCATCTCTGCCGCCAACCAATTCACACTTCGCAGAGCTTATTACAAAAATAACCTTGAAAGCAAGACAAAGCAGGGTTCCTGGCGGCGCAGGTTTTCCATTGAGAGAATCGGATGTTTTGCCGGGAGGTGGGGAGGGGCTTGCTCATCAAGGACAGGCACAGGGTGACAGAGGGATGGAGCTGGCGCTTCATCAACGCTCGCTCCGGCCTTCTTGTGCGGGGTTCACCTTGGCTTGGAAGACAAAACTGTCCCCCTTGCAGAAACATTTCTGTGAGGTTTGGACTTGGCCCAGGAACGAGGCAGCACGGAGACACTCCTGTACTCCAGTGTCTCTGCCGGCGGGTCCACCCACCTGCCTGCCCCTCCCCCGTCCAGCAATGACCCTTGACACCACCGGTGCGGCAATGGCTTTCTGGAGCCTGAACGCGAGGCTGGGACTCCAGGGCAGCTCCCTACAGCGCCCACCCTGCTTCTGATTCTCGCCCGCCCGATCTCTCTGCGGCACCCCTTGCCTGTCTCCTTTTTGTGAGTTGCGGGGTGGTGCACCTCCGAGGCAGACGTGGACTGTGGGGTGAGGCAGGGCAGCATGGTGGGTGACGCACCCTGCTCTGTGCTCTGTGAGTCTCTGGCACTGAAGATAATAAGGCTGTGGCAATCAATTTTTCTTTCTTTCCCTTAACTAGCCGTTCTTTCTTACTCCCTTTCCCAGAACCATGGTGCCTACATCTACTTAGTAACCATTTCTCCACCTTTCCATGTGACTTGGGTAGGACTGTCTGTCTGATGTCCTGGTCTTTCACCACAGCAGTGGTGACATCACCCAAGCCAGACAACCGGAATCTTTTCCTGGGACTGACGGGAACCTTAGGAAAAGGGTGCGTGTCTGTCTCTCTGGATCATCCAAGCCTGAGGCTGTCAAGGTCCACACCCATCTCCCCCTCTCACAAAAACCAACCTCAGAATGCAGCCAGCACATAGCACAGGTGTGCAGAGAGACAGAGTCCTTAGCGCACCATCTGAGCTCCTGGATTCTGCTGGGGCCGAAGTCGGCGCACCTGTGGGATAAGTTCCTTTTTTTTTTTCCCAGAAGCAACTGTGATTTGAGTTTCTGCCATTTAGCATCCGAGAGCCCAGATTCATACATCCTTCAGAAAGTCCTCCAGAAAGCGGTTGTGAAGATTAAACCAGATAGTGCTGTTTAATCATACACTTAACATTGCTAAGTGCTTAAGCACTAGTTGGGGGAGGAGTTGTTACTGGTACAAGGACTGCAGCGGACTCTTGCCCCTTTCTCGGCTCTGTAGCTCAACCTAGTGCCCAGCCAGCAAAACCTCTACCACTGCCTGGTTATGCAACCAGGTGTCTCACCTGGCCCGCCCTCTTCCTGGAAAACCATTTCCCCTTCCCTCCCTATTTTCATCTTACTGATCCTGTTTATCCTTTAAAACTCAACTCAACTGTCACCCGTTTCGGATAGCTTTCCCTGGACCGAGAGGCATTCTCTCCTCTGGGTTCTCATATCCAGAGACACATGGTGTCATGAGCTCCACCGTGGCAGGGATGAGGTGCTGCTTACCTCTGTCTGGGCCCCTAGAAGGTGGTGCGAAGCTGTGCTGAGAAAGAAGCAAACACCCTAAAACAAAAAGAACAAACAAGTCCCAGTGCTTTCATGAGGATCCTACCTTGGAGCACTCCATCAAGGCTGGAGGGGGTCACCTGTACTGTCATGAACTGCCTGTTTCCCCACCCTTTCCCATTGCTGACCTGTATGATGTTGTAGAACCAGTTCACTGATTTTAATTGGCTTGCGGTGGTGTGGTAGATTGTGCACACATCTGTCCCCTCCCTGCAGTGGAGGAAGCTCTGTAGGGCAGGTACCACATCTTATTCCTCCTAGTGGCCCCTTATAATGTGCTTCACAGCAGAGGATATAGTGCAGAGGTTCCGAATATGGACTCTCAGGCCAGAAAAGACCTGCTTCCTGCTTTCAAAAATGAGTTCTGCCATTTACTCTCTCAGTGACTCGCCCCAATTTATGAAACCTCTGTGGGTCTTTATTTCTCTTTCTCTACTGTGAGGGGTCTTTATTTCTCTTTCTCTACAGATAAAAATGGTCTCATAAGATGATAGCTATGATTAAATATAATATTTCATGAATTTATCCAATAAAGTTATTGAGTGCCTTCTGTATGTATGCAGTTGAGTATATAGAGATAAATAAAACAGACAATCTTTACCCTCAGGGACCATCAAGTTTACTTGAGAACAGACTAAATAGGTCAGTGCAAAGTTTCATAATTGCAATACTGGAAAGGGATGGAAACACTATTTAGATGGTAGGTTCTGGGGAGGCTAATCTGAAGCAGCAGCATTCAGGCTAAGAACTGGAGGATGAATAACTCACACAGCATGTGTCAAGGTCCCGTGGCAGGTGAGAGCACAAGACTTGGTGTGCTGTAGGCTCATTTCATGCTCATGTGACTTCTGCAAAGCCCGGGCTAGTGAGTGAGTGTGGACCTTGAGCTCTGGAGCGAGCCTGCAGCTTGTCTGACTTTAAACCCTGACTCTGCTACATGGCATTAGGCAAATTTCTCAACGTCTCTGGGCTTTGGTTTTCTCATCTGTAAAATGGGGACAATAAGCACTGCCTTCATTGGGTTATTGAGAGGAGGAAGGATGAGTTCATGTACACCAAGAATTTAGAATGGTGTCTGGCGTATCAAAAACACTCTTTAAGTAAGAGCCATTCCCATCATAAGTCTTTCATTTTTCCTCTGAAGTATTTGCATGAACACTATTACAAAGGACAAGGCAAAAGCCTTGCCTAAAGAAGACATCACTGGGCCAGGAACTGAAAAATAACAGAAAATTACGAGAGGTTGGCTAATGAAATACTAGGCAACTCGGCTTGCTTCTCTGTCACATTTCATGGTGCCAGTGCCCCCAAGGGATTCCCTTTAGCCTGCCATTGGGTATCTGCATTTGGACAAGGTCACTGAGATGCCTGGAAGAATACTCCGAGGCAGTATATGATTTTTAAAAATTCACAGGATTAAATCAAAAACAAATTAAAAAACAACTCTAGGAAATACCTCTGCTTTTTTTCTTTCTTTTTCTTTTTTGAAAATGCTTTTGTTGCTTTCATCTCCACCTCGAAGCCAGCAAAATTGCTGCTTCTTTAGCCTGTAGATTATGAGTGTCCTCCTTGCCTCTGTGTCCTCTCTCCCTGTTACAGGCCACAGATAGGATTAAGCACACTCTATTCCCCGGTCTTAAATGACTCCACACATTGAAGGAGACATTTCTGAGGGCAGGGGGGGTTGGGGGGTGGCAGGCCTGTGATAAGGATGAGAGAAGTTGGAGGAGGTCCTGGGAGTCAGGAACACGGCTCAGCCCCCAACTAACCTCTGCACAAGTAAGACAGCTCCCCAGCCTTCCTTGCTTGTAGGAATCCGTGAATGTTTCCCAGAAAGAAATAGTAACTTCTCCTTTTTCTGGCACAGAGGCCTGATGAAACTCCCTGCAAACAGGGCCTCTCCCTCCCCTTCACGCTGGCCTCACACATACTAATGCAAATGAGTCCTGACCCAGCCAGGGGTCTGTGGGAAGGCTGCCAGGAGCTTTAGAACAAACACGAAAAGAATGTTATTTCATTTCTGGCATCCTGGGGAAAGAGGGACAGGGAGAGGGAAGTTGGGCAGGAAGAGGGTGGAGGGAGAGAGAATGAATACAAATGTTTACCAAAGTTAAGGCTGTGTAGCAAATGGAAAGGATTGGGAGGAAATGGATAGGAATAAAGGACCTACTAGGTGCCAGAACTTGACCTAGAGAATACTGTAAAAATTTTTTTCACATGCACGGTTGAATTTATGATTCCCACTTTTTGGATGCAGGAAAAGGGTTGGTCTCAAAAGTTAGGTGTTATTATTATTATTATTATTTTTTCAAAGGGTTACACAACTACTACATGGTAAGAGTCAGGATGTGAATGAACCCAGATTGTCCTTTGATAGGTTCCCAAAGAAAACTCTGAGCACGACAGCCCCACATCCCATGACCCTATCCTACGACTCTTCATTCACTTCCTCCTCTGTGTCCCCTCTGCCATCGTTCTAATTGCAGATTCATTCCCTCTTGCCAGGATTATTGCCGCAGCCCCCGTGTCCCCCTACTCCCACCCATACTCCACAGAAGTCATCCCCAAACCCGAACTATGCCATTCTCACTGCTGCTCAAGATGAATTAATGGGTCGTGAGTCCGCACTCCAATACCCTGCAAGTCCTGCTTCTCCATACTCTCTACTTTATACCCCAACTGTCCTGCTGTTCTCTTACGCGTCCCTTCGACTTCCTACCTTCCGGTCCTTATTTCAGCTGTTTCCTCTGCCTGCGATGCAGTAACTTCCCTGATCCTAAAAGTTCAATGTTACCCATTCTTCCAGACCCAGCATTTGCGCCTCTCCCAGGGTACCCTGGCTATTAGAGATGACAGTCCCCCTCACAACTCCCATGCCTTCATTATGGGGCAAATTACCTTCTACCCCAGGATAATTTGCTGCTTACAAGTTTATCTCCAGCACTGGGCAGAGTTCTTTCAATCAGAGCCAGAAGATTTCAAAGTTCAATCACACCAGTGCCTACATGAGGGATGCATAAGAATATACAAGTGCACCCTGGCTGGTGTGGCTCAGTGGATTGAACACTGACCTACAAACCAAAAGGTCGCTGACTCGATGCCCAGTCAGGGCACATGCCTGGGTGGTAGGCCCCTGTGCGTAGCAACCAACTGTGAGAGGCAACCAATCAATGTTTCTCTTGCACATTTATGTTTCTCTCCCACCCTTTCCTCTCTATATAAAAATAATTAAAAATAATAACAACATACAAGGGTAGGTTCTAGAGCCATATATCTTGTGTTAGACTCCTGATTCTGCTATTTACTGATTAGGTGACCTTGGATAAGTTGGATAAGTCAGTTAGCTTTTCTGTCTTTGTTACTTTACACATAAAATGGGGATACTGTAGCTCAATAACTACCTTAGAGGGTACCGCATTTTGAAGGCTCAAAGAGTGGACATAAAAATCCAGACACATTACATGGCAGGTAGCACAGCTTGATAAATGGTCGATTATAATTGTGAGAGGCAGGCAGAGGCATGCCAGTGCTATGTCCTCAGCTAATCACGACAGCTGTTTCCACGAAGGCCTGACCTCATCGATTCAACCTGCAATACCCATTGTTGACCTTTGGGGTTTGCTCAATTGAATGCCTACAAAAGCCAGGCCATATGATAGGGATTCACAGATTCCTAAAACATGGTTTCTAAAACCTGAACCAATTTGATGACTGACAATCTTAGTTCTCTACGATCGTGAGAGCTATATTAGAGATGGGTTCAAGGAAAGTATAAGGAAATAGGATGATGGGAGGTACCTCTTCTTAGGCTGAATGTTTAGGGAAATCAACCCCAAACCTGAACCTGCCACATCGTATGTCCGAAGGGCTCCTGGGAGATGCTCTGAGAAAACAGAGAAATGTGCTCAGCGTCATAATGGGCATGAGTCCCCTTTATGGTCATCCTTAATAAAAACCTACTAAAGAAGCCCATGTGTACTTGGTGGTGTTTTTTTGTTTTGCTTTGTTTTAAGATTTTATTCATTCTTCTCAGAGAGGAAGAAAGGGATAGAAACAGCAATGTACAGTTGCCTCTCACCTGCCTCCAGCTACAGACCTGCCTGGAGATCTGGCTTGCAACCTGGTTATGTGCCCTGGCTGGGGAATTGAACCAGCAATACTTGGGTTCACAGGCTGGCACTCAATCTACTGAGCCACCAGCCAGGGCCTGTGTTCTTGATATGAGTACCTACAGTGTGCTGGACATGTTATGTCCGGGAGCTTTGAATGTGTTAACTACTCTCTCTGTTTTTTTTTACAATAAAACTAATGGAGGAAGTCTCAATATCCTCACCTTATAGATATGAAAGCAAAGGCCCAGGGAAAATAAGTATCCTGCACAGCCAGAAAGTGAATTGACCCTAGGACAGTCTGGCTAAAAACCCTAGATTCAGAGGCTCTCAGGCACCCAAGGTCAGGGCACCTGCATGATTAGAACTAGGGTAAGAAGCAACAGCTGGACAAGATGGAGCCAGGGGCCCTGCTTCAGCCCAGCTCTGACATTGGGTCTCTGCGTGACCTAGGGCAGGCCTCACGCCCTCCCTGATAGTTTCTCCTATCAAGATAGAAGGTTTAGGTCAATCATGTCTGAGGCCTTAAGCTCTATAACACTGTGATTCAACTATGAAAGCAGAAAGGAGTTGTTGGTACATGGGGGAGGCTTCCCTTGGGAGAAAGGAGAACAGAGCAGGAAAAACAGACCTGAAGTATGAGTTCTGCCTTGCCTTCGAGTCTCTACATATGACCCATGATGATTCCCTGCAGTCAGCTAACACCTTCCCAATGAGGACCAAAAACCTGTTGACAACAACAGCCTCCTTCACAGATCAAGGTGGGAGTCAGGAGGGGGTGGGCGGCAGCCCCTGGGCATGCAGTGATGGATCCGCTGCTAAGACAGTGGATACAGGGACAAGTTAGGAGACCAGGCTTCCAGCCTAGGTTCATTCCTCCCTTCAGGAGTTCCTAGAGGCCTAGAAGGTCAATGAAGAAAGAGGCTTCTCCATCCAATCCCCTCGCTGTAAATGAGGAAGAAATGGAACCTCAGAAAGAGACAGCTCTTCATCCCTGGTTCCTGCTGGACAGGCAGCAGAAGTAGGGACAGAGCCTGGTGTGGCTTGAGACCCTACTCAGGAACCCTCCACATGCTGAGCTGTCTCTGCCCTTTGCCCCTAACAATGTGACCCTCAGGTAGAAGGTGGGGGTCAAGGCCAGCTGGGCTGATCCCTGGACGGGGTGTCAAGACCCTACATGTTAATCCTGGCATTGCCTTGCCTGTGAAGCTTCTGGGTCTACGGCCTCAGCCTCCTCATCTACACATTGACAGGGTTGATCTGAATTAGAGATTCTACATTAATGACCTGCAGGCTAGTTGTGAACTACAATTACGTGACCAATTTTACATTTGCTGCCCACCAGTCCTAGTGAAGAGATTTCACCTAAATGCTGCAATGCATGGACTGGAAATTTTTTCAACACTGGGTCTACCTTCTCCCTTATCAATGACGAACTGGAGCTAAGTATTCTTTGCTCTGTTTCTAGTTCACCACAGTCCCCACTGCTCCCTAGGATCGAGCACCTGGCCACATGGGCCCATTGCTGCCACTTCCCACGTGCTCCATGCAAAGCCCAGCTGCGGGCTTGCCCACCTCCCTCAGCATCCTGCTGCCTCGAGTAGGGCTCTCACTGCCCCAAGAGATTGCCGCCCCACCGCAGGCCTGCACTGCAGCATTTCCCAACAGTGACCTCACAGCCTTGTGCTCCATCCTGTTCTCTGGGGTCCCAGGGCACACGTGTGTGCCCTCCGACACCTGCACAGCTCTACAGAGGACTGAAGATGGGAGCCACCCACCCCTGCATCTCCTTTTAACTTAAAGTAATAGTCTAGGCCCCTCGAAGGGTCCTCAGGGACAGCATTTCTAGGGCCTTCGGTGACCTGCTTCCTCTCCTGTGGATGTCGTTCAGATGCTTGGCCTTCCCCTTGAAAGTCATCTCTTCCCTGCAGCCAGAAAGCTCGTTCGTACCCCTCCTTGAAACCTGGGACCCCAACAGGGCTGACAGGGCCCTGGCCCACGTCAGTCCCCGCCAGCGCTCTGCTGCCGCTTGCCTGCCACACTCCAGCTACATGCGCTGTGGTCACCAGCTGGGTCTCTGTCTCCCAGGCTTCTCATAATCTGTGCTCTGTCGGAAACTCACCCTGTGTGAGTCTCCTAAGGCTGCCATAACAAACTGCCCCAACTGTGGTGGCTTAAAACAATAGAAATGTATCCTCTCATAGTTCTGGGGGCCAGAAGCCTGAGGTTGAGGCATCGGCAGGGCCGTGCTCCCTCTGAAGGCTCTTGGAAAGAATCCTCCCCTGCGTCTCCCAACGTCTGCGGGCACGAGGCATCAGCCTTGGCTTGTGGGGTCCCCGCTCCAATCTCTCCTTCCCATGGCCTTCTCTCTGCGTGTCTTTCTGTGTCACACCCCTGCCGCCCCCCACCAGTGACACAAGTCACTGTCTGGGCTTTAGGGACTAACTTAGTCCTGTATGATCTTATCCTGATTCTTAACTCATTACATCGGCAATGACTCCGTTTCCAAAGCAGGTCACATTTTGAGGCGTCAGGCAGACATGAATTTGGGGAGCAAGCACTATTGAACCCAATTCTCCCCTCCTCTACCTTCCTCGGCTGGTTGGGTTAGCCCTTCCTTGATGTCCCCCCTGGCCCGTGGCCTTCCCACCGGAGCATGAAGTGAGCCATCATATAACCGACTGGACTCTTTTGCCTCCTGGCCCAGACTGCGCGCAACCTTGTACGACTTCGTTAGTTCCTTTTCTATTGAACTGACTGGGGTGACATTTGTTAATGTAATTATACACGTCTCAGGCCTACCACTCTATAAGACGTCACCCGTGTTACGTGTTCACTACCTCGGGTCCAGCCTCCTACCATCACCATTGATCTCCCCTTTACGGTCGTGAATCCCAAGTGCCTGGCCTAGTGGGAGGCGCACTGCAGACGCCCTTCTAGTCTGTCCTTTCCCTGAGCACTCGGCACTGCAGTCGGGTATGAAGAACAGGAACAGCTGTTTCTGAGGTTTCCAGGCCCGTGCTGAGCCCACACCACTCCACGTTGGTTCAGCACACGCCAACGCTCCGGTGGGAACGGCCCCATTCTTGGGATGCCCAAGTGTGCGAAGACCCGCCCGAAGGTCAGAGTTGTCACCATAAAGCACGGATATGATAGAGGCTGCCCCTCCTCAAAAGCCTTTGCTGGCTCCACATGGCCTGCAGGACCAAGCCCAGCCCCTCCGCCCAACATTCAAGGCCCTGCGCCCCCAGATGGGCTTTGGCTCCCAGCCTTCCACCCTGCCCAAGTTCACACGGGCGGTCTGCGCCCTGTCCCTCTGGAATCCTGGCTGGTGTCCCATTCCTGGATGAAATCCTGAGGCAGTCTGAGGCGAGAAATAGCCCGCCAGAGAGTCCCCAGCAGGTTTTAGGAGCCTCACTGTCTGTCGGCTGAAAAACAGGGTTATTTTTCCTCTACGAGTCTCTCTTGGCTTGGGACACACAGCTGTGTTTGCTTCTGGCTTGAGGACAGCTCTTCCCTCTCTAGGGCCCCAACTGTGCGCTCTGGAGAGGTCAGCATGACCTGATGCTCCATGGGACGGAGTCTTCAGTGGCTACACTGCCCCTTCTTACCTTCACCCCCTGACCAACAAGAGAGGGTACCTTAGCCAGGAAAATGTACATTTGTCCAGGGTTTGGGGACATCAGAGGGCCCTGCTGAGCACTGGGACCCTTGGCCACACCCAAACTGGCTGTTCACCCCAGAGTCAGAAAATAGGCCCAGACCTTTGTGCTTAGGCTCGGGAAGTGGGGGAGAAAGGGAGGGAAAATGTACAGGAGGATGGAAGAAGAGAGGTCAAGGGACTGAGCAAGACAAGGGACTGAGACATGATAAGGAAAGGAGACAGAGACAGATGCCAAGAGAGCAAGTAGACGCAAAAAGACAGAACTCAGAGTGATACAGAGAAAGGCAGTGTCTGAGACGGAGACAGAGCGAGGACAGGAGGGTGAAAGGGACAAAAGAGAGGGGAAAGAGGAAAGAGTCAGATAGGAACAATACAAAACTAAACCAAAGGGAAAGGAGAGATGCTGGAAAAATGCAACAGGAGGAAAGAAGGAAGGAAGGAGGGAAGGAAAGGGAAGGAAGGACAAAAGACAGGGAGGGGAAATGAAGTGAAAAGGGACTGAGAAAGCTTCCAGTGGGGGAAGAAAAGCCAGTGGAGCGCAGGACAGGAATCGTCAGCCCCGTCCTGGCTCCTTTCCCTGCTATGTCCTGGATCAACCTTGGCCTTGGCCTCAGCTCACATGGGCCCAGAGGCCGCAGCCCAGGATCCCTGGTCAGCATGGAAGGCTTCCTCTGAGCATATCTCCTTTCTCCTGGGAGCTGAGAGTCCCCTCCGAGGCTGGCACGGTTACATCAGGGACTTGGCTCCACAGGGCCACCCAGCAGCCTGGGTGACAGAAACTGCAGAGCGGGGATGCAGTGTGCTTTGAGCTGAACGCAGCTCTTCACCGGGGCAAACCCTTCTCTCCGTCATGGCCAGGGGCCTGAGTCCATCTCCTTGTTTCCATCATCTCTTGAGATGCACAGACTCTGAAATCATGAACCGGCCCTTTGGGACGGTCCCACTCCATCTCTTTTCCCCGAGCGGGAGAACTGGAGGCCTCTGGAGTGGATACTCCTTGCCCGAGGCCATATGGCTGCTTCGGCCCCACCTGCCTGCTGTTTCTAGTAAATTCAGTTGACGATTCTTGGCCCAAAGAGAGGAAATGAAGAGGGTAGGGTAGGACTGTAAATAAAGGGAAACTCTGGGATTTCAGCTAATAGGTAATTCACGGAGGTGGCCGTGGGGTGTCCCAGGGGCGATGAGGAACCTGGCCATGCTCCAGCTGAGGCTCCAAGGCCACCGGGCTTTCGGAATAGCATCATCTTTGGGCCAGAAACCTGCACTTCTTGGCAGAAACACGTGGAGGGGCTGGGAAACTCTTCAGCAGATAGGAGCTGGGGAGCCTGGCCACCTCGGAAGTGTCCTTGGGAGGCCACCCCTGGGAGGAGCAGGGGTGCTTCCACAGACTCAGGGGGTAGCTGTGTACGTGGCACGTGCCAGGCCTGCAGAGACTGTACTCCACTTGCTGTCCCACTGGGAGGCTGTGAGCACAGCGGTGTCCACAGAGGCGCCCAGGCACAGTGGCTTAGGTAAACCTTGGGGCTGCCCAGGGTCCTAACAACGGCTTCTCCTCCCCCTCCCGCCCTTCATTAACTTCTGCCGAGTAAGACACTCTCTTGTGCTCTTCACGTGTTTCAGGTCACGGGAGTCTCACAATCTTATACAATCAGTCCCACTCCAATTTCATGTTGCGGATGAACCGATTGAAAGTCAGAGAGGTTAAGACATTTGTCCAAGGCCACGCAGTGGATGGGTGTTGGAGTTGAGGTTTGGCTTCCAAGGCCTAATTAAACCATTTGTACATGAGGTGAGAAGTAGGGGAGAGGCATGTTAATGGACCTATTTCCTGCCCTCCAGGCGCTGGTCTCAGGCAGAGTGGTCACGGTAACCCTTCATGTGCTCATGACCCAATGAAAAAGTCAAAGCCATGCCTCATACCCTCTCCACTTTAACCTGGGCAATGCCTCCCAGGAGTATAATTAGTCATTGCCATTCTGTGGGTAAGATTGATGAGCTCTATTTCACAGATGAAGAAGGCGAGGTGGGAAGCCCCCGCAGAGCTGCAGGCTCCAGGCTGGGTCTCCTTTATTTTTCCACAGCAAACGGGGTGGCTTGCAGGTAGAAGGCCCACTTCTGACCTCCATTCACTCCTCACCAGGCACTTCTGACAGCCCCACACGTGGGAGTGAGCAGGAGGGAGACTGCGCGTGGGGTGAGGGGAGGGACGTGAGTCCAGGCAAGGGTCCGCGTGTGTGCGGACCTCCGCTGCGTCTCTTCTTGTTGTGTAACCAACGCTGGACAGATCCTTTACTCCGCGAGGCGCTACTTTTCTTTTTTGTCAAATGGGAAAGGATGATGCAGATGATGCTGATGATACCACAGAGCGATGGTGGAGATGAAGTGGAACAGCAAGTTTCCTGGCACGGGAAGTGCTGGAGCACAGAGACTGGGGACCTTGGGGTGGCGTCTGCCTCCTGACCTCCACGCACAGGCCTTAGAGCTCACGGAGTTGAACCTACCCGTTTCCTGGAAGAGAACACCAAGGCTGGAGGAGGGTGCGGAGCCGGCTCCAGGTCTCCCTGGGAGCAAGGGTGGGAATTGTTGTCTGATCCCTGACCTCAGGCTCTCTCTTCACAATGCCTTCCCTTTCCTCCAAACTCCAACTGCTCAGCTAAAAAGGAGCACTCGCCTTGGGCCTCAGGTCCCACCACGGGCTTGGCGCGAGGTCGCAGTACCCGGGCTCCCTTGGCATTCCTTTCATAGATCCGAGGCCAGTGAGGTGAGGGCGGGCCTGGAGCAAGCCTCTGAATGTGTGGGAATGAGCCCCCACCCCAGGAATTGGGCCTGGCTGCCACTGTATGTTTGCTCAGGACCCTTTGGCAGTCATCCATGATTAGGGAAAGGCAAGGCAGCCAAGACAAGACAGAGGCTAATTACCTTAGGTAATAGGAAATTGAGGAGCGGCAGCAGCAAGGGTGGCTAGGCCCCTGGCCAGGCGAGGGCAGGGGCCGCAAATGCCCAGCCTGGCCCTGCTCATCTACCACGCACGTGTGGAGGAATTCCTGCGCAGGGTCACCGTCAGACTCCAAAGGCCCAAGGGTGCAGGAGCTGCCACCCTCTCAGCCCTGCGGAGGACCCTCTCCCTCTGTTGCCTTTTGCTCTTCGTTCAAAAGCAAAACAAATGAAACAAACAAGAAAATTCAATTTAAACAGGGCCCGAGTGCTGATGTTTCTGTTTTGTTACAGCAGGGTGAGCTTAGGACAGAAAATCAGCCTTGACGTTCCCTCTTCCAATTGGTCTCAACCCTGTGGTGCTATGTGAAATTGCATGGATGGACGGGCTGCAAAAGCAATTTGCCTTTCTAGGTTGGGTGGAGAGAGGGAGGGGGGATGGAGAGAGGCCAGGTTCAGAGAGAGAGGAGCGCCCAGGAGAGCAAATCGCAAGGAAGAAATGGCAGAGAAACTGAGACACACAAAAGCAGAAACAAAGACACTCACAAATAGAAAGGCAAAGGAGGGATAAATGGGTGAGTGGCAGGTAGACCGAGACAGGGTGCTCTGGGAAAACAGAGACGCAGAAAGGCACAAGAAGACAAAACCAAGGTGAGAACGCTAGAAAAGTTGGAAAAGCTGGAGCCCAGGAGAAGAGAAAACGAGAAAAATTCCGATGGCCAAACTAGGCCTTCCCAGAGTTCTCAAGCTGGGTGTTATCTCACGTACTTGAATTTTAAAGATGCTGAAACTGTGAAACAAAAGAGAGGAACAGTTTAGTCCAAGGTCCCAGAGGCAAAAGTGGTGGTAGTAGGGTAGGTACCCAGACTTCCTGCCTGAAAGACTGGCCCTCCACATCCGTACCCCTGAGTCCTTCCATCACGTCCCCTGGCCGCATGGATGAGAGGCCTAGGTGCCCATGTGTGTTTAACTCTCGGAGGTCCAGATCTATGCTCTCTTTGCATCCTACCTCTTCCCAGAAGATCCTAGATGGCTATTCTTTCCAGGGCTAGTGGGACCTCAAGCTGTCTCATAGGGTGTAGCTGCTTTAGGACTGTCCTTAGAAGAAAGAGGGACAGCAATAATTAAGTCAAGGAGAATGAAGCCAAAAGAGGAAGGAAGTCACCAACTTCTTACAGGCCTCCTGCAGGCCAGGCAACCTGGTCAACTTTGTTGATGGAGTTTTTCACTGAATGCTCTTCCTTATAAGCTCGTAAGGTAAGAAAAATCACCAACCAGCCCTCTTTTGCAGAAGAAGCAAACACTGCACAGGACAGTGGAACAGGACTTTCCCCAGGGCAGGTTAGGAGAAGGGGCAAGAATCAGGATCTGCCCCCAGCTCAGCTTGTCCTGGAAGCCCGTGTGGTTTCCTAACCCTAACCCTTTTGGGCCAAGAGGAATAAAACTAATTTTGGTAAGGAACAAGCAGGCAGAAAGGGAGAAACCCCACAAACAGGCACTGGAACTGTTCTAAACTTGAGACCAAGTTGGTCAGACTTCAGGGGAGGCCGCCAGTGGGATGAGGTGGGTCCAAACAATACCCTGGCTTGCTGTCCGAGTGGCCCGGGTCCCAGGGCCATGAATCCCATCAATTTCAAAAATAAGGAAGTATTCAGTTAGGCCTGTCATCGCAAGCACATTTCCAGGGTAGGAAAAGAAAAGATGATCCTATTTCAAAAGGTGGGAAAAGGGTAGGGGGTGCCAGGCAGTGAGAAAAAGAAGAGGTGAGGGGAAAATGCTCCTCCCTTTTAAAGGATGGCAGGTGATTTGTCAACTCTCAGTGCTAATTGCTTCCAGGGTACCATAAAACATTTCACTGCTTTCTACAGAATGCACCTGTAGGATTCCAGCCTAGCTAAAGCCATGTCCCCGCACTGTCACCCAGAGACAGGGCTGCTATTTGTGTCCCAGTTACAGGAACCACCTGCCAGGGCTCTGTCCCTCTCTGCTAAATACTATCCCTCCTAGCAACTGGAGAAGGGAGGGGGAGGAAACTGGCATTAATTGTTACAACAATAAGGGCCACAGGAGCAATAGTGACAGTAGCTAACACGTATGCTCCTACTGGGACACCATCAGCTGCTGGGGAGCTTTTATCTATTATCTCATCCAAGGCTCTCCAGGTCCCAGTGAGCTGGCCATGGTGCAATCCACCTGCTCACAGAGGAGCAAATGGAGGCTCAGAAAGATTGAGAAGCTAGCTCAGTGTCACACAGCTGACAGAGCGCAGGGCAGAGATTTGAACCCAGGTCTATGACCTTAACAATGGAAAGAGGGACTAGAAGCCAGCCATCAGGAAATCTTTCTAAGTTGCTATTTTTTACGCATATACAATCATAGTTTTTAGAGTTGGAGAGGAGTTACAGCTCTGAATCTAGTCCCATACTTGTTTTCCATAGATGCAGTGACCTTAAAGCCTTAGGGGTTGGTGTTAGCATTTAATAAATAACAAGCTATAGAGTCACACACACTCTCATGATCTGGATCCCAACTCATCAGAGAAGCAAATGCCACCTCCTCCGTGAAGTCTGCCCAGATGTCCCACTAAAATCAGTATGATAGCCTATTATACTTTGGGAATTTCTTGCCTAGAGCTCTCATTTTCCCCTGTTGATTTTTGCCGTTCTGCATAAAATAAAACTTGGGCTCCCACATCGATGAGTTGGTCAGAGTCAGAGTCAGACACCTGGGTTTTAGTTCACAGCAATATTCCCAAGTTTGGTGCATGGATGTGTTGGGTGCTACCAATCAACCTGAATACATCAAGTGTTCAAAAGAGCACCGTGGTCTTTAGAAGAGTCCTGGTCTTCCAGAAGAATTGAACGCAAAATGTATCAGAGGCAAGGGTGATTCACAGGTTGTGGAGGAACTAATATTTATTGAGCACATCCTTACATACTTCGCTAGAATGCTTCTTATTTATTTTCATGCACCCTTGCAACCTAAGATTTATTTCTTTTTAACTGAAATACATAGAAGTTTAGCAACTTATCTAAAGGTCAGTTATTTAAAAATGTCAAAGCCAGATTTGAACAAACAGTCTGTGGCCTTTCTTACCATAATTAGGTTATAAGTGAGCCGAGTCTAGAACTTGTGTCTTAATCACATTCACACCTGCATGTCCCACCACATAACCAAGACACTGAAAGTCCTCAAAATATATCTGCTGAATAAGTAAACGAGTAATGGGTGATTCAATAAAAATGCAACTGAATGAAAGAATTAATAGACAAATAAGTGAAAGAATGATGGCGTATAAGATGGATGAGTAGACAGATGGATGTATGGAATGAAAGGATAAAAGGAAGAAGCGAGAAAGGGATAGATAGATAAAGAATTGGTTGGGTAGATAGATACATGAATGAATCATTGAGTGAATAAAAGAAAAAAATAAGTTGAATAACTGTTATCATTGTGACAATGTTCATCTTGTTAACAATGCAGCTTTCTTGGCTGGCAAGAGAGGTGGTCTATAGTTTCCTAATTAGGGTACATAAAGACAACTGGTCTCTAGAGCCTCATAGTATGGCTTTTGATGCCCACATCCACATGTGACAACACTCACTGAGATGAAAAACAAAAGAAAAATAAGTGTCTTTTCCCTCTGAGATGAACAAATGAGTCTTAGAATGCCATCCTTTTTCATCTCCAGAAGTTTGGAGGCCATGACTCTAATGTACCCTATACAGGAGTGATAATGCGATTTCTGAGGAATTGGTTGGATCTCTTACAAAAAATGTACATATGAAGGTCTGTCCCGGAAGAATCAAGCCAATGCCAATATAATTAAAACAGTTTGTTTGGCCGATACCTTCGGGACAGACCTTGCACACACACACACACACACACAAATGGACATGATTGTGTATATAACATATACCTCAGATATACTCATATAATGTTTTTCAGAGGAGATGCCATAAAACTGAGAAAAAACACAAGGCTGGGACACCAGTCACAGACCTTGCTGATTTTCCACTTTTCCTCCCGGGGAAACAGATTTTTTCCTCAGTGAGAGGAATAATTTTGAGTTTCTGGTCTCCATGGGACCTTCAGCACTCACCATGAAAGATTCTGTGACTCATCATGGCCACATTTCTCCGATGGACACTTCTAAACCTCAGTATCTCAAGGTGCACACGCAGGCTGGTCTATGAAACGTGTCATTGACCTGGACAGATTATCCAAGCCTTGCTTCTCAGGCTGACAGCCATCCTGTCTGCTTCACAACCCCCTTACGCCCTGCATGTCTTACTTGTAGAGACCGTCGGGCTCCAGACACTTGAAAATAACGGAGTAGATACTGACTTCAGGGACCTCCCCGTGGCTTCGACCAGCTGCTACACAGGACGTGCCCAGGCCAGAGAGTAGGTCGTCGGCAAAACTCAGGAATTCTCCTGGAGGGAGACAGAGAAAGATAAGTTCCCAGCTCAGGCCTTGGTGAGAAGACATCCTTGCTGTTGTCCAATCCCATCAAATGTCTGCATATTATTATAAGAATTAGTGGACACAATAAGCACAAGATATGAAAATGACACACGTCAGTCCATAGGCCTGTGACTCTTTGTTTAAATTGAACTTGCTCAAATATACAGTAGACTGGGGATACTAATACCTACCTTTATAATACTGTACCAAGGCTCAATTGAGGTAAACTATTATGTAATCAAAATGCGTGAAAAGGCTAGAGCAAGATCGTGCCTTCTGCAAGCCCCTTCCTTTTTGGAATTGCATGTCCCTTCCTGCATAATGAAGGTGTTGGACTAAGAATATAAAATGGGTGTCATGTCACATGGTCACTCTAATGCACTGGCCCTAGATTCACAGTGTTGTACTGTGATGGACAGAGGCTGGATCCTGCTAAGGAGGATGGGATAGAAAGGGACCATGGAAGAACAAGTGTCCGGGATACCATAATTTTCAAGTCACCTAGCCATCAGATTTTAGAAAACAGCTGAAGTTTACTAGAAATAGAAGTAATGTAGGAGATGTGATAAAGACTAGAAAAAGTGACTGAACATTTGGAATCCTGAGATCTCATCTTAGCTCCCTTTAAGACTGTTGTAAAATAATTCATTGCATCATTGAACTATACAGCTTTGGGAAACTCAATTCCCGTCTCTGAGCTATAGTTTTTTCCTCTGTAAAGTGGAAGTGCTAAAATTACCGTTAGGGCCTTTAAAAAATAAAATAAAAATGTAGATGTGCCCAAAGATTAAGTTGTGAGGATAAGCAACGCTATTTAAATGAGCAAGAATTTAGAAACTAAATGTTCAACAATATGTAAACAGCAATATCATTTATAGTTCAATGACGCAATGGGATATTTTATAGCCCCTAAAAGTAATATTGTGGAATGATATGAGTTATACAAAAGGGTATTCATGACATTTTAAGTTTAGAAACAGGTTACACTAATACAGAATAATCTTATTTGGGGCAGAATTTTTACACGTTCATTTAGAAAGAGAAGAAAAAATATAGCAAATGCATATTAGTGGCTTTGTCTGGAAAGTGAGATAATGGGTACTTTTTCTCTTTTATTTTTGCTTATCTCTATTTTTAAAAAATTACCCACAATGAACATGTATTGCTTTTGTAACAAGGGAAAAAAATCAATAAAATTTACCTAAAAATAGATAAAGTAAATGAGTCAGACTGAATGGCCTCTGAGTTCCCTTCCAATTCTAAAATTGGGTGATTTCAAAGCAAAGCAGGTATGTGTGGCATTTTCTACCACACAGTACAAAATGACATGGAATCTTCCAACTCTTGAGTCCTGTTCTCCTTCCTGTCTGATAGCGAGGGTCTCACACTCTTTACTTGCTTTTATTCTCAGTAATAAACAAAAGGACTTCTGTTCAACTCTATCTTCTCAACTTGGGCTTAAGGGACAACCCAATTTAATGGAGCCACCATGGGAGAGTGTCTAAGAAGACTGAGACCAGAGAGGCCACATGGCACCTCTCTTTCAGGGAACTGGTGGGGTTGCAGAATATGCAAATTGCTTTCTATTGGTTTGTCAAAGACCAATTCATCTTCACTCACAAGTGAATCATGTAACGCCTGTCTGACTGAAGTGTCTGGATGGGCCTGGGATACAGGTGGACAACAGTTCTGTAATGCATTGGTCCCGGGGGTCCAATGCAACAGATCTGATGGTAGTGTTTTTTGTTTTCTACTTAAAAAAAAAAAAAAAAAAAAAAAAAAAGATAACGCACAGTTCATGGCCTTGATGGGCAGATGCTAGAGCTAGTGTCTGGATCAGGCTATTACTGACGTGCAAGTTCAGCTGCTGCTACAGGCAGACTTGGGACTGAATTCTATTTCCACCATTTATTGCCAATCCCTTAACCTCTTAAAGTCTCCGTTTTCTTTTCTGTAACAAGGGACCAATAACTCTTTTATGACTTTGGAGTCTAGAAAGAAAAGCTGAATCTAGGAAGAAATTCTTTGTCCAGAACCAGAGATCTTGCTAGAAAATAAAGACATAAATGGAATCCTTTATTTTTCATCACAGATTCTGGCATGCCTATTTCTTCTCTAGACCTTTTATGTCAGCCTCTTTCATAGTAAAATCATAAACCAATAACGACCTCTTCCAACAGGTACCAAAGCAATGCATAAAATAATGTGTGTATGTGTGTGTTTGTGGGGGCGGGGGGGGGGTGTAACAATGGCAGGGGACATGGGGTTATTCACTAAATGGAGTGAAGGCTTTCTTCTCTTGGTTTCCTAGTCTGGCTGCTTGCATTTGTTTTCTTTAAGCTTAGATCCATGTCTTTTTACTTTTCGATTTGTTTCTATATAGCCATTGAAAAAGCAGGCCCCTAGTAAGGGAACTTAGTGACCTGTAGCCCATATTAATTAACTGTCATCAAGTCAAAAGATGGTCAGGGTTCATTTTCAAATGGGCATCCCTTTCTAGGTATTTCCATTCATTTCAGAGTAATTCTGGCCATGGATAAGTGCCATCAATACTGGCACACAGTTCCGTATATAGGTTTAGTTCAAGTGAAGAAAATGGATAATGGGGAGTATATAACCATTCATATCAAGGCCGTATTTAGGTCCTGGTTCTATCTGTCACTACCTATACATTAGGGCTTTCAAAGGAAAACAATGAAAATGAACTAAGCTGACACTGAGTTGACAGCCTTTCTTTTTTCCCCCATTTAATCCTCACAGCATTCAATCCTAGTGAGTTAACTTTCAGTATCTCCATTATAAAACGTAAGCTAAGCTTGCAAAGTTTGGAAGGGACAGAGCTGAGATTTGAACCCTTATCTTCCTAACCCCAAAGCCATCCCTCTTCCTTGGTGCTATGCTACCTCCTAGAGAAAGTCTGAAAAGGGCCGTGTTAGAGAGCCAGCTTGCTCCATTCTGTCCAACGTGCCATTGAACTCATGCCACCCTCTCAGCTCTACGGGTTTGAAAAATGAAACAATAAAAGAAATGGTCCCTGACTTTCTACAGCCTGTAATCTGACAACAGGAAGGGTTGTTAAATATAAGAACTGACCCATAAAGTAAATCATAATACTGCTTTTCTTGGCACTCTGTTCCAGAAGGTTTAAATGCAACCTAGATGGAGGCAGGTGACTGAGGCAACCCCTCACTGTCCTTTCTCACTCAGTGGAGGGGGGTGGGGGGAGAAGAAGGGCCCGGGGCTTCTTACGCACAAATGCATTTCAGTGCAATTCAGCCCCCGTATTGCGGTTCCGCTGTATAACATACTCTGCACGTGACAGCCGTGCAACTGAATGAACAGTAAGTAATACAATGCAGGCGTTAAGCGGCTAGGCTCTGCATTCACACTGCCTAAGATTTAATTCCTGGCCCACCCCCACTTACAGCTTGCCTTGGACAGTTCTAGTTTGTCGTACATAACACGGGTATAATAATAGTATGTTGTTAAAAGCCAATGAGCACAATGCCTGGCATATTGCAAGAACCCAGAAACGATGTCAACTGTCATGACTGTTTTTGGTACGATTGTTGTCATACCCAGGGGAGACATAGGAACCCTTAAACATGGTTTTTTATCCAACCTGCTCCTTCTCCAGGTAATAAAACTGAAGCACAGAGAAGGCAAGTGGTGCACCCGTGGCCGTACACAGAGTGGGAGGCCAGCTTGCGACAACACTTGGTCTAACTCCTGCTGGATCGAGTCATGGCAGCCGACCTATGTGGTAACATTGCCGAGAACCTAGAGTTTCCAGAGCCCTTGCTCCTCAGTCTCTGACCAAGTTTATGCGACATGAACGTGAGCTATGTTTCCCGGGCATGTCCTGTGTGCCAGGCAGGGTACCAGGCACCCAGTTCCGCCCTGCTGCCTTCTTACCCTTGGAACCTATGAGAAAGATACAAAGCCCAGGAGAGACAAAAGACAGAATGATGAGTTGGGCTGGTTTCCCCTAAGTAATATAGTCCAGCAGTGGTTTGCAAGTTAGACTACCTAGAACTCTGTGGGCCAGAAGGAAAGGCGAATGTGTCTGTTGGGGGGCTAAGTCTGTCTCCTCTATACTCGCACTGACCTTCAGTTGGATTAACTCCACTTTAATTATTTTATATACTGATGGCCCATGTCTTATTGAGGTTGGGGGGAAAATCTTAAACAATAAAGAGCCTGGCTTGAAAGTTTCACTGCTTGAAATGTTTGAATGCTAAAACGCTGCCACATTCCCCAATAGAAATAGAAAAGCTCAGGAATGCCTCACTCCAGTGGGCATTGCAGCCACCTGGGGCAGAGTCCATAATTACCAGCTCTTTCGCCTCTGAGCTCCAGGTGCCGTCCACTAGGACACTTGGCCTAGGCTACCTGTGTCCCCTCCTCCAAGGTGCATTGTTACGACAGAACCCTCCGAGACCCAGGCTGCTGCTGCCTCCTCACCCACGCCTGTCCAAGACTCTAACATTCTTTTTCTGTTTTTCTTTCCTTGAAAACAGATAGGGAGTTGGGAGTCGCTGTACAGGAATGTGCCTGTTCCCCATTATGGCTCTTCTGGGGCTGTAACCCGAGTGGGCTTGGGCCAGACCCCCACACATTTCTTTATCCACTCAGGCTCCAGCCTTGCTCTCATTATGATCCACAGAAAGGGTCAACCACGATTCTGCTGAGGCTTCAGAACCAACCCAAGCAAGCACAGGGTAATTTTTCTCCAGGCCCCGCCTCCTGCCTCCATGCTCTCTCCTACTCCTTTCATCACTCCCTCAACCCTCTTCCTCCACCGTTCTGCCTCTCCCGCTCTTTCTCCCCTACCCCTCTCCCTCTGATTGAGGTCACAGTCAAAGCTGGCCACAAGAGCAAATTGAAACCAGGTTGGGAGAAAAGCAGCAAAGAAATTCCAAAATGGAAGGGGCGGGAGTGGTGAGTTATTTAGCCCAGGTGGGGAGCAAGGTCCCCCAGTCAGGACGCCACGCTCCGTGCAGGAAGCGCCAAGGGGCTTCAGGCCACCCTGGGCTGGCTCTCCCCGCCCGCAGCTGCCCCACGCGGGGGGCATGGGGAGAAGCAGAGTCCCGCATGTCCCCCACTTCCCTCTATGCCGGCCAATGTAGAAATGCATTCTGAGGCCTTGTCAGGGCTCATGCTTGAGGCCCTGTCAGCTGTGGTGCATCCTTCCCTTCCAAACACAGTGCTGTATCAATCCGAAGAACCAGAGTGTGGTGGCGCTTGCTTTATCCTGACGGGCATGACAGGTGGGGCCACTGGGTTTGAAGGCCAGGAGAGACCTGGTGGGGAACCAGGCTCCGCCACTGATGAATTGTATTATCTGTGGATGGATGGTGAAACTCTCAGAGACCGCTTCTTCTCCTGGAAAGTAGAAAGTCACTGGAGAATCGAACCAGGGATAAATAATACATGCGGCATCTGCCCCACAGGGATGATTTACCATGTCGGTGCTCCCACATACTGTTACCTCTTCCCCATCACATCTCACCCCTTTGTCTCATACATTTTTAGCGGTGAAACTCAGCTGCTTTCAGATACGCTGAATGATGCCTACCTTCCTAGGACTTCCTCCCACCCCCCCTCAAAAGGAAGCATGTTTTAAAAGAAGGGGGAAAAGAAGGAAGGGAGGGAAGAAGGAGAAGCAAAGGAAATGCTTATTTAGTTCTGACTAGATAGCCTTAAAAGTATTCGACCTTTTTACTTCTATTGTCTTGGTTAACCATTCAAAACAACCCACATTGATTGATAACATTCAACACAACCTAACGAATTAGGTTAACTGACCTTTTACAAATGAGGAAATGGGCTCAAGGGAGGTTAAATCACTTGCCTAACTGGGGCTCCCTAGAACCGACAGGGTAAAGGCCAGACCCAGGGCACCTGAGACACAAAGTCTGTATTTTCCCTGACGCTCACTGGCCCACAGAGAGTGAGATGCTTTGGTCACCTCTGTCGCACCAGTACCCAGCCGAAGGCTGGAGGTGCAGATATTTGTGGAATTCTATGGAAGTGAACTTTACTAGTTGAAGCCTCCCTCCCTCCCCCAAAAATCTCCCCAACACCAACACCAGGCATTAAATACGCTTTCAGGAGAGGCAGGTGATCGCTTTAAAAAGTGGGTAGGACTCACATGGCCTGAGACAGAAGGAATGTCAGAAGAGTAAGTCCTCCAAAATAGGCAATGGTGGTGTATGTAGCAAATATTTGCTTGGAGTCCCTAGGTGCCAGGCATTGTGCTAAAGGGCTTTTGGCTCATTGTCACTTCAGTCTTTACGCAGACACCGGTTGGTTTGACCTACTCTAAAAACCCATGTCTCCTAGTTTTCCATCGGGGAGGCATCTCCCCCCAATTTCAGTCAACATGTTTTATGTGCAGCTAAGGCCTTTCTCCTCCAGAGGTGGACATGCAGTCAGTGGCCTCATATTCTATGTCAGAGGCCAAAACAGATAAACAAGTGGCCCGGGCCTGATCAATTAGACTGACTCCTGGGACAGAGACCAGGTCCTGATGACATCACTTGAAGGCTCCGATCCATGTGTCCGAAGCCAGATACACCCATAGATACTTCAAACATATGTGTTAATCTTTTCCCTTTGCTGCCAAAGCTAGTTTCCATTTGCTTTTTAGTCCTTGCAAATAGGAATCCTACCAGATATAAAGTCTATGAGGTCAATTTTATGATTGCCACTTTACACACAAAGACAAAAAAAATGTTCACAGGTCTTAACAAGTTGCCCAGGGTCATATGCCATCTAAATAACAAGGCGGACTTCAAATCCAGAGCCTGAGCCTTTCCCATCGTAAAACACTACCCAGGGCAAGAGACACAAAGAGCCCATTATGGACCAGAAATCACTGAGTATTTCCAATGTCCTGCTTCCTGCACCCTGGGCTTCTGACCTCATCCCCGTGCTGCCTTCTTGCTCTCCCCACCCAGCGTGCCAGGCGCGTTCCTGCCCCAGTCCCTGCACGGCTCAGCCCCCCTACTCACTCAGCTCACATCTTCTCTTTAAACCTACCTTGTCCTCTTGTACGTTGGTGAGTTAAACTACTGTCCGTGTGTCCCACTGTCAGCCCTATGAAAAAGGGGATCTGTATGCAGCAGATTCTCTACTGATGTTTTTCTAGGGAGAGTATGTATGTACTGAGTACATACTGTAAACTGACCTGGTGGCTGGGAACAACATGAAGAAGAAGGTGTTAGTCCGGGACCCCTGGAAAACAGAGCCTAAGGGAAGGGCTTGGGTGCAGAGGGTATACTTGAAGGATGATTCTAAGAAGCAGGCATGTGAAGGGGCAGGATGAGAGAGGAGGAAGGAAAGCCAATATAGAGGCATGTCACAAAGCTTGCACACGTGAGCGGCGCGGACTCTCTGTTCAGCAGGGACCTTTTAAGAACAGAACCCGCTGTCTCCCAGGATTGTTTGGCTGAAAGTTGGGGCGTAACCCATGCATCCCCTGATTCCTGATGACCACAGGGTGAGAGCCCCCCAACCAGGAGTATAAATTTCCCCAGTGTATTTTCAGCTGTGCTTGCACAAGTCACCAGAAGCCCCCTGGGTCCTGTGCATGGCCACGGGCAGGAGCTGGAAGCCTGCCTTTGATGTCATCCATGTCACCCACAGTGCAAGGTGTGCCTGGCGGTAGCCAGATGTGCCCACCACACCTGTGCCTGAAGTGGCCATGGGCCAAGAGGATATGGCTTGGCCCCTGAGGGTCTGCTACAAAGATCCCATCTGCCTTGCAGGAACTTCTAGAAAGAACAATCCATCAGTGTGCCTTCCTCACTGAAGTCTAGGGTAGACCTGTTAGCCCTGCTGCTGAAACAGTCAGCAAGCAGACAGTGGACACCCAGTAGGCACGAGGGAAAAAACTAGCCACCGTGGACACAGCACGAAGCCCTTTCCTTCTCCGTGGGGCTCCCCACTGAGCAAGGCAGAATGGTAGTGGTTATTTTCATGAGCGACCCACCAGAGTCCTGCAACTTATTATTCATACAGAATTTAATAATATCAACCTCAGCATTCACATGCACTTGGCTCATGGAGCCTGTCCTTCCCTGCAGCTGGATTAATCAGGGACGTTAAAGTCCCTCCTCATCCCCACTGTCCTGAGGACAAATGATGCTAATACATTTGGCTGGAGAAGGAGGGGGCATTGTTAGTATGTGTGAAAGGGCCGACCTGGGGACGGAGAAGAGGAGGAGAGAGGAAGAGGAAGGAAAAGAAGAGCCAAGGTCCACCCCCTTGACGTCACTCTCTGAAGGCCACAGG
Organism: Noctilio leporinus; assembly: GCA_004026585.1. Taxonomy (NCBI): domain Eukaryota; kingdom Metazoa; phylum Chordata; class Mammalia; order Chiroptera; family Noctilionidae; genus Noctilio; species Noctilio leporinus. Next base: position 834,497 of record PVIW01000018.1, read on the forward strand.
GTGTGTTCACTGGCAGCACTGCCCTCGCGCGCACAGAGGGTTTTCTTTTCTTAAATCTCAATCGTAAGTGTTACACTCTTGAGAAGAGGAAAGAACCAGCTGTACCAAATGTGCTTCTCATCCGAGTCTTGGTTCCTCTAACACTTCCAGCTCCCTCTGGGCTGACCACCATTCAACATCTCCCTCTCTGTGACCACGGCAGATGCCCTGCCTGCTGGTGGTGGGCGCAAGCAGCCCCTGACGGCACATGCGAGGAAACGGCATGCCATCTTGCAGAGCTGAGCGTACTACCCTCAGTTTGTCAGGTAGACAAGGGAGGCTCAGAGCATCCAGGCCGGTTGCCCAACCTCACTGCTACTACACAGCGAAGCTCGGCCTTGAACCCAGGGTCATTCAACCGCAGGGCCTGTGGTTTCTCTCCCAGCACACACTTCCTAATTGCTTTTGTCTCCACGGGCCTCTCCTTGTCTCTAAAATGAGATGTCAGCATTACTCAGCCAGGGGGTCAGGAGCAGCAAATTACATTAAGTCCATAAAAACATAAGAGTAGTTTATAATCTGGAAAGCAGGATGCGTACGTAAGGGGTGGTTGTTAAGGGAGATCTACGGAGGGTCGGATAAGATGCGGACAATGGCAGGTGGGTGCTTCTAGGGTTAGAAGGAGGGATGGGGGTGGGGCGTGCTTTGCGAGGAGCTGAGGTTATGAGTTGCAGGAGTCTGGACCTGAGAACACACCCGGACGCACACAGGGTGGGGATGAAGACCCTGTCTCCAGGGTAAAGGCACAGAAACACACCCACCAGTGACACAGAGGAGTTTCCGCGCCGCAGGAAAGGGGGAAAGACTTGGAGGATGAAGATGTTAAATGCAGAGAAACGCACAGCCGGCTTCCCGGGACTGGAGCTCCCGGGGCTGTTCTCTGCCCAGCCCCGCACTCCCGGCCAGCCGAGACCTCGCCGCACCGCCCAGGCACCCACAGTGGCGCCCCGAACCCTCTCTGTACAGCCAGGATTGCCTTTCCCTTCCTGCAGCCCTCTTCTTCTGTAAAACCTTTCCGCTTCGTAGTGCATGCCCTCACTTTCCCATCGTGGCTAAGCTTCCTACGTGCTCCGTGAGGCGAGCAGGCCCTGCTGGAATCCAAGCACTATCGGCTGCACCGTGCGCTCCTGTCTCCTCATCCAGACCTGGAGCCCAGCTACGCCCAGGACAGCTCGACAGCCAGCCCTGTTGTGACTGGTGAGGCGCTCGCCTTCCCTGAGCCCCCCACGCGTTTACTGATGTAAACGGCTGTATCTGTTAAACTGGTACCAAGGACCATTTGCAGAGAAAAACGTATGAACGGCAGTATTGTGCCCAGTGCGGGGTTTACGTCCTGGCTTTGCCACATGACTCTTCCAAGCGAGTTGCTTAATCTCTCCCTAGAGCCTCATTTTCTTCATCTGTGCAATGGGTGTGAAAATGCCCATCGGAACGTAGCTGATGGCCCATGGTAAAACATTCAAAGATGGCAGCTTTATTGTTATTACTGTTATTATGAAATTCATGGAACATTGTGTAGGGCTAAGTAGAGAGGAGAAATTTAACACCCTGGGAAAAGTGGGTTATCCTTGTGAATTTGGCACACACTCTGCCCAGACCAGGGCCACCCAGAGATTCAAAACTGCTGAATGCCCACAGCTTCCCTCCCTTTTCTAAACACAAACCTCAAAGCCTGTGGTCAGCAGATAGCCAGGACATTTTCTTTAGATAAGGGAGCCTCCATTTGTCTTTCTTCCACCCCCCTCCCCAGGATGGGATCAAGATGCAAACCCAAATCTGACCAGGACCCTTCAAAGGTAGCTTCTGAAGACCCCAGCAAGGCACCAGAGAGGAACAGAATGAGATCCTAAGGCCATTCCATTGCCCCAAAGCACACACACGCATGTGCACACATGCAAATGCACACTGCCCCCTCCTCACACCATCCCTCTGCTCAGGTCCGACAGCAGGGTGGAGAGAAGGCAGCAAAGGTGAGTCAGGTTTTCTGGTCGTGCAAGCAACACCATTCTACCAGGCTGAGGTGAATCACTGAGAAGGACGTGGGACCTGGGAGATGGCAAAGAGGTAGATTTCCAAATGAGAGAGAGAGAGTGAACAGAGCAAGGGGGAGAGTTAGAGAGGACTGCAGCCAGGAAATACTCAGAGACAGAGAGACTGCAGTAGAAATAAGTGACAATAGACCGGAATGGAGACGGAGACAGAGACAGAGGCAGAGGTAAAGGTAGAGGTAGAGGTGGAGGGAGAGAGAGATGGAGATAGACAGGGACAAAGATAGAGCAGGAAGAGAAGGAGGGTGAAAGGGAGGGAGGGAGGGATAGAAGGAGGGAGGAAGAGAAAGAGAGGGAGAGAGATGCAGGTGGAGATTAAAACAGGGAGACATGGACAGGAGACCAAGATCATGAGAAACAGAAAGTTCGGAAGTTGGAAGGAAGGAAGAGAGGGAGGGAAGGAGGGAGGGAGGGAAATGAAGTTAGGAAAGAAGGGTAACATCCAACAAGAGGACGGACAACAGCAAGACAATAGAAAAGGAGGTGGAAGCAGAGAGGTGCGAAGGGCTAGACACTGAGACCCGCTCTGCAAGGTGAAGGACAGGGGAGGACATTGTACCTAGTGCCCTGGACAGAAAAGCCAGACCCCGAGCCTAAAGTGTGGGTGCTGCTCTCTGTCCTCTCCAGCCTTGGACCAAAAACCAAGGCAGCTGAAGGCCCTACATCCCAACAGCCTAGCTGGGGGACAGCCTTTGGGTCCCACTTAAAACCCATAGGCAGGGGGAACTTTCTGGAGACGTACAGAGGCCAAAAGGGTCTCCATCAAAAATAAATGCCCTTGAGCATTTGACTAGGGCAAATCTTGTGACCCTTTTCATTCAAATCCCCTCATCCCTCCCCTTCCACACATACAGGTTTTGTGTTTTTTTTTTTTTCACTAACAAAATGACTCCCTGCCTTCCACATTTATATTAAAATTTTCCTTTAAACAGAGAAGGGGAAACAAGCTCTCTCTTCAATTCACAATGAAAGCTATAAAAAGGTTTTTAAACTTGGAAAATTTTGGCTGGTCAATTTTTCCTACCGTCTAATAAACGTGTTAGGTTACACTGAATGAGTAAATACGGTTTATAAGTTTCTAATTCATCTATAGTCCTGCAAGTTTACAGCTTTACATATATATTATATAAAATATGTATGTATATATATTTATATATACACACACATAAACACACACAAATACTTACATGCATGGGTGTCTGTGTGTACCTAAGTAATCCCTCTAAATGGTACAGCTCATTCAGGTTTACAAAGACCTCTCTCTAATTTGATCCACACAATAACCCTGGGAGGTAGGGGGTAGATTATCACCTCCACTTTATGGGTACCTGTGTGTAAGGCAGAGGCTCCAGGACCCCACAGGTCTCCAAGGGGTCACAGCCCGTATCACAGTGCCCCTGTCCAAGGTCGCGCAGCCTGGTTTCATGACCATGAGTGGGGAAGTGCCCACAGCCGAATCTGCAAGGACCCAAAGCCAAGGGAAAGTGGGAGGTATTGTTGTCCAGGGCTTCCTTTGACAGACTGGAAACTGAATGCCTGGAGTCACTGCTAGCGTGCATGGCATTCTGATTTAGTAGAACAAAACGCATAACCACTGGTGGAGACAGCGATGATGCATGTCTGCGTTGGGAGCGGGTAGCACTCCACACTGCAACACCTGTGCATGTGGCCCTCCTGGGAGGGAGCTCAGCCAAGGTCAGGGCACCGGGGAGGGTGAGAGATAGGGGAGAGACGGTCAGAGGAGAGAGGCAGCAACCTGGGTGGCTGGGTTCTAAGAAAACAACCCATTTTACTTAAAGGGAAATATAGGAGTATAATAGTAACTAGTGTTAAGTACTGAATCATGTCCGATGCCACGGTAACCCTTGAAAGTGGGACGTATCTCAACTGCTTGCATTTCAGCCTTGCTTTCTCAACTAATAAATGAGTACTAATAACTGTTATTATTATAATTACTATTACTATCTGAGCATCCACAATCCCTTACGTACTGTGCCCAGTGTCTCGTGCAGTTTATCAGCGTGCAGCTTCACAAGAATGCTGGGAGCTATTTCCCCACATTGACAGGTAAAGACAGCAAGGCTCCTGGAGGGGCAGCACCTCTCCTGAGGTCATGCAGCCAGTTGCGTGGCCAAGATTTGAGTTGTAAGAGGAAAGGGCAGAGGTCAGAGATGCTTCACCCTCCTCAGAAGATGGCTGAAATGCTTTCCATCCTCCCTGCTGACCAGGCCAGCTCACCAGGACCTACTGTGTAGACAGGGCATCACTACCCAGCAGGGGCAAAGGACTGGACAAAAGTCGCTTCACAGGAAGCCCAGCAGAGAACGAAAGTAGCTCTGACTTCTCATTCTGTGTGTTTTCCAGGGTCTCACGGCCCATTCCTTCCTTTAATCTCAGGGAGGTTGTTGATGAATGGAGCCATCTGGGTGAGTTATTCATGAAGTCTCTGCTCCTGGGACACTAAGGTAACTGCACCTGGGTTTCAGCCTGGTACCCACTGTGCCTCCCTGCTTCTAGTTCTCTCCTCACTGGCTGCCCAATGGATGAAAACAAATACGGATTATCATCAAAACTGAAAAAATGGGGGGGAGGGCAAAGGCAAAACAAACCCAAAGCCAGGAGTCTGCCACAACAGGCAAAGCACCACCTCTGGATGTGCTGCCTTCAGCATTGTTTGTATGAAGGGGAATCAGCATTCTAACGAAACTGACACCCCCCTTCCCCACCTCACCCTGACCTGTGTGGTTCAGTGGGTGGGGCATCATACCACGAAAGGGAAAGTTCGCCAGATCAATTCCCGGTCAAGTGCTGTTCTCACGGATGGTGCTATGACCCTCTGAGTCAGGTGGTCAGGTAGTCACAGAAAATAAAGATACAACATTTAAGAATGGCTTTTTAGATCTTCCAGACCAACAACTTTCAACCTTTTTCATCTCCTGGAACACACATACTAAATTACTAAAATTCTGCAGCACACCAAAAAATATATTGTTCACTGACCTCCCAACAACAAAAATTGTAGGTATCATTTTGATTCCTTCACACCAGATAGCTGTTGTGTTGGCTGTTATCTTTTGACGTGACAATGCAAGGGAAAAGGAGGTCAGGACCCATGACAAAATAGTTAGACGTTGCATGTTTTACAAATTCTTGCCACCCATCAGTATGCCTCTTGCGGCACCCCAGTGGGCTACAGAACATGGGTTGAACATTGCTGATCTAGACTAATGATCCTCAAATTTTCTCAGGCATCCCATCACCTCGGAGGAGGTTCTTGTTCAAACACAGATAGTGAGGCCCTGCCCCCCAAGTGATGAAGTCAGTCAAGTCTGTTAATGGGGCTTGAGAGTGTAGGTTTCTAACATGTTCCCAGACAGCAATATTGCTGCTGATCTGCAGACCCCATTTGGGGAACAAGCGGTATAGACACTTGTTTCATACTTATTTGCATACGGGCTATGCTTCTTGGGCAGGAGAAACAAGAAGTGGAACTATAGCTAGTAGTTGGGCACCTGGAAACATTTAGTGGTGAGTCTTGCATTGACTCCATCCTTCGTGTGTGTCATGTGGAAATCAAGGCTGAGGTCTAAGGCTCTTGACGCCCTACTGCTGCAGCCTCAGAGAGCAGAGCGTAGGACACAGGTACAGGGATGGAGTGATGAAGCTGAATGAAGCTCCTGCCTTCACACCCTACCTGGAGGCAGCTGCTAATCTATTCCTGAGATCAGAAAGGTACTAACTGTTGTCCTTATCTATGCTATCAACACCATCCCAGACTTTGTGATAGATTTCTATCACAGTTATCATCTCATTTCATCTCCATAATAACATTGTACGAAAGAGTATTCTGGTAATAAATAGGATGAGGAAGGAGGAGATGGAGAAGGGAGAAGGAGGTAGATAAGAAGGGAATGAAGAGGATGGCTCCCATTGTAGAGATGTGGAAACTGAGGCTGAATGACTTGCCCATCACATAGCAAGTAAAGTCCTGAGCTAACCCAGCTCTGACTTGCATTAAATTTTGTCCTCTCTCTACTAAACTGTGCTATTTTGGGAATGTTGGTACTGGTACTAATAATGGATAAGAAAAAACAAAGTCATGCATTCTAGGGCATCTCACTTCCAAAAGAAGGCTAACTTCTTGCCTCAGAGACACCAGCAGAGCAGACAGCCTTTAGGGGCGGCATGGTATAGAAAAAAAAGAACACAGTGATCTTGGGTGGGTTATACTAAACCTCTCTGAGCATCCACCTCTTTGGCTTTGACATTCAAGGCAATAATTACATAGAAAAATCCTAACAGCCTTGGTCCAATGTCAACCCTAAATAACAGGAGGCTTGTGATTTTGATAATGAGGATTCCTCAGGGAGTTCCTAGGAATGAACATGCATGAGGCCAGGATAGAGTTCAGGTGAGGCAGCTAGCAGGGTGGACACGGCACTTCCTTTTTCACCGGGCCTTTGACGCCTGCTTCGAGTATTATTTTCTAAAGTCGTAATTTGCTAAACCAAGCAGTTCATGGGCCTTACTTCACAAATTATTACTTTGCTCTTTCAAAAGGCTCCCATAACGAGAACCAGCCCTCGACAAGGCAGGCGGAGAGTCAGAGCCGAGTTCCACGAGGACAGCATTGTCTTGGAGGCTACAGACGCATAGAATATATTTTTGGCCAATCCAGGGCTGGCTGGATTTTCAGCAAGGAGAGAAAGGCCAAAATGTTGTGTGCGTGTGTGTGTGTGTGTGTGTGTGTGTGTGTGTTTAAGTCGCATAGCTTAGATGCTTAGATTTGGACTGAGGTCTGTTCACTCTTAACTTGAACCATTACAGATGCCACCTCCCTGTTTCATCGACAGAGTATATTTCTCATATAGGTTGCCCAGCCTGGTGAAAAGAAAAGAAAAGTGGTTCCCTGTGGGAGGAAGAGTGAGCTTCCTATGTTTGAGTGACTTTGCCCACGTCTGCATTCTTCAGCAGAGCCGAAAAAGTGCCTTTTTACTTTATTCTAGTCTTGCCTGGTAGGTAGGTGCTGTGTGAACGGTCACGAGGCTGACTAGAAGGCAAGGGTACTGCTGAAACACAGGGCTTTACAATTTGACCCATTGATCTCAGCCGCCCCGGGTGAAAATGTTTCCATGGGAAAATGTGGTCAGAGTTCCCTTCCGTGCTGCGGCGCCAGAAACACCTCTCCCTCGCCGCCTTTCCCCGGTGCGGCGAGGCAGCGTGGTGTCATGGAAAGCACTCTATGTTTAGAGCATGTCGATATCAGTTCCAGCCCTAGCTTTCCTGCTGGATTAGCCCAGGGACCCTGGACTCTTCTGAGGCTCAGTTTCTTTGTCTGTCAGGCAGGCACCAAGACTCCTACTTTGTTGGGGTTTTCTGAGCGTAAAGGGAGAGAACGTTGGCAGAATCACTTTGAAAGCTGCCAAGGCCCTGTACGATGTTGAAGGGTGGATAGTTAACTGGCCAGCCTGTTAGGACCCGAGCCCCCACATGCAACTGGGCGTTCACTTCTCAGGGCCCCATGCCCATGGGCCTGGGTCTCTATGTGGAGCTGCGCCTGCTTCTGCCTCAAAGCTGCCCGGGCAACTTTGCTCAAAAGCTTCAACGTCCGAGCTGCATGAGCTCCAAGATCGAGAGAACTAAGGGAGAGCACTGATTGCAACAGCGCTACCCCGATAGGTGGGGTCTACCATGCCCCTTCGTGAGGCCCTCCTCATGGACGGCGGAGAGGAGGTGGAAGGTGTGACAGGAGGAAGCAGCGCAGCACAGGGCAGGTGGCTTCCCAGCTCGGGGGGTGGGGCTTCCCCACCTGCTCCACCCTTGTCCAGCCTGAGAGCCTCACCTACGCTTTCTGCCCTCTGTGGCCACTGTAACATGTTCTAAATCAAGCATCAGATTATTAAAGCAGGCTGCCTGCATTCAACAGCAGTGGCAGAAGGAAGACCTGGGGCTTTTCAGTGCGCCAAGGGAGCTTTCTTGCTCCTTTTTCCATTATCTTGCTTAGGTGCCAGCCCCAAGCAAAGCTCCTGCATTCAGTTTCCCTGCTGAAACGGCCCTTGTCATTCACCATGGGCCTCAGAGAAAGATCAAAGCTCTTCAGGGACACTCTAAGTGATCCAACCTTCATTCCTGACCCACTCTCTCCAAAAACCATCTCTCTAGATTCTTCCCCAAACAGAGCTCACAGGTAATACCTCTGCCTTCGTGCCCTCAACTTGGTAGACCACTTCACCCTACCCCCTTCCCTGTCACCAGCAGTCCCCCTTCCTGACATCCTGTTCATTCCCAAGGCCCAGCTCAAAGCCATCTTCTCAAGGAAGCTCTTCTTGACCCAAACTCACTTCCACAGCCCTCTGCACACCTTCTTCCCTAATCCACAGTTGACCTCTATTACTAGGTGCTAACTTCATTCTCACAAAGAACAAAACATTGAAAGGTTCAGGTTTGCATAAACACACCTCCTACCTACACATGTGCCCCTCCTTCCTTACCTGTAATACAAGAGTAATAATTATACGAGGTCTGTTCAGAAAGTATCCAGCCACATAGCCATGTGTTATGAAAAATGGAGAAATTTCTTGAAGAAGATACAAAATACAAGAAACATGGTACACAGGACAATGAACACCTCAGTCCCCTTCAAAGAAGGCATCTTGGGAACTCAAACAGTGCCTTTTCCACTGTTCAAAACTTTCTGCAAAATCTGTTGTTGGAGTCACCATCAGCTGCCCCATCATATTTTCCTGAATCTCATTGATGGTTTGAAAGCTCTTCCCTTTCAAAGATTTTAGTTTTGGGAAAAGCCAGAAGGCTCAGGACACCAAATGCAGACTGTAGTGGGGCTGAGTTACGTGGATAACTCTGCACAAGACATGATACATGAGTAGGTGCATTGTCATGATGAAGCTGCCCATCACCAGTTGTCCATAGCTGCAGCCGTTTTTGTGGGAATGCATCTCTGAACCAATGAAGGACATTGAGGTAGTGCTCCTTATTAATTGTTTGGCCCGGAGGGATGTACTTCGATGGATACCTTCCCAATCAAAAAACACAGTTAACAGGGCCTTGATCTTGCTGCAACTTTGCAGTGCCTTTTTTCAGGGTGCAGAGCCAGGAGACTTCCTCTGGGATGGCTGAACCTTTGTTTCTGGGTCATAGCTGTAGACCCACCATTCATCCTTGGTTATGACCTTCTTGAGGAAATCTGGTTTATTGGTAGTGGTTTGAATCAAGTCATTAGCAACTGCAACATGGTGTTCCCTCTGCTTTGGTAGCAGAAGACACAGAACAAATGTTGCACGACACGTTTCATGACAAGATTCTGCATCAAGATCTCAGACGCAGTAGTTTTTGGAGCCCTCAGATCAGCTTCTACTTCTCTCACTGTCAGTCACTGATCTTTGTTGATGGCAGCCTGGACATGTTCAACATTCTCAGGTGTTCTGCTGTTGCAGGCCTTCCCGAACGTGGATCACTTTCAACGGATCCTCGACCATGGTTGAAGCATTTGTGCTGCACTTTTATTTGCACTGTACTCTGACCAAGCTTAATGTAAAATTTGATGGAGATTGGTTGCGCTGCTCACTCATTTTGAATGTGACAGCCACACAGTACACATGCTCACTCAATGACATCTATCGCCCCCACTGAGTAGTCCAGTGAAGTCATTATTGTCCGCACGTGCGCATTCCAGGCCACTCTCCCTGATTGCTAGGTGAGATTGATGCCACACAAACTATTCTTGTTATATTAACAATGGCTGGACCTTTTCCTGACAGACCTTTGTATACCTACCACATAGGGCTGGTGTGAGTAACAAGTATGGCAAGCGATATAGAAGTACATTTTAAGTTTGGAAACAAGATAAATGTGTCATTATGACTTTTTAGTAAGCCTCCCTAATGGGGTGGTTAATTTACTAGTAAGCTATCACAGGTTCTCAGATCCAATTATGACCCAGCATAACTGATTAGAAAATGTCTGATAAATGCATAAATTAAAAAATGAATGAGTTAAATAAGAGTTACGAAACAGGACTGAAGACTCCTTTCAACATGGGAATGACCTCTTCTCCATCAACTCAATTAGGGTTCTCCTAATATTTTTTCATAATATTGGATTATCCCCTTCATAGAACCTGTCACAATGTGAACCGTCTGTGCATATATATTGGTTTATCTCTCAGCTGCATTTGACAAACCCCATCCCCAGTGACGGGGACCATTTCTCTTTTGTCCATTGAATATCCAGCACCTAGGTCAGTACATGTCATGCAACAGCTACCATATATATATGTATGTATATATATATGTATTTACATAAATATATATGTGTATATATATGTATGTACATGAATGCAGATATTTTTAGTTCATTTATAAAACCAGAAAATCATGCCCACATGAAAGGTAAAGACAGAGTATAGCCTTTTGTTCGATAACTACTTATTAATGTAAGCACAGTCACCTTTTGGCCCCGACCCATCCTCTAGTCAGGTTAGGGGCACAGTCTTTATTCCCATTCTTTCTTATATTTTCTCCCATGACAATACTTATCATGCTGTATTGTATTTGTCCATGTCCTTGTTTGATTGCCTACCAGACAACAATCTTCAAAACACAAACTCCTGTCATTGGACTTTATATCCTCAATACAAAGCCACAGGTGCTGAAACACAGCAATGGAACACAACCGCTACTGTGAGGTTCGGTTTGGCATGTGGCTCAGGCTTCCTCTGCTTGCTCAGAGGTGTTTTTCCCTTTTATCCGGCCTCTTTGTTCACCGAAATGTCTCCTTGTTTACACTATGGGGAAATGAACAGAACTGAAATTTGGGTTCCACAAATCTGCACTGGTAACTCCGTGTTCCTTTGACAGTTCTATCGTATTTTGAACAACTGCAGATTTTCTCTCTGCCCAGGCCCCCAGTGGACATCACAAGAGACAGAGTGACGTATGCAATGTGCACGTGCAGTGGAGACATCAGGAACTGCAAACACACAGAGAGGCCCTGGGGGCATGAATGATTGAACTTTGATGAAGCTCCACTGCCGTTAACGTCTTAGAGGCCAGAAAACACGGCAGAGTCTCAGAGAACAGTGTTAAAGACAGTTCAGGCTTTGGTAAGTGTCCCCAGCAGATGAGTAAGATCAGAGAACTCCTCTGCCTATCTGACTGTCACAGAATCAGAAGAGCTGCCGCAGGGGAAACAGCCTACTTGTATAGGATAAAAATATGAAATTTCAAATCCTAAGTACTGAGGGGTGGCGGTAATAATCCAAGCCAGAGAAAGCCAGAGCCAGGGTGGCTGGGACTGGGAGGAATGTCACCTGCAAACAAGAGGCACTCTCATGTGTGATTCCACATAGTTGTCGCAGCCAGCCTTCTAGGCTGCTATCACTTTAGAGAGGATGAAACTGAGGTTCAGAGAGGCTTAATCGTGTATCCCTGACCACAGTGTGCTGAAGTGTCCATATCAGGTCTGGAAACAAGATCTGTATGCTCCAAATTCACTATTGACCTCATTCTATGACAATGCCTCCTGGCTGGTGACGAGGGTGCCTCTGGCTGACCAGTCAGGCATGAGCTAGAGCTGTGTTTCCCAGTCCTGAATCAGCGCCTCAGAAAAAGGAGGAAAAGAAGGAAGGAAGGAGGGAGAGGGCAAGAGAGGAAGGAGAAGGAGAGAAAGATTCCGGTTTGACACCAGCTCTACTAGAAAGGGATCTTCAGGGTTGCGACCTGTGGCTTCATATTGAAAAACCCTCCAGGTGATTCTCGTGTCCAAGAACAGAGGACCTTGCACCTGGAGGGGGCTTATTCTCTGGCTCTGATGTTTGACTTGTGATTTCAGCTGTTTCTTCAACTCCTCCTCTGGATGTCCAAGTCTCTCTGTTGGGGCTCAAAGTAAACTCTGATCTAAGGAGAAATATTAAAGATACATGCTACACTTTATTACTCCTAAAATACACACTTTCAATATATCTGAAATTCACATGCACCCTACAAGTGATGATGAGGTAGGAATGGTGTCCGTCACCAAGGTTGCAGATACCAGAGTGTGCACTTGTGTGAACTTGGATGGCATTCCTGGTGGGTCAGTAGGATACAGACAACCCTCAATATTTCAGAAGGCAAAACTACTCAAGAATTAATTGCAAAAAGGAGCATGAGTTCCAAATGCTATCTCACATCCTTCCCTGGCAACTGCTGATTTAAAAAAAAAAAAAAAAATCAATTAAAAAAACAATCAAAAACAAACAAACAAAAAAACCCCTGAGAAGTGTCAGCCTTAAAATCAGAAGGAATATTCCAGACATAACAATGGAGTCTTCTTTTTTAAAATACAATAAAAATGAGTGATTATTAATACATGCTACAACATGGATGAATCTTGAAAACATTATGTTAAGTGAAAAAAGCCAGTCCCAAAACACCACAAATTGTAAGATTTCATTTCCATGAAATGTCCTTAATAGCTAAATCCATAAAGACAGGAAATTGACTACTGTTTGTTTAGGACTGGGGAAATTAGAGGAATAAGGGAGTGGTGGTTAATAGGGATGGGGTTTATTTTGAGGGTGTTGAAATGTTCTAAAATTAATTGTGGTGATAGTTTAAATTCTATGGCTGGGTGAGAAACTATTAAATGGTACACTTTAGACAGACCAAGTGTATGGTATGTACATTATATCTCAATAAGACTGTTAAAAAAAAAAGATTATGAGAGGGAAAAAAGAAGCATAGCATAGCCAATCCTTTGGTTAGCAAAGAGGATAATTGTATGTGGAAAAACCCAGAATTCAATGGTCCTGACTTAAGAAGTGATTCGGAAAAGGCAGAAGCTGGATGGGAAGTTTTATAACATGTGAACATTTATTTTACTTTTATATCACAAGAATGATGTATGATAAAAATATAATCAGAATAAAGGAACTATTTCAATAAGTCTAAAAATTCAATTGGTAAGAAAGCATTAGGTTATAGTTCAGTTGGCAGCATTTTCTTTTCTTTCTTAATGGCACTTAAAATTAAGTGGCTCTTAAAATCAATGGCATCTTGATGTGATGAAATTTAGTATTTTAGTCTCAGCTACTTGAGGCTGGTTTTTCCAGTCAATGACTAGCTGTGAAATATGCCTCACCTTCTCCATTCCTAAGCTTCCATATCTCTATAGTGAATTTATTTCTAAGGATGCTCTTAGCTCTCAGATGTTCCAGTTCTAATTTAAATTTCTATTCATGTCTGGTGGGAAATTTATCATTCATTAGATCTTATACTGGGTCACAGGCTTAAAAAATAAGGAAAAGAGGAAAATATCACATCTGTCCCTATTTACCTTCTACTGAAAGAAATACACTATTAACAGAAAGGTAAAATGACTTCTTATACTTTCCCTTGATTGCCTGTAGATTTCATTGCTTACTCTTTTCTGGATCCCAGATCCCCAGAGACCTGGGAGTGAAAGGAATAACACAGTAAGAGGGAAATCTCTGGGACTGGGGTCACACTGTCTTCACTACTGTAGCTGGCTGCTTGGGCAACAGTGTTGGCCCCTGGATGAGTTCCTTTTGGTGTGTAACTGTCCAACTGGTAGGTGGCTTCCTGATGATTAGTGAACAAGGCACCAACCACGACATTGGGGTAGCATTAACCTCAGAGCAAGCTCAGGAAGAGGTAAGACTTTGGAAAGAAAAAAACACAATGGAACAAGAGACTGGCTTCTAAGCTCCATCAGAAAAGTAAATCTTTTTTTAGTAGGTTCCAGGATTCCTTGTAGTCTCTAGGCATCATTAAAAAAAATTATTTGTGTCTAAAATGCAAAGGCCCATGTTTAGCTATCTCCAAAGCAAGTGAGAAATTAGAAATGCCTGAATGTGAACACCGGAGAAGTGGCAAATAAAATCTGGACTATAAAACACGAAACAGGCACTAAAGTGTTGGCACTACTATAAGGAAAGATTTAGCTTTTACCATGTAATAAAAAAAGGTAGAGGGTGATCTGGTCAAGATGGTGGCACAGGCAGACATGGCTCCTCTCTCCGCACAACCACATAAATGTTACAACTAAAACATAACCACCATCGGACAGAACCATCAGAAATCAAGTTGCATGGAAGTCTGACAACTATAGAATTAAAGAAACTGTGTCCATTGAGACAGGTAGAATGGGTGCACATGTGGAATGGGCTGGTCTCTCACCCTACATGTTGTGGATACAAATTTGGGAGGGACATCTAGGAGTTCCAGCCCTACACCAGCACCCAGGACCCCAGGGTTCCAGGACCAGGAAGATACATCCCTATAATTTCTAGCTGCAAAAATCAGTGGGTATAGAGTTGGTAGAAGAAACTTCTGGAGCCCCAAGAAATTTCTTAAAGAACCCACCCATGACTCACCTATTCAAACTCACTCCCTCTGAGCTCCAGCACTGGGGTAGCACCTTGAGAGGCACCAGTAGTGGACAGGGAGGACAGACAGTATCTGGTATTGAGGCCAACAGAGGCCATTTTCTCTTTTCTAAACCCTCCCCCAACTGAGCTGGCAAGCTGGAGCCATTGCTGAGACTCCATCAACCTGGCTAACACTGTTTGACCCATCGGAGATCCCCAGAGACTGCCCCACCCAACATACAGGCCAACTTGCAAGCTACTTTACCATATAAATGGCTTGTCTTGGCTCACACTTCACAACTACATAAATCCTATCAAACAAGCAACAACTGCCTCTGTGAGCTCCAGGCCCAGCACTAGCAGCAACCAGCCTAGATTCACAGCTTGGCTTCGCCTGGGAATCTCCAAGTCCAGCACAAGTAGCAGAATCTCAGATTGCTTTATAGCTCAGGCAGGGTGCTCTTGGCAAAATACTGGTGGGGGATGACCTTAGCCTGCACCCTTCCAGGAAACCCCAGGGCCAGGGCACGCAGTGGGCAGCTATAGACCACATCAGAGCACCACCACCTGGCCCTGCACAGATGGAGGAGGTTGGTGGTCAGTGGTCACAGCCAGTCCTTGCAGCTGACTGGTCTGGGTAAATTCCTCCCATTGATCTGCCAACAGCAACCAAGGCTCACTACAAGAGGAGGGTGTGCTCAGCCCACATGAAGGACACACCTCGAGTACCCAGCTTATAATAGGGGAGGCTGTGCCACTGGACCCTACAGGACACCTACTACATTAGGCCACACTACCAAGTCACCCATATACAGAAACAAACATACCCCATAGACAGAAACAAACACAGGGAGGCTGCCAAATTGAGGAGACAAAGAAATATTGCCCAAATGAAAGACCAAATCCCAGAAAACCAACTAAATGAAATGAAAATAGGCAACCTATCAGATGCAGAGTTCTAAACACTGGTGATAAGGATGCTCAAAGAAATGATTGAGTATGGCCACAAAATAAAGAAGTGAAGATTACACCAAGTGAAATAAAGAAATATACAGAAAACCAACAGTGAAGGGAGGGAAGCCAGGATTCAAATGAACAATTTGGAACAAAAAAGAAAGAGAGAGAGAGAAAGATTTACCTGCAACAAAAAGAAGAGATAGGAATTGAAAAAAATATGGAGAGAGGATAAGAAACTCTGGGCCAACGTTAAATATCCCAACATTTGAATCACAGGGCTTCCAGAAGAAGAGAAAGAGAAAGAAATTGAAAACTTATTTGAAAAAATAATGTAAGAAAATTCCCCTAATTTGACAAAGGAAATTGACATACAAGTTTAGGAAGCACAGAGTCCCAAACAAGTTGAACCCAAAGAGGACCATACCAAGATACATCATAATTAAAATGCCAAAAGTTAGAGGTAAATAGAGAATCTTAAAATCAGTAGGAAAATTGAAGAGAGTTACCTACAAAGGAGTTTCCATAAGACTATCAGCTGATTTCTTAAAAGAAACTTTGCAGATAAGAAGGGCCTGGCAAGAAGTATTCGAAGTGATGAAAAGCAACCAAGATTACTCTATCCAGCAAAGCTACCACTTAGAATGGACAGGTTCTTTGGGGGGAATGGGTGGGTGGGGAGGGGGACAGAGGGGAGCAAAAAGGGGATGGATGTAATACAACAATAATAAAATAAAATAAAAAAAAAAAAAAAAAAAAAAAAAAAAAAAAAAAAAAAAAAAAAAAAAAAAAAAAAAAAAAAAAAAAAAAAAAGAATGGACAGGTATGTAAGTGATTCCCAGACAAGGTAAAACTGAAACCGTTCATCATCACCCAGCCATTATTATTCAAAATGTTAAAGGGACTTATTTAAGAAAAAGAAGATCAAAACTATGAATGTTAAAATGACAATAAACTTACAATTATCAACAACTGAATCAAAATAACAAAGACAAAAATAAAAGCAAACTAAGCAAACAACTAGAACAGGAACAGAATCATAGGTATGGGGATCATCTGGAGGGTTATCAGCTGGGAGGAAGAAGAGGGGAAAAGGGGGAGGAAAAGGGGGAAATGGTGCAGGGATCAAGCAGCATAATTGGTAGGAATGAAATAGACAGGGAGATGTCAAGAACAGTATAGAAAAAGGTGAAGCCAAAGAACTTACACGACCTATGGACATGAACTAGGGTGAGGGGGTATTGCTGGAGGGAAGATGGGTACCAGGTGGAAGGGGACAAAGGGGAAAAAACTGGGACAACTGTACAGCATAATCAATAAAATATACTTAAAAAGATAAAGATGATCATTTGACCTTGTGAAAAAAATAAGATAAAATGAGATCATTTCAAGTGAATGCATTTTTTTATTTTAGGCTAAAGATCATTTGAAAGATGTAAGTTCATTGTCAACTTCAAGAATAACTTAGAAAAATATGAACAAAGCCACGTTATAAATTCTGGAAAGCAGCAGGCAACATTTTGAAGTTCTTAAAGACCATCACCAGTCCCATTCATCAAAGTGCTGTTCTAAGAGGATTATTTTGAAATAACCTTCATATGTATCTTTTAAATGCCCCCAAAACAGTCCCATAGTGTCTGTGTTGGACAGTAATATACCCTTCTTGGAAATTGGATTGGCTACTAGTTCAATGAAATATGTACCCTAAGGACCATCCTGTTATTTTTTTGTTTTGTTTTTTGGGGGCTTTTGGTATGTAAGAAAGATTTGAAGGAAGTGAGGGGAGTTCTTGATATTTATGGGTTTCAGAACTATAGCATAAAAGAAGATTGATAAGATTTTTAGTTAAGTATGACATGGTTTTGAAACAGATTATCATAAAGGAAAAGGAAGCTCAAGGGAATATAGGAGTGTGAATATTTCTTTAACATCCTGAAGTGGGATTGTTGGAAATTCTGCACTGCGACAACATGGATGAACCTTGAGGACATTCTGATAAGTGAAATAAGCCAGCCACAGAAGGACAAATATTTGCATGACTCTACTATTGACATGAGATATTCAAAAAAGTCAAACTCACAGAAACAGAGAGTGGAATGGAGGTTTCCAGCAGGTAGGGGAAGGGGAAATGGGGAATTACTGATAAATATGTCCAAAGTTTTAACTTTACCAGATGAATAAGGTCTGGAGGTCTGTTGTACAATATGCAGTTAACAATACTGTATTGTACACTTAAAAGGTTTGCTTAGAGAGGAGAGCTCATGTTAACTGTTTTTATCACAATAAGATTAAAAACAAAGGAGCTTAAAATTGCTTATAAAACAGAAGCTCAGGCAAACTAGAACAACATACTGCTATGCCATATGCTACGTTGCTCAGCTAAACCAGTAATCGCTTTCAAACCATGTTCCCTTAAAACAGTCTTTATTTTCTTCACCCCCCTTTCAGGGGCCTCTCTTGAAAAATCCTCCTCATCCACAGATGGTCAACATTATGATGAAATTTTGTTTTTCTCTCCTGTGAATTTGGAGCTGATAGAAGCTTCCCAGCCCCTTGGTGGGATCCGCTGACAAACCCGCTGGCTCCAGAACTATCAGTGACGTCAAGATGATGCTTCTGAGATTCCTCTTGGTACCTTCTGCTGAACCACAGGGCCCAGTGGACAAGCACTGATGAGGACTTGGAGTTCAGACTTTGTCACTGCCCGTCACAAAGCCAACGTGACGTGGAGCGCATGACTGATCCCTCCGCTGTGGCCAACCTCCCCCACCGTCAGAGCTCAAGAGTGTCTAGTTCTAACAGAGGGAATGAGGAGTGGGTTAGAGACATTAGATTCCCCACAGCAGCAGCAGCACTTGGGAAGAAGCTGCCCCACAGGGCCCTGTTTGTAAATTAAGGTGGTTGCACTCCAAACCCTCCAAGGGTACTTTTTGGCTGATACTAGTATCCTAGGATGAGTCAACTCTGAAACTTGCACTGAGGCAATCATACCAAAGAACATACACTGATCTGGGGAGAAGTGAGAAAGCTGCAAGAAGAATGGAGTGTCCCTCAAGAGTGAGGCGGGGGACACCGGAGGCAACCCAGACACCCTCTGTGTCTCATCAAGTGACTCACCTGTGACTGTATCCCTCCCCTCCCCCCACACACAACATGTTTATCATCAAAAACTGTCATTAGCAAAGGACACAGGTAGTTCAGACATGACAGTGACAAGTCTTTCCCTGAAATGGTCCACCTGTTCTTTTTTCATTTTTATGACTTATTTGCTGTATTTACACATCCCGGAAATAAAGGAAGGGATCTTGTAGGTGCCTCAATTTACATAGATTTCCTGTACTTTTGACATGAAATTGACCACATTTCTGATAGTTACACATTTTTTATCTTGGGTCGTGGAGTTGATTAGTTTGTTTGTTTGTTTGTTTTTAGCAGTATTAGAAGGTTGCATTGGAGCACCCAAAGGGCTCACAGACTTCTTTATATTTTTGACACCAAAGATCACCCCTTGGATGAGGCAGTGGGAGCCAGGCTTCTAGACCAC
This sequence comes from Noctilio leporinus, assembly GCA_004026585.1. Taxonomy (NCBI): domain Eukaryota; kingdom Metazoa; phylum Chordata; class Mammalia; order Chiroptera; family Noctilionidae; genus Noctilio; species Noctilio leporinus. Next base: position 853,470 of record PVIW01000018.1, read on the forward strand.
AAACACAAATACAACAGCAATTTTCCAGGAGCCCAATCAGTGGGATATATGGCAAAGAAGATAAAGCTGAGACACATTTTTCTGTGGCTGTCTTCAGGACATAAAAAGTCATGAAGCGTAAAAATGCCTCAGAAGGATTCCCCCCTATCTCTTCCCAGCACAGAAATGTTTGGAATCTAAGCCAGAGGACCCTTGGTGGGCAAGCCCGTGTCTTGCTCCTGGCCCAGCTCCCAGCTCCCTGTATACCTAAGCAAACGCGGATGGGCTCCACTCCTCTGCAGCCTCTGGGACAGAGCGGTGTTCTTGGACTGCCCCACCAGCTCCTGGCCCAGAGTCGGGCCAGCCTCCCAAATGTGTCAGACCTGGCATAGGGGCCGCCTGCCTGGGGCCATGGGCTATCCTCAAGAAAACAGAGAGCTTGAGAAGGCCTGGAGTTTCAGCCTCTCGCTGTGGCTAGATGCCAGGGAGTTTCTGTAACTTGCACACAGCTTCATGTGCAACTGTCCGAAGGGTTCTGTAGAAAGTGTTTCACCCAAATTAGTGAATGAACTGCCGGTGGGACTCTTCACATACACCTCACCATGCTAAACCCGGTGCCTAACCTGGGGAATTCTAATCCCTTTGCATGATCTTACACCAGGCATTTTTCAAACATTTCAAAGCAGTAGAGCCCAAAAGAGCTTACTACACATCCTGTATGAGAACAGATGGCAGGGAGGCCATCAGATTGTACCCAACAACTCTCCACATCCCTTCCTTGGCGATTCCACTATACAGCTTGCTGTCCCCCGAGGTCTAGCCACAGAACTCTTAAGCTCCGAGAAACATATTTACAAACCACGGTTTAAGGACTTTTATAAACAAACGAAATCTTTCTCAAAATGCAATTTCAAAATCACCCATTTTTAGCAGGAAGAAAAAAATTAAGCATATTCACATGCAGTCAGTGTCAGAATGCATATAGCAAACATTTTGGGAATATAGGGTGCAGGCCCGGCCCCATGCGAGGCAGAGGGGAGGAAGAGATAGATAATGCACAACTCTACCACCAAACAGACATCATTACTGAGTGGCCTTAGAAAAGCCACCTGCATTTCTCCGAGTTCCTGTTCTGTCCTCGAGAAGTGACATGTGCTAATAGTGTGAGTGCTCATGGCTGTTGTCACCTGGAACCCCTTCATTTTCCAGAAGTTGAGTTCCAGAGTTGTCATCAGAGGTTGACATCCAGAGGATGTCAGACTCAACGTCTGGTTCCCTGGCTCTGCAGGTGAGCCGTGTTTCAGGTGCCAGGACTGCAGAGGACGAGAGAAGTCAGCAAGGAGACACTGGTGAGCATGACTTGGGAGCAGCAGGGATGGGGTTGATGCCGGAGTCTTCCAACCCAAAGTGCTGAAGATACTGAGTCTTAGATGATGGTGGGAAAGGACTCAAAGGGTGGGGTGACCAGGGTCTGGCAGAAATGACACTGTCAAATCTATCAGTCAGATAGACAATGAGATCCCATGACACATAACCTCCCTTCTATGCTCCAAATGCTTTACAATTTGCAAAGTGTTTTCACTGGAGGATCATATTTAATACTCCTGGCAAGGGTTTAGGTGTCCCCATTGCAGAGGTGGAGCACACGAGTCTGAGATGCGAGCTGACGCTCCCAATGTCAGAGAAGAGACCAGCAGCAGAGCCTGAGCATCTCAACAAGTCAGGCCAGCTGAGCTCCACACTCTTTGTTGGAGTTGAGTAATATATTGAATTAGAGATGGGCATGGGCCTGAGCTTTGGCCTGGGAGTGTCAAGATGGAGGGACTTTGTGAGAACTAAAGAAGAATGGGGGTTGCTATCGAGTGACTACACCCCACGGAATGGGCACGGCAGGCGTATCAAGAGGTAAACAGTATTGCATATAATGAGTTCAATACTGCAGATAGGTACAGGTATTGGTTGAATTGTCTGTAGCAACCATGTATTAGATGTGCTTTATGCCCAACTTTCTGATGACAAAACTAAGGTTCAGAGAGGCTAAGTTACCAGCCTCCAGTCCATGGAAGGAGCAGGAGTTGAATTCCAGCCCTTGCTCTTTGGACTTCATCCAGCTGCCCTTAGCTTCAATGGGAACATGTGCAGCCATGCTGGCTAGAGAGGATAGGACTAATATTATTTCATTTAGGTTTTATTTATGTGGTGCCATGATACTTATCTAGAAACTTTCATCTGAGAGCTGCAAAGTATTTTATAAACAGGCTCTTATTATTGCCTTTCTCCCCTTCTCCCCCTCCACCTGAGTCCTTGGGAACCAAAGAGGTTGCCAGAGATGGCCAAGGTCACAAGTGTGGACAGGTGTATGTGTGATGGTGGTTCCCTGCATGTAGACACAGCTGTGTTTGGCAATAATAGCAGTGATCTCTAACCCTGTATATTTCTCTGTTGTTTGTGAACTTCTTTCGTGTCCAGCTGTCATCTGATCCTCACATCAGTCACGGAAAATAGGCGGAACAAACATTAACTTACAGAGGAGAAAACTGAGGCCCAGGGAGGTCAATTAATTTGCCTAAAGACACTTGGCCTTGTCGTTGGAGGAGTGAAGATCAAACCCTGTTCTACGGATCCATGCGGAAGCAGTGTTGCACAGTGGAATGAGCTTTGGACCAGGCAAACCTGAGCCTGAGTTCTTCCTCTACTATGTGCCTTCAGGGCTGTATGCCTGGACAGCGGACTCCATCTCTCGACCCTGTTGCTTCATCTGTGAAGTGGGCCAACTAATCCTTCTTACCCCAGTGAGCTGTGAAGACTCCGCATGAAAATTACATGTAAAGTATACAGAATTTACCATCACGCCTGGCACGTAGGGAGCTCTCAATTAATAGCAGCTGTAACAAAGATCCCAACAGCGATCTCCTTCCACTCTCACCACTATCTGGGACGAAGGACTCGAGGTGTGCATACACCTGCGAGTGTGGGCTTGGGAGTAGGTGCACAGACAAGGTTTCACTGCCGCTGGGGCTCCAAGCCCCCAAACCCCTCTCAGGCCTCAGCTCCCATGTATTCGCAGGCAGCCCCCGGGCAGCTACTGGCGACATGCAGCCCCTGGCTAACCCCTCCCGCGTGGCCCTGCCCACCTGTCTCCAGTCCTCTCTACCTGGCAACCCCACCTTGACTGGGGGAAGAGCAGCAAACCTGCGTCCTCAGGTGCTCTCCCCCTAACTCTCCCACTTCGTCCTCAGGTGCTCTCCTCCCAGCTCCCCCACCTCGGGATGCAGCCAAAGAAAACCAAAGCACTGTGTTTGTTTTCTAAGCTGAAGCCAAAAGCGATTCCCGTAAGGCAAGCCTGGCTTCAAGGGCGCGTCAGGGCCCTGCCTCTGGGCCAGGCCCTGGCGGAGTCTGAGGCTGCCCTCCTGCCTGGCCCCACGGCAGGCGGTGACATTTGCTTAACGGCGGCATCCTGGTTCTGGTTCCTCCTGCACCAACTCACCCAGTGACCTTGGACATGTTCCTTTCCCCACGCAGGGCCTCATTTTCTCAGCCTTGACCAAAAGTCGGCGTCTGCTTCTTCCTTGCTTTTGTGTAAAACTTTTTTTTTTTTTTTTTACTCTGGCAGCTTCTTCTAAATTAGTTGTTCCCCACCCTGGCTGCACAAGAGAATCACCTGGGGAACTGTAAAAAACGAATGCCTGAGTCCCACTCTTATACATCCCCCTCGGATGGCGCTCGTCTGGGCAAAGGTCGGTTTTAGAAGCTCAAGTTGATTCCAGCAGCCAGCCAGGCTCTCGTTCCATGACCCCGAATGAATTCTGAGAGCCTCATGGACTCGCTGGGTCACTTAACGATTCTACGAAAGAGGTAAAGGGGTAGACGCAGCAAGCTGTAGAAGGAGACATCCTGGTGGCTCTGTTTCAAACCGTCTGATGACGCTGCCTCGCGGGGCACACAGGCACGTCGAGGCTTGGGGAGAAGTGCTAAGTCCAAAGCCTTCTAATGAATCACTGGTAGCCTGGTCTAAACCTGGGTCTCCTGAGTCACATCGCAAATAACAGAATGTAGACAATAAAAAGATTCAAAGCAGAGAGAGAGAGAGAGAGAGAGAGAGAGAAAGAGAGAGAGAGAGAGAGAGAGAGAGAGAGAGAGAGAGAGAAGTTGGACGTGAAGAAAGAAGGAAAGGCTGATGAGGGCCGATTCTAACAAGTGAAAACGGGAGGTAAGGGGAGACCTGGAGGGGCACATCGAGGAGGGAGAAGTAGAGGAAGAGAAGCCACAAGCGACAAGGGCACGAGCCACTTGGACGGTTCCCATGAGCCAGGGCGGCTCTGAGCCGCTCTTGGCTGCACTGCGCTTATTTGTCAAGCGGAGCCTGGGCAAGAGTTCCCATCCCAGCTGGGGCCCAGGCCCGGGCTGGAGCCTGCGCTGGGGCGGTCCGTCCAGCTCACAGCTGCCGCCTCCTCACCCCACTCCCAGCCTCTGGCTCAACCCAGGCAGCAGGCAGAATGGATGCTCTTTTGCAAGGTGATCCCAGCAGAGAGGGCCCTACAACCTTTATGAAAAGGTGCTGGCAAGGGGTCGGGAGTAGATGGGGCAGGAGACCCTGTGTCCCACCATGCTAATAGCTGGGGGACTCCAAAGCAGGCACTCCTGCTTCCAGGCCCCTGTTAGATGCATGCATCTGCTGGTGTGCCCTTCCCCACTGGCAACCTCCCTGGCGTGGCATTCTAGGCCACATCTGCTCCTCTCCATTGCCCTCCACGCTTTTCACACTACTTGTGTGACCGTTTACTTCCCCACATGCTAGTGGAAGCCTCCCGCCTTCCAAATGGCCCTCTCAGCCCTTCATAGTCAGACTCACCCCCTTCACTGTCTGTAACTCCGTATCAAGTGTCCTGACCCTTCTCGGCAACACCTAGCACCCTGGGTTTTCATATCAGACCACAGAACTGAAAGCTCCTGGGTGGCTGCATTTATATAACACCTCTAGACATGAGCTTGGACTCTGGGCAGACCTGAGTTTTCATCAAGGCCCCACCACCTGCTCTTCATGTGCTGTAAGCGAAGCACCCCTGCCTGCAGGACGGATGTCAATTCTCACCTCCTAGGATAGCTGTGGAATCACCACAGCAGCATTAGTGAGGAGATCAGGAGAGCAAGGAGAGAAAACGAGATGGAACCCTGCCAGGCTACAGCCACAAGGACGCTGTTGCTGCTGTCTCACTGATGGAGAAACTGAGGCTGGTGGCTCTGGACTATTTTCACACTCAAGATCTCACATCCTCCTCCTCATAGCCCTGAGAGGTGGACGGAATTTCTTGTCTGTAAAACGGGAGAGTGACCCTGTCTGGTGTAACTTGGGCCAAGGCCCCAAGGTGGGGTAGATTAGAAGTGGGACCCTTCCTGATCTTGAGGTGCCTGCAGGAAGAAACACAGGTTTGGCTCCAGCCACTGTGAGCACATGCCAGCCTCTGGGGGCAAGGCACCCCGGCTGTGGGCCTCAGGGAAGGGGGACACACCCAGGGGAAATCTGCCTGCTCTGCCTCACACAACCTAGGATGTGGGGTGGGGACGGGCGAAGGGGCATTCCATGGGCCTGCAGGGCCTTTGGGAAAACATTTATTTGGTTTCATCATCCCAAGGAGATTCTCAACCACGGTGACTCTCAAAGGTTAGTAGACATGGAATCACTTGGGGAGTGTATAAAAATTAATGATTCCCAGAAATTCTGATTCAGGAGCATTAAGGTCAACCCAATAATTTGCATTATTAAAATGCTCCCCCTGGTGACTGTGATGTAAATGGACCACACATTGCAAACAGCTTTAGCCCATCCCCTGATCTAAGTCCTCTCTGTCCTCCCAGCCTGGTCAGCCCCTTCCTCAGCGTTCCCTTTTAGTGGGAACTCGGAGAAAACCAATGGGTGGACCCCCTTCTGTCTCCTCTGCCCTCATCCATCATTCCCTGTCCTATTTCACCTGGGCCCTGGGCCAGGGGAGGCATATCCAAGAGGGCAACAGCACCCCTCCACTGCCATGGGGCCAGTGCTCCCCTGGGGATCAGGTCCTCGAAGCCTCTGTCTTGACTCTTTTGGAACTTAGTTCTATCAGTTACTGTGCTTCTTTGTCTCCAGAATTGCTTCTTCTCCACCATTAGTTTCCATTTGGGAAACTGGCCTCAACAGACACGTAGTCAGTGGTCCTGGCCCAACCTTCAGTCTATATCCACTCTGCCCATTCAGTCTTCTCCAGCAACCCTCCAGCATGCACACACCACACCCCCCCACACACATACACACCATACACTCCCCCCAAAAAACACACATGCCATATATACATATATATATATACACACACACACACACATACATACCTCACAGCACACATTATACACATATACTACACATAACACACTCAGACACACACAAACACACATACATACCTCATCACCATCTCCACGTTCCCATCGATTCTACCTCTCAGCACCCCTCCCCCTCTATCCTCACTGCCATCATCCCACTTTAGCTCTCCTTTCTCCCCTGACTACTGCAGTTCAATCAGGCTGAAGAGTAGAAAATGAGAGCATAAGAAATCAGGCTGGGGATCAAAGGAGCACAACCTTCTCATCTCAGATTCTTAAGAAACAGGAAGAGCTGTGGAGAATGCAAAGAGTCAGAAAAAAGTCAAAGATGATATCTAACCAAGTTTGTAGCTCCATCCATAATGATAAAGCCAACAATTGTCTACATAGTCTGCCATTTACTTTATATACACACATATATGTATACGCACACAATATCCATATACATACATTACACATACACATAGGTATAAACACATAAACGTATACGTATCCGTGGTTGCAATAAATTTCAGAAAAACAAGGCGTCCATGAACGCTCTGCTTCCTGTCCTCCCAAACTTGGCCCACTGGACGCTTATAACACCAAAGAGGCTAAGATTGTTCCCTCATGGAATGTGTGAAGGCGTGGTAAGTGAGAAAAGCATTTTTTCAGTCAACTTCCTTCCCATGTGTCAGTTCATCTGTCATCTAAAACAGGCATACTACTAGGAAAATAATATGTTTTGTTCCTTTTCATTTAGTTTCTTTCGGAATACGGTGTGTGCGTGTGTTTTTGGATGTGCATGTACATGGGGGGGGCGGCGTTTGTCTCAGCTGAAAGTGATCTAAAAACATGTCTTTTTTTCAAACCCTTTTCTTTAAACAGAGAACCACTTATGCTGGAATAAACCTCAAGAAAAACCCAGCACGTAGAGGTAAGACATGCTGCTAATAGCAAGAGGACAGTGTCTAATTTGTCTCTCTTGATGGCTCTTGGGGTACCTATGGAACTCCTCAGGTTCTAATAACAGAGTTTATTTCCTAAACTCCTGATCTAGTCCAAACTCCTTATTTTGAGAACCAGAGAGAGGGGGAGACTGACTGGAGCTCATGCAGCAGCGGTAGCAGTAGAACTGGCATTTGAACCCTTGATTCCTAACTCCCCCATCAGTATTCCTCAAGACAAGTAGTTCTGTGCCAGGGTGATAAACCCAGTCTGGGGCTCCAAGGAAAGATGCAGATCCAAGACCTGGTGCCCTGAAACTTGGCATCACCTGGGACCAGGTGTGGGTCCAGCCACACTGGTCCAAGCTGCCATGGGCACAGCCAATGAGCATCCCTACCTCTGCAGAACAGCCCAGGGCTCCTGCTGGGCCTTCATGGCTTCATTTGGAATCTAGGGAATTACTCACTGGTGTTATGAAGAGAAAGGAAAAGTCCCCGTCAGGGAGAGCGGGGAGTGGAGCAGGCGGCATTGGGCCCAGCACAGAGAAAACGGGCGGCATCAGAGAATGTGGCCAGGTGGGGCGGCACTGAGGGTGTCTCCTGGCTGAAAGTCGTAAGAGAAGTCCGAGTCCTACTCAAGCAAATCTCTTCTTGACAAGCAGGTATTTTTCTCCCTCTCTTTGCTGGAGTGTCATTGTTTAAGTCTTTTTCCTTTTTCCAACTGTCTGCGTGTTTGAGGAAGATTCTTGTGAATCTGCAGACATGACAAGGAAGTTGCCGGAGAGTCTATCTTGGACTCTAAAACAAGCCTGATCAATAACCAGCCTCCCTTCACTTCATTTTAGTCCCCAAATTAAAAATATATAAAAGGATGCAACTTTAGAGGTTTACAGCATTCAGCTTCAAGGAGCCCGAGGTCAGGCTGTGGCGTCCGGAGAGCACCGGGCCAGGGGTCAGTGCTTTCCTCCCTTACTTTTCTGGACCTCAACTTCCTCCTCTGTCAATCACTCTTATCCTCAGCAGGTATTTCCTCAGCAGCAACCCTGGGTAGGGCACTGGGTTAGGCCCTGAGGTAGAATAGAAACCACGAGTGTGAGGATAATTATGTGCTCTCAAAATGCTTGAGAGCCTGCAGTTCTCTGAAAGGCGGTGGAAAGAGTGCTGGCTTTGGAATCTGAAAGAGTTGAGCCCCGTCCAAGGTCCACCTGTTCAGGCTGGTGTGACGGGCAAAGCGCTTCATCTAGGTATCCTCTGTTCTACGCGTGAGGCCCGGATAATAGCCCCTACCTAGCACAGCCCTGGGCACGCTGCTGGCACCCAACAAAAGTTACAGCCTCTCTTCCCTCTCTTACAAAATCTGGGGAGGTCAGATTTGGGGTTAGCTTGTCCTTGGATTAGTTGGACTTGAGCAAAAGCCTGGATGGACGTGATATCAGGCTCCAAGGTCCTCCTACTAATGCAGGTGTCAGTTGCTAAGTAAGCACTGAATGAACGGTGTAACTATTAATAGTCGAAGTTCAGCATGTTTGTGACAGTTTTACCTTTAAATCTTGATAACGTTGCACAGATTACATTATCACTCTAATAGTCACTTAATTCTAATGCACTTCTGACATAAGGTATAAAAAGATGAAGTGGTAGCTAGAATGTTGAAAGGCTAATAGCTATCCTAACAGAACCAAAGATACCAAATGTCATGGTACCAAATAAATAATAGTAATAATACAGCTTTTTTTTTTTTTTTTTCTGACAAAATCTTTACCAGATAAGAGCCCAGTCCAGAAAAGTGTATTGTTTCATGTGAAAAGGCCAGTTGATGTGTGTGTAAGGGGCAAAAGAGAACCGCTCTAAAGTCCAGCATCCTGGGTCCAATCCCACCATTGTCACAAATTTACTGTGTGACCAGGGTCCAGTCCCTGGAAAAAAATTCCATTGGGTTACATGGTGTTTACCAAAATGTGGGACACATAAGAATCAAATTATTTAATGAACGAAACAAAACAAAAAAAGGAATGTTCTAGTTATTTTTCGGTCCTTCAAATTCAGTCACGGAGAATGGCTTGCTTCAGTGCTAATAGTCTTGACAAGCCTGTCACTTTTCCAGCCTCCTCTCTTTGAAAGAGGCAAAACTAGACTGCAGCTCAGAACCTCCCCCCTCGGCAACAGCAGCTGCCTAGAATGATATAAAATGGTTTTGTTTTCACTGTATTGATTTTTAGAGTTGTCTTCTATTATGGCAAGTAATCCTGGGTTTCCATTTACTGGTAGTGATATAGATTTCCACTTGAAGCCATTGATTTCACCAAAAATAAAAATAATGAAAAAGAAATGAGGTGATTTCAAGAAGAACACGCTAAGTTCATCGTAGCCCAGGGATGACAAAATTGTGATGCTGGTTCTGAGATGCGGGGTGGGAGCACCTGTGCTGGAAGATTCTGCAGAGTCCATCCAGGAAGGTAGTGCCGAGATCGCGGGGTTAGCTCTTCAAACACTGCGGCTGCCAGCCAGAACAGTCTTAGGGGGATCAGATGCACTTTGGTTTTCAGGGAAACCAGGGTTTGGTTTCCAGGAAAACGAATTTGTATAAAGTGATACCCAGGTGTTCAGGAGTACTTCTTCTCCTCAACCAGTTGCCCATAAAGGTGAAAAGCAGGTCTACAGAGCGCTGGGAAAAGTTGTTGGCCTGTAACTTTAGAGCCACAGAAAACAGCCCACAGCTGCGTGGCGGCCACGGGAGCAAGAGGCTGAGGCCCTGTGATTTCTCCGAGCTCCCCAGCCCGGGCCTCCCTGCTCCCTGGCCAAGAAGAGAGGCGAGGCCAGCTGCGCAGGCCGGCCCACTCCTATGCAGCCGGGATCTCCACGCCAGAGCCAGTCAGGGCCCCGACGCAGGCCCCTTCTCCTCTGCCTCCTCCTCCCCACCCAGCTTGAAACGTAAGCAGATCAAGAGGGTGAAACCAGGACAACCCAAATGGCAGGGTTTAAGTGGGATTGGGCGGGCTTTCCCCCTTTCATTCAGCACACTCCTGCTCCTGCCCCCAGCCTTCCAGACGTCAGAGCTCACCAAGACCTGTGGCTGAAGGGCAGCTCCCGCATAGTGCTCTGCAGGCACTGGGGAGGAAGAGGTCCCTAACTCTGGATGGGGAGGAGGAGAGGGAGGGGGTTGATGTCTCCATGGATTCAATACATGCAGTCAACTGAATTTAAAAAGCAAAACAAAAATCTCAACTGTGGACCTGACAGCCAAATGACAGAAGCTCCTGGCTGTGGACAGAGGAAAGGCCTCAGGGAATGGGGGTGCATGCGGGGGAGGGGAGTCAACGATCATTCAGGACAATTAGCATAACGAGTTAGGGGCTGCTAGTTCTGTGAGTTCTGTGGACGCATCATAAATTCATAGCATGGCAGCTCCCGGCTGGGCAGAAAGAATCTACTGTGTCCATCCATCTGCTCACCCACTCAGCAACACATGTTCAGCACTTCCCAGGTGCGTGGCTCAGACTAGGGATTAAAGCACCGTGGAGAGCCATGTGGATGCCGATTCCGCCCTCCATGAACTTCGCGAGGTCCGTCTTGAAAGTATCAAGCCAGTGCCAGTATCATTAAAACAGTGTGTGCGGCTGATACTTTCGGGACAGGCCTTGTATGTTCCATCAGCGAATATAGAAAATTGGAATCAATAATGGTAATAAACTGTGAAGGAGCTTTTAGATGGGTGCTTGAATCCTACCTCATGCCTGCTAAGAAGTTTCTGAGAGACTTGGACAGGTGTCTTTGCATCCCTGGTCTTGTGTTGCCTCATCAGTGACAAGTGTGAAGGCCTAGATGCATGGCTTTTCTTTAATTTGCGGGGCTCTTTAAGAGAACCCTCCAGCTCTTAAAAGGAGGCCCCAGCCTAGATCCCTCAGCACTTGCTTTCCTAAATTGTTTGACAATGCACTCTGCTGGTACTAAAAGAAAGAGAAGTGGGGAAAGAAAGGGGAGGGAGAAAGAGAAGGGAGAGAGAAGGAGGGAGAGAGAAGGAGAGAAAGGAGGCTAGTAACTATTAAATGATTAACAAGATTTCTTCCACCCTTGGCTTTCTAGAACTGTGCCCCAATCCTAGACATAAACTTCCCCAAATTTAACCCAGCAACTCTGGGTCATAAGAAAATACATACTTATGACCATATTTACATGTTAAGATCATTTTCCCCACTTTATTCATTTGTTTTCCTAGAGAGCTGAAATCATTAGTGTGTACGTACATACATGTGCATACTATATCACCTATGCATAATACATATAATAAAAATATACATACAGCAGATGTAGATGAAGAGATACATAAATGTAAGCACCACTCAGTACTAATAAGAGTTGTTCCATTCAGCCATGTAATGGTTAATGCCACAGTGTACTCAGTCTACATGACTACTACTTCCTGGATATGTGATGTGATGTGATATATATATATATATATGTGTGTGTGTGTGTGTGTGTGTGTGTGTATGTGTGCGTGGGCAGGGGGAGGTACTGACTTAATTTCTCAAAGTCTCAATCTCTCATTCTGTGAAGTGGGAAGCATGATACCTACCTAATGTTGTAGTGTTTCTGGGTAAATTAAATAAGGGTGGGTAGCAGGTAACAGAAGCCCTAAATAATATTTTCTTTTCCCCTTTTTGCTGCTTCCGAAATGTCTAGGTGTGGACAGCCATGACTGTTTTCTCAGTGCCCTTCTTGCCCTTAATTCAGACAGGGCCTTTGCCACTTGGAAATTATCCTTAAAGAAAACACAGGTTGGTGAGAAAGTGAAAGAACTATAATTTGGAAGATCTTAGGCTGAGCCCCTTTACATGTCTACATATATTACCTAAGTAATACATGGGCCTGCATTGGAGTAGTGGAAAGTATATGTAAGCAAAGTCAGAAAAAAACATTACCTGTAATCATTCCACTTCAAAATAACCACTGCTGGCATCTCAGTATATATTTCCTAGGCTTTTCTAAGTATATATAAACAAATGTAATATTTGCTATGTCTCTGAGCAATTATAAACCTCCAGGATGAAAGAAGCACAGTGATAATAAAGACAAATAAAACACTATGATACCCTTGGCTGGTACGGCTCAGTGGACTGAGTGCTAGCCGATGAACTGAGGGGTCATTGGTTCGATTCCCAGTCAGGGCACATGTCGGGGTTGTGGGCCAGGTCCCGGGTGGGGACATGTGGGAGGCAGCCAGTCAATGTGTCTCTTGCACATATCCATTTTTCTCTCCTTCTCTTTCTGCCCACTTCATCTCACTCTAAAAGTAAATAAATATCTTAAAAAAACAAAGCAAAACACTATGGCAAACACCACACACACACACACACACACACCCCTTTCACTTTGCTCTTTGGTTCCTTAACAGCTCGAAACTTGCATTGGTTTCAAGCACTGTCCACGTTGCAAGAGGCTATGATTGAATACCCACTGTTGGACTTGGTTTCGCAGAGGTCCCGTTGCAGACCTGTAAGTGCAGACACCGAGTGAGCATGTCGAATCTGCTGCTCATCAGCCTTTCATGGAAATGAGCACTGGGCCCTCGCTACGAGCTACATCCTGTGTGATGGGGACTGGGATGGAGGACACTGTCCCCATCCTCACGGGGCTCTCAGCCTACTGTCACCACCCAGTCCCCACTCCTTTTGGGTCCCAGATTGAACCCACGATGGGGGAAACCAGCTGGAGGCCTTCAGATAAAAGAAAACAATACAAACAGTGACAATAATGGCAGGTACAACTTAGGAAGCCTGTTAATGTAACAGACCTGGACATTTGCTGTCTCTGATTCTCTCTACACCCCTGCAAGGTAGACATAGCCACCTCTTTTTAATTGTATCGATGAGAAAAGTCAAATAGGACTTGCCTAAAGTCATGCAGTTGGTGATAGGCTGAGCCTGAATTACATAGTAAGGTTCTCTCTTACTCTTCCGCAGTGCAAGAAAGCTTATGGAAAGACACCGATCACTTCCCTGCAGGATCAGAGCCTATAGTCACTGGCAAACAAGTTGGCCTTGCTTTGGCCCAGTCTGTTCAGCTCAGGGAGGTAAACCCAAGCAGCCCAAGGATATTAGATCTGCAAATGTCGTATCTACTCAATGTGGTTGAGCCACAGGTTCTGATGGGGTTGGACCCTCTCAGACCACCCAGCTCAGCATCTATCTCAGTCTTGAACCCAACTGCCCCACCTCAGTCTGCTCCAGCTGAAAGGCCGCCAGATACCAGGCTAGACTGTCTTTCATTAGGCACCTGATATGTCGGGGCACAGAAGAAAGGTACAGGGCTGAGGCCAAGATGTGGATCCTGCTGATGGAAGCCTGTCTGAGCCTCAGTTTCCTCAGATGTAAAACAGAGATGAGGATGTTACCAGTAGGTAACATAAAAGTAGATTCATAAAAGGATTGAAGAAAGTATGTAAAATTGCCTGACACAGGGTACATAATCAATGCTCATTCATTTAATAAATATTTACTCTCTACTCTGGGGCAGTAACTCTTATTATTTTTTCAATTATAGTTTATAGCCAATAGCTTTAGCAACAGTTTCAGCAAAGTGGTTGGACGATCACATACTTTACAAAGCGTTCACCCCAACATGGGTCATTCTTGTGCTTACAACAGACCAGTCAACAAAACAAACAAAATGAACAAAACAACAAACCACACGATAGATTGTTGCCTTTGTGGAGGTTCCATGGGGGGGAGTAGAGGAAACAGTTCTCACCTCACCTAAACTGCCTTCTTCCTGGCCAGCGCGTGAGAGAGGAGCCTGCCCACCATGGGCTGCAGGAGACAGCGGCTGGTTCCCCAAGTGTGAAACCTTGCGCTCACGGGAACCCTGGGCCCTCGCTCCAGTGTGAATCCTTTGCCTAACCTTACTCCATCTGATGGACCAATTCAGAAGGCCGAGACCTGGGGAGTCCCATCAGAGCAGATGGATAAGAGCATCATTTGGAGGGGTGGCGGGGGCATTCAACAGACACATGCTGACTGAATGCATTTCTATACCAGGTCCTATCCTTCTGGTGCGGAGAATCAAGATAGAGCACGTGCCCAGCTTTTCTCACGACTTTAGAGGTAAATTCTGATCTCAAGTCATTATGAGCGGTCTGTGATCTTTTTTTAAATTCCATGGATGTCATTGTGTAAGTAGATGTGCAGCTGCAGAAAAAAAATTGTTTGACTATGGAGGGCACTGTCCAAGAGCCCAATGGGAATATTACAACGTATAGGGTATATGCACTGCATTGCTTTCCTAAAATTTAAAAAAAAAAAAAATCTGAATCGAGGAACACACCTAGTATCATGGATTTTGAGCTGCAGGGAACTTACAGAGCTTGTCCAAGGTTGCACAGCTAGTAACAGAATGATGATTTGAACCTTGGAAGTCTGACTTAAGAACCTACACTCTTGGCCTCTATGCTATACTCTTTCTTACTCTCTGAACTGTTACTGGATGCCAGGCACTTTATAGCCATTTTAGATTTAATCCTCACAATAACAAAACAAGTAGATACTACTATTGTCCCTACTTTGTTGATAAAGAAACAATCGCTAAAATCAACCTACTTGAAGCTATGCTGTTTGATAGGCAGCGGGGCTGGGATTTGAACCCAGGGTTATCCGACTCCACTCCAATGTCCTCACTCTCAGTCACTGAGATTGCCACAGCTCAGTCATGTCCAGAGTGGGTTGCACTGACACATTTCTTTGGCTTATGTACATCCTCTCTCTCACCTCCTTGCAATTCATTCTCCACATAACGAGCACAGTGCTATCGGAAAAGTAAAATCTGTTCGTATCACTACTTCACTAACTCATTCATTCGTTTGATAAACATTTTTGAGCATCCTCATGCCAGGCATTTTTCTGGGTTACCAAGAATGCAGTGATTTTTTTTTTTTAAAGGAGTCTAGCATCTTATGAGCATCAAACACTTCTCCATATTTCCATTTGATTTAGAATAAACACTAAAAGCCCTCACATTAGACTCAGGTGATCAGAACTTCCCCATCCTTCCTCCTCTTCTCTCTCCCCATAGTTTCTCCCGTCATGGCAGCTTTGGTGAGTTCACCCATCATTCCAGCTTCCCTACAGCCCTGAGCCTTAACACAGGAGAGTTCCTTTTTCAGACATAGTTTTCCTTATAAGGTAATCCCCCTTTATCCTTGGGGGTATGTTTCAAGACCCCCAGTGGAGGCTGAAACCACAGACAGTATTGAACTTTATTATCTTGTGTTTTCCCTATACAGGTACATCTTGCCACTTAAAGGAAGTACTTTACAGCTTCTCTCTGGCAGCTCTGAATTTCCAGCATCACCACTCTTGTGCTCTTAGGCCATTAGGGAATAAAATAAGGGTGACTTGAACACAAGCACCATGATACCGTGATAGTCCCTCTGGTAACTGAGACAGCTACTAAGTGACTAATCGTCAGGGAAACTCTCCAGTGGAGATACAATGGACAGAGGGATGAGTCACATCCCAAGGGACAGAGCTGGATGGCTCAAGGTTTCATCACACTACTCAGAATGGCACACTCTTTCAAATGTATGAATTGCTTATTTCTAGAACTTTCCATTAAATAGGGTTGACCTGTGATTGACTGCAGGCAGTTAAACTGACAGAAAGCAAAACTATGGAGGGCATGGAGAACTACTGTACATTAATACATTTCATAATTTGGTTAATGTATTTGTCTACCTCTTGACCCTTGCTTGTTGGCACAGGTATCACCAAAATCTGCAAAGTGTTTCTGGGTCACGTGGGCCATTCAATAAATACTTTTTGAATAAGTAAAGATACACATACTATGTTAGAACACAGTTTTTTAAATGTTAAGCCAGTGGTATACTATCATGACATTTATTTTCTTGTACAACTTTTAGTTTCTTTGGGCTAATTACTGGTTATTTATCCCTCCAAGTTTTATTAAAATATTATTGACATATAACCTATATAAGTTTAAGGTATATAGCATGGTGGTTTGATACATGTATTAATATAAATTGTGAAATTACCACAATAAGGTTAGTTAACACCTCCACCTCCTCTCATATTTGCCTCTTCGTATGTGTAACTTTTAAGATCTACTCTCTTAAAATTCTTACAGTATATAACATGGTATCATTAATGATAGTCATTGTACTGTACATTAGATCCCTAGGACTTATTTATTTTATAGCCAGACATTTGTACTTGTTAACCAACATGTTCCCATTTCTTCCACCCTCAAGCCCCCAGCATCTGTCATTTTACTATCTATTTCTTTGACTTCATGTCTAAGCGGGAAATTGCAATATTTATGGTTCTTTGTCTGACTTATTTCACTTAGCATAGTGCCCTCAAGGTTCATCCATGTTATCACAAAAAGCAGGGTTCCCCCACTTTGACGGCTGAATAATATTCAAATCACACATACACACAATTCTTTCAATCATCACTCCACTGATGGAACTTGGGTTGTTTTAGAGGCACAGATCATAACAAATATTAACACTGGGGCCTGGATGGGAGGCACGCAGTAAGAAAGCTCCTCAGAAAAAGTGAGAGTGCAGAGACTTCAACGAAACCTCATGGATATGTTGGAGAGGACCCGCTGCAGGAAAGGGCAACCCATGTCTGTGCTAGGATGGCCGGACACAGAAGTGTCTAGGTGAACCCTGGGTTGGTTGTAAACATGAAGCTGAGAGAGTTTGGGGGAAATAAGTCCAAAGGCAGTACATATGTTAAAATCCAAAGCTCCTAAACAACAAAACAAAATTTAAAAAGTCCCTGCTTCAAATCCACCCCATGTGCACAAACCCTCCGACTCTTTTCACCTGGGTCCCCTCTCACCTTAGACCCTCTAATCTGGTGTGCACGTCATGATGCGTTTGTCCACCTGTCTGTGTTGGTCTCCCCTACCAGCTGGAAAGTTTGCATGATGCCTGTCTATGACAGAGGTTCAAGGGATGCTTATTCACTAAACCTGAGCTGAAGTAAAAACAAATAAATAAATAAGCTGAGGCACAATGGGTTGCGCTGTCATCATCTCTCCAGGGTCCCTGTTATCATCTGGCATGTCCCTGAAGTTTGGCTGGATCCTCAGGTTCCTGGTCAGAAAAAGTCATTCCAACTTTATGAGACCAAGAGGACCACCGAAGAGAAAAGCAGAAATAAAGAACAACTTGGAGACACGTGCAAGAGGAGTCTGAGAAAAAGTAAGAACCTCCTTGTCAAAACCTGGAGGGACCTGTTGGCGTCTCCCACAAGCACCAGGGAATGAAGATAAAGATCCCATCCCTCTGGGGAGCGAGCCGCATCCATTACAGAGTGCTGCTAATTCAATTTTTACAGCATAAACTGGCCTGCCAAACTTCAACTGTTCAGACAACTTGAGAAGGTACCCATGGAAGGTAGAAAGGAAAAGGCCATGCCCTCTTCTCCCATGGCCTGGGCCATACGTGTCCTCCTTTTCATTCCTTTGGCTTTCTCCCAATTCTCATAATGGTGGGTCTTTCTGTTTCATTAGGGGTTCCCTACTGGCCAGCAAAATTTCAAAGTCTGAGGTCCTTCATGAGCAGCCTTTTTCTCAGCAGGCAAGCAGGAGGTAGAAACTGAAGCCAAGGTACTGCCCTGGGCCATGCAGCTGATGGGCTGAAGTTACACCAAAGAATATTCCAAAAGCTAGGAGAGTCCCAAACGAGCTTCACCATTGCATTTTCCAGAGTGGGCTCCTAAACATGACTCCTTTGGGAAAAGGTGCAGCACAGTCAGATGCATTTAGAAAGCATTCTCCAATATTCCCTGTCTGAGATTCATAATGCCTTTTATCACATCAAAGTCTCTGGGAAGTCACAGAATAGAGAAACCCACTTAGATTTCATTAGCCAACCATTGCCCAAGTTAATTGATCTCAGAACTCTTTTTATGTTCCAGGGCTCACATATTAGAATCCCACAGGACTAATGTTCTGGGAAGACTTTGGAGTTCAGGTCAAGAAGATGGAAGCATGACTTTGTTAAGTTAAAGAGTGATTCTCAGAGAATACAGGCTGATGTAGGACCTAGAAGGGTAAAGGGTGAAGAGGTGCTGATAAGGCAGATGTGAGAAGGAGGGTTCAGAAGGCTCATTTGTTCAATTTAATAGTTCATTCGATAAGTAGTCACATGGTGCCCATTCAGACCCAGAGGCCTGAACCTTGACTTTATGAAATCTCTATTCTGCAGTGGGAAGACAGATATAAGCAGACTATCTCAGAGCAATTCCTCTGCCCAGATGCACAAGGAAAAGGAGCTGGGGCTGCAGGTTCATTAAGAATTCTCCCAGCAGAGCAGCGGGGAAAGGGGTGCGAAAGAGAGAGCAACATGAACAATGATTCCTTTGCCATCCTGTGAACACAGCAAGGGCACTCCTACCTCAGGACCTTTGCACTGGCTCTTCCCCCTGCCATGACCACTTTTCCTCCAGGACCCTCATCTACTTCAGGTCTTTGTTCAAACATTTGTTCTGTTTTCTTTTGTTTTAATCTATGTTTCCTCTTACTGCTAGAGGTATCTTTCAACACTAAGTAAGTGGTGTCCCTAGAGTTACACGGCACTGTGACCCTACTACAATCCAGAATGTTAGCTCTATAGAAGCAAGGATTTTGTCCCTCTGTTTCACTCATATGGCCCCAGCACCTGATGCTTGGCACACAGGGAGCACTCAAGAGGCATTTCTTGAATAAATGAACAAACAAGTGAAGAAAAACGTATAGGAAATCTGAAGGGAGGAAAGAATGAACATTTATTTTGCATAAGTTCTTTGAAAAAAGCATATGGATCGTGAAAATATGATCAATATATGTCCACTTTGTAGGCAAGGAAACGGAATCTCAGAAAGGTCAGGTGCCTTACCCAGCTAATTGAGAAGCTCAGATCCAAGCCTAGGTCTGATTCAAAGGGTTAAAGTGACTTAGGCTTGGTTAACTTTTAGCGATGTCAGGTGGCTTTCTGGGTTTTTGCTCCTCACCTTCATGGACTCTCCCCTGAACTAGATGTGCAGTTTTCTGTGGGGGCCCCAGAGTGCATGGAACAGGTTGTCTCCTAGCCACGGGACTGATGACTAATAGCATGGCAACCCTCAAACCTGGGGATGATTCAGCAGACCAGAGCTGGGGAAATGCGCCCATCCCTCCCCACCCCAAACTCCTTCTTCATTCTCTGATGTCAGGCGCCTGACTACCCCCATGCTGGGCCAGTTAATAGCTCACCCTATAAACTGGTACGTAACAAAGTCTATTGCAAGGCCGTCATCACTTGGTCGAGTTTGGCTGACCTCTGTGCTGACCACAGGATTAATCCCAACTGGCTGTGGTCTCCTGCCTGGGGTCATTCAGAAATCCTTCAGTCCTTGGCTGGGAGTCTACTGACTCAGTGTGTTTGTGAGGGGATTTGAGAGCTTCCCTCCTCTCTCCCTTCTTCCCTTTTCCCCTCTCTCACCTTTGTTTCCTTCCTTTGTGAATTTGTCCACCCAGGCTTTATGTAGTCATTTAATTGTGCATTCATGACTTCATCTATTCATTCATTCGGGTGTTGGATTATACTCATTTATAATCTGTAATCATTCATCGTCAAGGCAAACACTGATCCACTCACTCTCTTCATCAAACCGGGTATTGTAAGGGATATTATGAGAATTACTTGATTTTGGCGAACTCACTTAGATTCTCCAAGCATCACTTTCCAGCTGAAAGAGGCGGAGTGGGGGGTCTTGAATGGCACAAAACTTCTAAGTCAGTTAGACGCAACGCCTCCTCCAATTCTGTAACTCTTTCACTGAGGATTTGTAAGACATAACCCCTGCCCTACAAGAGTTCATAGCCTAAGAAAGTGTCTTTCGAATGCTTTTTTGACTGTGATTCATATATTTTACATCCCAGCTGAGTATACACACAGGTATACGTGATGAAACCAAATTTTATGAAAAAACACCCATGCTACATGTTCATAGAATCTGATATATTCTAGCCTATTTTTATTTTCAAATGGTGGCCACAATCCAGTAAGTTAACTTCAGGACCCACTACTGTGTTATAAGCTGACGTTCAAAAGCTATGGTCTAGACACTTGGGTACAAATATGTATTATATAAGCTAGCTTCTTGGACATCATCATAGATTCTCCACTCATATTCACTCAAATCCAATAAACAGCCATCTGCTTGTGGAAACTCTCTTACATGCCTCTTGCTGGCTCTTCTTCTTATACTCACTGTTCCTGCCATCTTCCTCCCACGTGGACCTCGCTCCCTGGCCTGACCTCCCGCCTCCTATCTTACTCATCCTCCTATCTTACTCATCCAGTCCACCCTCCGAACTACGGCCAGTAATCATCCTAAAATGTGCATTTTTAGAAAAGTCGGTAATACGCCCCACTTATCTGTAGTCTACAAAATAAATAAATGTATCCCATTCCTCACCCTTGTCTGGTCTTATTCCTTCTTCAGGATCATTGCTCATGAATTCCGCCCTTGCATCTTATGTAGAAACCATGTTGAGTCATTCAGGGCAAGCCCTTGAACCTCCCTTGCCCTGTGAAGATTTTCCTCTAATTCCTATTCTACCAACACTGGGCTCATTCAAGGATCATCAAACCACTTAATTTTCTACACAGTCTTCACTGACAGGCCTCTTCACCATCCTGTTACTTTTCACAGGAGCCTGAATGTGATCACTGGCTTGTCAGTCTCCATTGCGTGGGTCTCCTAAGGTCAAGGACCATGTTCTGAACCTCTCTTCAGCCCCTTGTCTCAGCGGTGTTTTTGGCACAGATGTAGGTGCTTGGAAAATATTTTTAAAGGTGAACAATGTGACCTGGATATGATACATTCAGTGGAATTTGGTGTGTTATCTCTGGCCCTGAGAACGCATCTTGGGCATCCATCTCTAGGGGCTCCATCAGCCAACAGCCCTAAGCTGAGGGCTGCAGATTCCATTCCCATATGCGCGCACACAGCAGCCACGCTTCCTCTGGGCCACATCCAGCCAGTGCCTGGACGTGGCCAGGATAACAAGGTCGGCCTATTCCCTGGAGGCACAGGACTTCTCAGACGGACGCCCATCCTGAGGACACCTCAGTGGCCCTGCCAACCATCCCTCAAACCCTGTTTCTCTCTCCCCTTCACTCCAGGAAAGCTCTGTGCCACAGCCCAAGGTGCCTCCCAGCCTTCGCAGCAACTCACAGCCTCTCACAGAGGTGCTTCCCTTAATAAAATCCCCGAATGCTTCACCCCATCTCAGCACCTGCTTCTTAGAGGAGCCAAACGAACACTCTCCTCGATGTATAGATGAGGGAATGCAGGGCCAAAGAGCTCATGTGACTTGTGAGCAACTGATGAGACTGAGGTTCAGTGGAGTATTGGCAAATGTTTAACAACTGGCTCGCTGGAGACCAAAAATAATAAAAGTAGGGGGGAGGGGATGGAGGTGCTGATGTGTAGCACTGGATTATTTCCAAGGTGTGAACATTTCCACCACAATTCCACGTCCAGTTTAACATCACCGTGGTGACATCAGAGCATGGCACTGGACAGAGGGGTGCACAGCTGTCCTCTGGACCCAGTGCAGACCAGCTCCAGTGAGGCTGCAAGCCTAGGTTTCTGTCTGTCTGTCTGCTAGGCATCTTCTGACGGTCCACCCTGTCTTCTCACGAGGGTGCCCTGCTTCCACCCTGCCCCAGGAAGTCTCTGTCAGACCACTGGGATGGACACCTTGTACATCAGTGGCTTCTCCATGGGCCCAGAAAGGGCATGGGGGCTCTCATGTTCCTAGAAATGTAGGCGCTGCTACGTGACAGTGGTCATTTGCTATATTCTTAGAAAGGACCCATGATACCACCATGGCCTTGGGTGAACGAACTTTCTGGCTATTATGAAGAAGATGGGTTGAAGAAAAGAAGGCAAAACATAGCAAGACCATAAGAGGTGGTTTAAATAAAGGTAACACTTGAATGAAAGATGGTACAATAGGGATTATTTCAAGAAAGGAAGGAAGCAAAGGAGGGAGGGATGGAATAAAGACCATAGTTTCTAGTTATTGGGCCTTTACTACCTACCAAGTCTATATGAAGCACTTCCTCATTTCACTCTCTCAAATACTAAGGTGAGAATTATTGTCTCCTTGCTACAGATGTGGAAAGTGAGCCTCAGAGAGACTGCATCTTTAATAATAATAATAATGAAATAGTGAAAGTAGTCATTTTTATTGAGTCTTTGTTTAAACTACATTTCCCAGCAACCCCACAAGGTATTATTATCATCCCATTTTAAAGGTGGAATTAAACTACTAACAAATGGTGAAGTTAAAACGATAATTCAGGCATGTTGTCTCTTGACCAAGGTCTAAGCACCCTACTCTAGATGCCATTAACAACTCAGATTAAGTCCCCAAAGGTGGAAAATGATTTTTTAAAATTTCTCCTTCCCAAATGAGGACAGAGATCAGGAAACGTCCAATGGAAAATCCTGGGTGCCTTCCTTGTGGATACAAGAATGCTTGGAATTTCAGACCAGGACTGTACCAGTGAACCAGCCCACACAGAACTCATCACATGGGAGGAATTCTAGAGATGTTTTTTGCTAACTAGACTGAAGACCAAGAAGAGTAGGGGAGAAAATGAACTACGTTTGAGAACAGAGGTAGCCATTGACCTCCCCCATCCTGGGATTCTGAGCGTGTGGCCAATCTCTGCAGACCCAGCTGGCTATTTCCAGTGTAAGTCCCCTTGCTGAATAGGAGACAGGTCCCACCAGAACAAACAACAATGTCTGAACACAATGGTCTGCCGGCTTTACCGCACAGCCCTCCATTCTCAATACAGAGAGTTTTTATGGGGAGATCCTAGGTAGGCTATTTCACCAGCCTGAATCTGGTTCCTCTCTGCGTCCAGGGCCAACTATCACATACATGGACGGAGCCAGATGAGATTCAAGGGGTGGAGAGGTAGGGGGTTCCCCTTCTGAGAGGAACCAACTAGAACACAGTAAGCAATTGGGTCACTTGATAAAGAGGCCCAGGGCAGAGAAACAGCATTCTCTAGTATTCCCGAAGGATCTTCTCTAGGAAAAGGGAGGCCGTTTTTGACCCTGACATTGCCGGCGTCACCGCCCCAGAAAGAAAAGTGAGTGGCCAGGCTTGGTCCAGGGAGCAGTAAGAAGCAAAGCAAAAGTCAGGGCCTCTGGGTCTTGATCACTGGCTCTGGGACATTGAACAAGATGCACATCTTCTCTGACCTGAGTTCTTTCTAAACAGGCAGAAGTGGCCCCTGCACTAGTCTTTAGGTGGGCCCAGGAGGCTACAGGCCAGAGTAGTTAGGAGTGAGCACTGAAAGTCAGGCCTGGTAGGCAACTCAATGATGTTATTGACAAGCAGTGCTGGCACGTCGCTGAGCCTTGGTTTCCTCATGTGTGACAATGACGCAAATACCGCCTGCCTTCTAGGGGCACAGGGGATATCTGACAAGGTAACACATGCAAAGCACTTTGCATAGTTCCTGGTACAATACCAAGTATTTCCTTAATAGTAACTCATGTGATTATTAATCAAAACATAATGGTCACAATTTAAGGCATAGTGTTTGTTGGTCCTCAGCTTTCCTTCCTGTAAAAGGACCAAGTGACCCCAAATGTTCCGTGTACCCCTGCTCTTATCTAACAGCCCACCGCAGGCACTCAGGGATACAGAAAAGGAAGATGTGCTTCAGGCCACTGGAGCAGGAGGATGGAATTCAGACCTCTTTGGCCTCAATCCACATGTGGGCGCACCTGTTTTCCTACTATGCCCCCCTTTCTAGACCTCTACACCTAAGAAATGGAAGAAACCAGAGGCATGTCCCTGAACCCCCACTCACACAGGAGGTAGAACTGAGGGCTGGACTGCACAAGGACAGAGGGTCTCCTCAGGACCTGATGACAGGCACAGAGACTGGAGGACATCCGCCCTTGGGAAGTGACCAGCAACTTCACACCCAAGGTTTCTTCTGGTGGGTGGGGGAGTCCAAAGCAGGCCCTTACACCACCCAACTCAGGGTCCCTTAGAGGTGACACTCTCTCTCCCCCCTTTCTGTTGGCTCTCGCTCAAGATCTGAAAAGCCGGAGGAAATACTTAATTATTACCATGTCGTAGAAAGGACAGGGCCTTTGAAGTCAGACAGCTTGGTTTGAATCTGGACTCCCTAACGGAATGGAGCTGCCTTGGAAAGGTGGCTTCGTATCTTCAGCCTTGGTTTCTGCATCTGTAGCCTTGGAGCTTTAATCCCTGTGCTCCAGAGTTTGTTTTATGAGCTTTAACTCAGATAATGAATAGACAGGACCCCACACAGTACATGGTGTATGCTTTCAATTAATGTTCACTCTTTTGCTCCCCCCACCACTTTATCAATATAAAAAGAACCAAAATCTATATACCAAGGTGGGCAAAAGTGGGTTTACAGTGGTAATGATAGGAAACAGAGTATATTCTTGTATTATCATTAATGTATGAATTGTTACATTATTAGCTAGTACTATTAAACTGCTTTTGTCCACCTCTGTATTCATGTAACCCCTTGCCCCTCATTTTGTAAGTTTTGCATTTTATATTCCTATTCCTCTGTTAGATGATCTATTCTGGAAGGTTGGGTATGAGTCTCTTAATTCCATATCCCAGCACGTTGCATCAGTTTGGAGCAGGCTGGGGGCTCAAGAAGGTTTGCTGATCTGAATCTGTTTCAATGAAAATCCTGTGATTCCAGGAAGTGAGTTTTATTTGCTTAGTTACATAATAGACAAGCTTTGCCAAGTCCTTTACCATCCTGACCTGTCCTCTTTTGGAGCAACACCCTTCTTAGGATCACTTAAGTGACCCTTTTTCTTTTTGAAAAAAGTAGGCTTTAAAAGGGGGAAAATATATCCTGAGAGTTTGGGTGTGTTTCTTTCGATTCGATGCCTGGAAAGAGTCAGAATGTGGACCATGAGCAACTCAAAGGTCAGGATTAAATGAGATGGAGTGGAGTGGGGTGGTGCTAGGGGTGGACTAAAAGTTCAGGGACCCACAGAGAGGGGGCTGTGGTCCCCGCTGAAACAGAGGCCCAAACCCTGGGCGCAGGCTGACGGCTCCCTTCCCTGGTGGCACTGCTGCCCCAGCCGTAGCCACCAAAATCTGAGTGGCTTCTCCAAGAGCACCAACCAAATCCACACAGAGAAGATGAGGCCAGCTGACTTGACTCCAGGCTCCACCCTGGGGCTATTCCTCTTTCTCCCTTCTCTGTCCTCTTCCGTCTTTCAACCTCCTTTCTCTTCTCACACCGCATTCTAGCCTCCCTCTCTTTTTCTCATAAAAACTCTTACCGAATACATGGTCCTGTGTTTTGGGTGCATGTGGACCTGTGCCCTTACAGGGAGTGTGAGCATTGTGCAGTGAGTGGTGTGTGAGCAGATAACTTCTCCTATGTCGCCTGCATGCCCAGAAGTCGGGTAGATCAATGTGACGAATGTCTTTACATATGCATGTAACATGCCTTGACCTACACTGTGGAGAGCCGGTTCTGCCTGTACGTGGGTGGCTTGCTACCACCTGCCTCAGGAGGTGGTGGGTATGTTTGCTGTGTGTGGTGTGCCACCCCTGTGCTGGGGGTCTCTGCCTGTGTTGTGGGTCTGCCGTGTGCCTGCGTGCTTCCCACGTTTGCCTTTGTTATCTGCCTTTGCACACTGCACACGGCTTGCATGTCCCTGCGGGCTGATGTGTTTACTGGCATGCGTGTGCCTGCGTGTTGTCTTTGTTGGTGCTTAGCTGGGTGAGGGGCCTGTGCCGTGCGTATCTGGGTGCCATGGATAGCACACATGTTGCGGTTCCACATCCGGTGATTTTTTGGAATAACCTCTTAGTTGTATCCTGGGTCCCTGCGGGGTGTACCGCGTTTGTCGTTTGTAGGCACAACGTGCATGCGCTGCCTGTTCCCCGTGTCCCTGTCTCTGTGAAATGTTTGTCTGCGTTTCCCCTGCCAGCTCTTCCTCCCCTTCGGGTGCCCCCAGCCTCCCCGCTTCCGCTCTCCTCCCTAGACTGTGACCGTGCTCAGCTGACACCTCCGCTGCTCTGGCAACGGAACAACAGCCCGGAGAAAGGTCAGCGGCGCCTTCCCTGCGGAGCCGCGCGCCGCGTGGTGTGCGAGCGCCCTCTGTCGGCCGCCGGCGCCCGGAGCGCCCCGCGGGGTCCTCTGCGACCCTCATCCCGAGACCTCCAGCTTGCTTAGCACAGGGCCCGCGGACAGAGGGAAGTGACCAAACGGCTCTCATTCAAAGTGAGATGCTTCTGAGGACGAAAGAGGGTGTGATTACGTGCACAGAGCCATGGGGTACACCCCAGATACATCCTGAATAGATGAGAAGGACGCTGTCCCAGCGCCGGGAAATGAGGCTGCAAAACGTGTGCTGGCCCTGGTTTAATGGCTATTCCCTTGTACGTACAGGCCACCAGAATCTCAGACCCACATCCACCTGAGGACTTGCTCCCCCTGGAATAACTCACCAAAGCTTCCAG
Organism: Noctilio leporinus; assembly: GCA_004026585.1. NCBI lineage: Eukaryota > Metazoa > Chordata > Mammalia > Chiroptera > Noctilionidae > Noctilio > Noctilio leporinus. The sequence continues at coordinate 880,286 of PVIW01000018.1, forward strand.
TTCCAGAAGGTGGGAGGGGTCAGCTCTGCAAAATGCCCACTGACAAGTTCCCAGTGGATCAACATAAGGAAGTCAAAGGCACCCCCTCCTGAGGGGGTTTCATGTTGTGGAAGAAAAGAGAACAGTCACAGGTGCACCCAGGACTTGCAACACCCTGGCTGTGGGACTCCCAGCAGTCTCCAGAGTTGCCTGGAAATGAACTCTCCCAGAGTCTCTCCGGCAAACATCCATGAGTTAGGAAGGCAAGCAATGGGCTACTCCTTGACTTATAGAACAAACAGACCTAAGTGGCGCAATTTTATGCACTAAAATAAATAAATAAATGAATAAATAAATAAATAAAAGGTTGCAAGCCAGGTCTCTAGCCAGGTCCATGGCTGGAGGCAGGCGAAAGGCAACCATACATTGATATCTCTCTCCCTCTCTGCCTCCCTCCCTGCCCCTGTCTCTAAAAATAATAAATAAAATCCCCCTCCCCCCAAAAAGTAGATTTTCATTGCCTTCCTTCCACTGGTGACTAAGAATAGGTTGATAAGCAATAGCTGTTTCAGTAATCGTGGGATGACAGGTCTGCAGAGGCTGGTAGGGACCACCAGGCCCAGTAGATCACAAATATGTTTTTTTCAGAACATCCACTCTCATGAGAAACTACTAGTTACTTCAAGGTGTGGCCAAATGAATTTTTTTTTTTTTTAAATACAAGGTGAAATAAACTTGTTTACTATGATGATACGTCTTATTTATTTATTTTTTAAAGATGTTATTATTTTTAGAGAGAAGGGCAAGTAAGGAGGAAGAAAGGAAGGGAAACATCAATGTATGGTTTTCTTTCATCTGCCTCCAGCTAAGGACTTGGCTGGAGACCTGGCTTGCAACCTGTTTATGTGCCCTGAATAGAGATTGAACCAGCGACCTATGGGTTTGCAGGCCGGCGCCTATCCAATGAGCCACACCAGCCAGGGCAATACATCTTATAAATTTCTGAGAAAGAGGGAAACTGCACACAGTATTTCTCCAAGTCCATGGATAATAGAATTTTTTCTTCCCAGAAATTTATGAGAGAAACTTTACATTTACCCCTTGACAAAGGAAGATCCCAGCTAGTGTACAGCTGTACTACATGGAATCAAAGTCAAGTGCTCCAGCCTGGCATTCAAGGCCCTGTACATCTGACCTTCATCTAAGACTTAAGCCTTAGTCTCCTGAGCATCTACTCCAACTCAACTACATTTGTTTCTGTATCCCTGGGTATGGTGTGCAAGCTCCAACTGTCGTGCCTTTGAACTTGCACCTGGAATGCCCTCCTTCTTCCTTCTTCTCATGCAAGTCCTATGCCAACCTTCAAGGCTTTGCTCTGAATTCCTCCTGCTTGGTGAAGACACCCCCGTTCTTCCCTCTAAATTGTGTTTAGATACTGTGTTTCTTAAGATTAGTATTACTCTCTTTCTTGGCTGTTCTGTTTTTCTTTTCCCAAAGTAAAATTAAATTTTTAATGATTATAAAAAATGCAAACTTGTGGTTTAAAGGACCATAGCATTCTAAAAACTAGGATGCCAAAAGAGAAACTCAGAAGGATAACAAGGTCTGAAAAGGTGAAAAAAGGTCACAGGGCAGAGTCTTCTAGGGAATGTGGCAGGTTTGATGGGGCTGAGTTAAGGGCCCCTAGGTGGGACAGACCAGAGATGAGGCTGAGGAAATGGCACGGGCCACAGCAGCCTACATTATGCCAGTTTCATTGGGCCTTGATTTCTAGATTGCTAGAGAAAAGGCAAGAAAACAGGTGGCATACCCCTCTGAAGCACCTAACCTGACACACATTGCAGGTGACCAATAAATATGAGTTCAATGAATGTAAGGTTGGTCTTGAAGTCTTAGGCTGAGAAAACACTTCTAACTGAATTTCCTAACATTGCTCCTATAGGAAAGGCATTGAAAGGGAAAGAGAGAGAGGAAATAAAAGAGAAAGAGACCATAACTATAGTACAAAGCTCAGGGGGACTAGTTCATGCAGATGGTCTGGTGAACTAATTCCTTAATCTTTTCCCCCTCAAACACTCACTGAGTGCCTCCCATCTGTAGGGGCCTGTGTGCTGAAGCTCAGTGGGAGGATGTGAGTGGTAAGTTTCCCAACTGCTGCTCGGGAAGAAAAGAGAATGGGTGCCCACCCCTATTGTCTGCACACCAACTTACTCAATTTTGGGAGTATTTAAAAAAATGTTTTATTTACTTATTTTTAGAGAGTGGGGAAGGAGGGAAAAAGAAAGGGAGAGAAACATCCGCGTGTGGTTGCCTCACTCACATCCCCCAACTGGCCCTGAAACCCAGGCACACGCCCTGACTGGGAATCGAACAGGCAACCCTTTGCTTTACAGGCCAGCACTCAATCCACTGAGCCACACCAGCCAGCCAGGGCTCAACTTCGGGAGCATTTTACAGAGCAGCGTAATTTGAAAGAAACCGAAAGGCCACTGGGCCAGACGCCTCTGTTCACATTTGGGTGCCGTTTGGCCCCACCTTGAACACTCCCTGTTACAGGAAGCCAACTCATCCTGTGTCCAGGAGGCTGGTGCAGAGAGTGTCCAGGATGCAAGTGCAGACAACGAAGAGAGGAAGGAGATTTAATCCCCATAAGAAGCACTTACTTGATGTTTGACATCAGGCGCTGATGAGACATACTACCTATATTTTTCCATGTAACCCTCGTGGCAGCCTTGTGGATGGGGATTAACACCCCTGTTTTCTAGGCACGGCAACTCGGGCTCCGTGACATTGAGTCACTGGGCCTGATTACACACCTGGTAAGGAGGGAAGCTGGCATTCAGTCTCAGGGTGGTCTGCAACTCGGGTCCATGGTCGTTTAGCAAAAGAAAAAGAGCTTCCAGTCAGACCCAGAGAAGGCAGGGTCATTTATGGGGCCCCTGTAAGAGGCTGGGTAGAAGGGGATGGCCCTGCTGGTTGGTGGGGCTTCGGGGTCGTGACAGTATGCCAGGCTGGGGCAGGAGTGCAGGAAATGCTCCAGGGCAGGATTAGTGCACATTGGCAAGGGCAGCACTGCTGGCGCACGTGTCCCTGGTTCTCTGTACTTATGCCCATGCCTGCCCCACAATGCACAGTTGGGCATCTCCTCTTCCCAGGTCTTAAACAAAAGAGGGAGAGGGTAGAGCTTTGGGAAAAGGAGTGCCCTGGCCGGATCCCATCATCCCACAAAGCAAGCCCCACCCTAGATCTGTTACCAACTCCCCTTTGAAAACTCATCCCACACTCCCCCTGGCTTAAAAAGCACTTTCATCTTTTCAACAATCATTATATCGTCCCTGGGCCGGGTACCAGGGACAACGACAGCAATCGCAGCAAACGTTTATCTCATTCGTTCTAGGTGCCAGGAGTTCTCACAGCTAAGTGCTTTACGTGCCTATTCTTAATCCCCACAACCACCTTGCACGACCGATGCGGCTATTGTTCCCATTTTACAGATCAGACAGGGAGGCTCAGGTGAACGCATCCAAGTGATGGAGCTACGGTTTCAAGGCAGAACCTGAGCTCGGAACGGCAGGACTCTCAAGGAACAGACTCTCAGCGCCATGAAAGAGGAAGGCATAGGACAGGTTTGTGTTGGGTGCTAGGCCTGTGAGGACACAGCTTGCATGCACAGCCTTGTCTAGGAAGCAAGGGATGAGAGTAAACAAGGGGAAGGCTGACCCGGTGAAAAGGACTCAGCCTACGAGGTCTATCCCGGAAGTATCGAGCCAATGTCAATGCGCAGCCCCTACTTTCAGAACAGAGCTCGTACACCGTGGGCTGAACCAGGTTCGTTACACCGTTGTCTCATGGAATTTTTTTCCCAGCCCCAGGGGAGATGAACATCCCCATTTTCCAGAAGGGCAAACTAGGAGCTTGGAGAGGTTGTCACTTGATGGATGAAGTGATCAATCCAATGATTAGGGTCAAGCTCTTAAGACAGTCTGAGTTGAGGGTAGGCTCTTGACAGGGGGTGGGTCAGCCAGGGCATTTCGGGAGCGGGACCACCAGAGGTGGCCAGAGGTAGTGGCCAGAGGTGAGGGCAGCAGGCCAGAAAAGGGGAGACAAGGAGAGAGGAGGCTGGAGAGACAAGCAAGGGGTGAGATTTTAGAGAATCTTAAAAAACACACCAGGAAATAAGGACCTGAATCTGAGGGCAAGAGAGAATGATGCTGGGTTTAGAATCCTCCCCTCTGCCTGCAAAGCAGGACACAGTGAGCTGACAGGGGAAGGGTGGGTGAAGACAGGGAGAGCATATTACAATGGCCCAGGAGAGCAACGATGAGGCCGAGGCCTGAGGTTAAGGGACAGCACTGAGATGACAGCGGCAAGGTAATTCTGTTGTGAAACTGACGCTCCGAAGCGTAAGTCCTGGTCATTGTCAGAGCTGGGACTTGAACTCTGGCCTGCTGACTCTGAGGGGACTTTAAGTAAACGCTTCCGTTTTCTTCTACTAGAGTTCTCGCTCTCACTCACTCCTATGTAAGTGTGAATACGTTTTTAATTCTCCGGGTATGCCTTTGATGAGTCTCCTTTTGAAATTGTGAAATCGCAAATTCAGAAAAGCGAAAAGACAGAACAAAACAATTAGATCTAAAATCCTATAAACAGAAGGCAGCAGAGGCAGGATTGGAACCCAAAGCCCATGTTTTTCTCACTCCCTCAGGCCAAACCCCAAGACAAACATTGCTTCTTCTTCCTCACACCCTACCTCCCCTTCAACATTTATTTTTATTTATTGTTTAATTTACTTTTATTATTGTTGTATTACATCCATCCCATTTCTCCTCCCCTAACATTTATTTTTAATGTTGGGTTTTTCAAATGGAAAATATACTTACTGGCTGAGGAAATAGAGTATGTAATACATTCTTGGATAAAGTTATTTTTGCCCACAAAGCTTTCTTCCCTTCGGAAGAATTACAGAAGGTTCAGATCAGCAGAAAAGCAGCCTGAAATTTTCATGCTTTAACAAGTTCCAAATATTATTGTATTATGATTTACTTATTTTCTTACTTAGTAAATTCCACATGGGGAAGAAGAGGAGGCCAAGAAGTGGCCACCTCCATAGGTTTTGGTTCACTCTTAAGAAGGCAGGCACCTGGAGAAACCACAGCCTCCAATTATTGATCCTCAAATATGGGTCTGTTATACCCATGAGCTCATGTAATTGTCCCAGCAATCCCAGCAGCGAGGTACTATTATCCCTAGTGTAGAGATGGGGTAACTGATACTTAGAAAGGTGAACTCACTGTGGCCCAATGCCACAGAGCTGAAAACGGAGCTAAGATTTGGATACAGGACCTATCAAAGTCTTTTTCTCTCCCTACTGCATCCTACCACTTCCACCTTACTAGTCAGCCTAGCTCATCTCTTCCTCTTCCCATGGCGGGCTTTAAGAGAAGGTTGCAGACGCCGGCATCATCAGGGTAGAATGTGACAAAGTCTACACCTTTGTCCCCTGCCACCTTGCTGCCTGAAACTGCACTGTTAGAGAAGTCACCTTTAGGAAGGAGTGGGAAGGGCATCGGACCGAGAGCCGGGCCCTCAGGTCTGACCGGGGTGCTGTTGGGCCACAGGTGTGGGTCCATGAATAAACCACGCCCCAGCTGGCCCTCAGTGCCCCCGATCTGTAAAATGCAATGCTACATTGTGCGTTGCGAGAAGCCTCCCAGTTCCACATTCTAGGATGTGAGCACTGCAGGGGCAATGGCAGAGGTCAGTTCTTACAGCAAAGGTGGGCATGCGAGGACAGAAGAGGCAGGGTGGAGATGGGGTGGGAACTTCAATAGAGTAGATGTTTGATACGTGGGGTAAGAGGGAGCCTGAGGTGACAGCTCTGCCCTCAAGCCCAGAGGCTCGCTAAGCTGCATTCTAGACCAAGGGCCCATGGCTCTGGGAAGAGCACCAACTGGAGACTGACTGGACTTGAGGACGGAGAAGGGGCACAGAAGGCAGCCAGGGACAGGTCCTGCCTTCACTCTGGGTGTCCTGTGAGACCAGGCTGCGTTCTAAAGCTGCTGTTTGCAGCAGGATGGCTGAGTTGGTGGCACGGGAGGGCAGAAGTCACTGTGGAGCCAGTCTGGTCTTCCTGGTTTTCCCTCTCCTTTTCCCTCAGCTGCCATTTTCACATGAGAACGATAAAAGATCCCAGAAATGGGAGGTGTACTTAATGGGTTTTTTTGGCACCGAGAAATTAATCTTTTTTAAACCAAGGGGATTTTTTTTTTCTTCTTTCCTAAAGATCTTTGGCAAACAGAAGCTAAATTGCTTCCAGACCTCATGAAAGGTATTTTGTGCAAACGAGGTGTGATTTACACTTCCTTTAATTAGTCTGAACCCTGGAAAAAGAGAGAAATAATAGAAAACAAGAGCTACGTAGAAAACAAGTCCAAACAGCCCTAAAATAACAGTTTTGTAAAGGCACCGGTTGAGGGTGTTAGAAGGAGACCAATAACAACAACAAAAAAATCCTTCTAATTCTGGGAGTGGAGCAATTACAAGTGAATTGAAGTTCTGTTGGACTCCTGTCCCTGGGGAGGGGGGTGGGGAGAGAGTTTGGCAGAAAGGAGCCTTGCTGCTCTCTCTCTGAGTCTGTTTCAAGTTCTGGTTGACCTTCCTTCCTTCCGTTAAGCCTCCGTCCTTTCTGAGGGCATTTGGGGTCTAGGGAGCCAGTCAGGAAGGGGGAGGACAGTTCTGCTTGCAATCAGGGACACTTGATCGTCCGGTTTGTCTCACAGCTGGGTCACACTGTGGCTTTTTGGGAAGGGGCATGGCTTATGGAATCGCAGACCTCAGTTCAACTTCAGGCTCTGCCATGGATGACTACTCTGGGCAACTTGAGTCTGCGGTTGTTGACCCCTTCTTTGCTCCCCGAACCTCTCTTTTCCCAGCTGCCCTACCCCCCTAATCTCATGGTCCCATCAGGTTGCTCCTTCTCAGTCGCTGTTGCGGGTTCAGGGGCATCTATCAGGGAGTTAGCGGCTGGGGTCACTCAAGACTCAGATTCAAGCCCACTTCAAGACAATGTATCCCCATGAATTCACCTTTCATCTGATTGACTCTCCAAGTTCTATTGCCTGGCCATGCCTTCTTCCTTGGTTCTGGTCTTTATATCCAATGTCTTGCTACAGCTTTACCTGAGTGTTTTCAGGTACCTCAGATTCAACACATCCAAAACTGAACTCAGGATCATCAACTTTAATTGGGCCCACTTCCCAGGGAAGAAGATCACACTCCATGTCTATATTGTTCTCGATCCTAGTTTTCCTCCATCTCCTCTACCTGATCTGGGTTCAGTTGATGCTGTCTTTGCGCTGACATTGCCCGGCATGAGCCAATCTGGCCCCATCTCTGTGCAAAATGGTAAAGCTGAGTGTGATGGCGTCTGAGTGTGTCCTTGCTCTGACATTGTGTGACACTCAGTGGTGACCATCTTCCTTCGCCCACTCTCCTCCTTCTCTCTGGCTCCATCCACAGCCTGAGCCCATGAGCCCTTAGAATAGTTTAAGTTTATTGATACATGACCCAACAAGAGTGCCCGCTCCCTTGAATCGTATCTTTATCTTTACTAATCCCATCCCTTCTAACAGAAAAATGAATTTCTCACAACACCTTTTGTGTTGGATGGAATAATTAAAGGGATGCACTAGGCAAGCTAAAAGAACCATTTCATTTGGCCTTGTGAATGTTTAAGGGCTTAGGGCTCCACTCCACCTGTAGAATACTGAAATCATACAGCCAGTTTCATTGATAACTGCACTACTCCTACATGTGAAGGGCAATGATCCAGAGGGTCTGGCCTAAGTCGCTGCTCTGCCTCTAACTTGCTGCAGAACCTGGGACCAGCCACGTCCACTGTCCAGAGCTTGATCCTCACAGCTCTACGACGAAGGGGTTATACCGGATGGTTTACGTGGGCTCTGGCACCTCAGAAATTTGCAGGGCTTTGCTATAAACTATGCAGAGAATGACAAAGGGGTCCAAGGATTCTCCTTTGAAATGCCTTCTCATGGCTAATAGCTGATAGAGCTGAGATTTCAAACTTCACACCACTGATTCCAAACCTGTGCCAGGCACTACACTCTCCAACTATCCAGGGGTTTTTGTTGCCATGTGGCTTTGTTTGTTCATTCACACATTTATTCACTATTCACGCTACAAACGTCTCGAGTCCTGACGCTGTTCTGTGGCACCATGCTACACGCCAGGAAACATGAGAAAAGATCCACCAGGAAGCTCACAGATTGGCTAAACAAACAAGAAACCCTGACCGGGGTGGGTTTGAAAAGCTACCTTCCTTTCCAAAGTGCCACTCTGATCATGCTTCTGAATCTCCTCAAAGGCTTCCAAGGCTCCCCTCTGCCTACAGGAAGGAGTCCAAACAGCTTAGCCTGCCTTCTAATCCCCATGATCTGGCTCCTGCCTCATCTCCTCTCAACCACATTCCTTCAACAACATTTGTTAAGTATTAAGCCTGTGCCAGACACTGTACTAGAATATCAAAATGCAATGTTGAGTGACAAAGACTTGGGCCTTGCTCTCCTGGAGCTTACAGATATTAATCAAATTATCACATTAATGCTGAATGAGGTCTTCCCTTAAGCTTCCAGTGTTCCAGCTCTCCCCTCGGACGCTTGCAGCCCAGTAAGCCGACATGGATGCCACTGTCCTTGGCTGTGTTTGACAATCAGCTGATCTTTTAGCAACGCGATCTCTCCTACTAATCGTGCAGAAGTAACTGCTTATAAGAAAGACGTTTGGAGTTTTATAAGTAAATTTGTATGCTATTTCAAAACAGTTCTTCAACAATAGGTGAAACCTTTTTACGATATACTACCATAAAATGCCGCATGTCCCTTTCACAACAGTCACTGTGCTTCAAGTCAATCATATATTGTCCGGCTCCCCTAGTCAACTATAAATTTCAAGGAGGCTGAGTTCTTGTCTAGTCTGGTTCACCCCTGAATTCCCAGCATTCAGCTCTATGCTTGGCACACTGCAGACACTCAGAACATGTGCTGGGTAAATTGAATCATCCTCAGTGAGCCTTAGAAGCTTCATTCAAAAGACAACTGTTGCAGACATGGATTCTTACCCCTCCCTCCACCACCACCCTACTTTTTTTTTTTTTTGATCAGATGGGAAAACAGAGGCTGAAAAAAGAAACAGCTTTCCAAAGGATGCAGAGAAAGTTGGTAGCTTAATTGAAGTCAGAACCAAAGAGAATATGATGTCCGGAACTCCTGCTCCACCACACCCATTCATAAACCTTGAGTCTGGAAAGGCCAGGAAGATATGGCCTCAGGGAAAAAACAGTGAAGAGCTGCATGCAAGCAGACGCAGTCCACCAGCCTTCCCTGCACAGGCATTGACTTCAGAGACGATCCCTGGGTGGGTTCTTCCCCAGCCTGCAGAGCCCATCTGCATGGGAGAAACCCGAGCCCACCCCCAAACAAAGCCTTTCACCGAGATCAAGATTCACTCACTCTCTCTAACCCAAACTCTCCCAAAACGCCATTTCCTATTATGTCTCAACAACCAAATGGAACCCCTCCCTGGACCTCAAGATTAGATCTGTGAGGTCACAATGGCTCAATCACTCCATGAAGAGGAGGGAAAATTTTATCCTCTCCAAACAAAGTGATGTGACATAAGCCAGTTGCTAGGATTATGTCTCACTCCGGAAAGAGAGGGGTAGGGAGAAATGTGTGCGTTGTTCATTGCAGGAAATTATCCAGGGAAATTTGAGTGGTGTGGCCCCTCCACATTTCAATATTCTAGTCCCCCACATAACACTGAAAGCAAGGTCCTGGTTAGAGGAGAGGCATGAGGGGGAGGGTGGCTCTCCTCTCCTTGCTCGGAATGCCTGGGTAATCTGGGTGTGTTCTGATTTTTCTCTGGACAACACTGAGGAGCCTTGTACTGAGGAGGCCCAGAGAGCCCAAGAGAAAAGTGCCAATCTCCATTCCTACTTGATCTGGCTAATGCAGAGTCTGGGAAAATGCCTCGTAATGAACAATCCATTTCTTCCTTACAAGTACCAGTTCTGCATCAGACAAGTGATTTCACCTGACCGAGCACCAGTTTCTCCTTCTTTAAAAAGGGTGTAACCATTTGTAGCTCCCGGAATTGCTCTGAGCCCTTGAGACAAAAGTCTTTAGAACATGTCCAACATGCAAACATCTGCAGTAAATGGTAGTGGTCATGTCGAGGTCTTCAGACATTGGCTAATTAAGGACTGATTTCTAGAATGTGAACTTTTATGAATAAAAATCCTGGAGTGTAGAAAGGAGCCACAGTCTCAAGTTAAAGGTTCTATTAATTCATCAGCACTTGCTTGTCTACTAGAAGCTACCAATCCTCAAGCTGGCGAGGCCGGCTTTCCTAGTCTCAGCAGGCCATGTTAAAAAGCAATATAATTGCAGAACAAGCAGATCTTAGGCCAACTTTAGAGAGAACTAGACTTTTAATGTGGAGGGTTACAAAGAGAAACATTGGTACGGACTCAAGTTTAGGCAACCTGGGATAATGTCTGCTGGAGACTGAGCTGTCTAATTAATTTTGGGCCACCCACATTACCATGCCCAGGCTTCGGTTTTCCCATTTTTAATATCAAGGATGATGATACAAGCATCTAGGAGTTCCTGAAAGAATTGACTATGGGAGACCTCACATCCTTGCAGGGTGGCTGGTGGGAAGTATGTCCCTAGTACTCCTTACTCCTGCGTCTCTTACCAGCTATGCATCCCTGGTTAAATCACTTTCCCTCTCTGAGCCTCCATTTTCATATCTGGAAAATGAGTGCCAGGATACTCCAAATTATAGGACTATTGAAAGTCACTGCTGAAACAGTGTATGAACAGAGTTTTATAAAGTAGAAGGCAGGAGATGGTCATGTCTTACCAAGGACCTTTTAGAAAAGTATTCCAACATCTCCCTCTCTTAAGTCTTCTTATCTTAAAGGGCCTATACTTCCATGCAGACAAGAACTTGAAGGTCACATTTCCACCTCTGCCCTGTGAAAAGGTTACTGGTATTTTTTTCTTAATGGTCATTAGTATGACCTGAGGGGAAATTGTTCAGACTTGTTGTCCTAGGTCCAGAGTCTTACAACAAAACTGAAACTACACCCAGAAACCTGAGTCAACTGCAGAATGAGGCACTGGGCCTAAATCACGCCAAAAATATCCACCCTCCGCTTTCCAGGATCCCAAATGACACTGGTCATTGAAAACCCATCCCAATAACCCAGAGGAAACAGCTCTGCTTAAGGTAATATTAATGCCCAGTGGTAGTGTTAAAACCCAAAAAGGTCCTTCCAAAACGGTGACCTTCTGTAAAAAGACTAGCTTTTGTTTGGTCGTATCTTGTAAAACACTTTAGCAGCAAATTTAGAACTTATAAAACAGGGCCAACTGACAGCCTTGGGAACCGAAAAGCCTCTGTTTATTCACCACGTCGAGACAGTGGAGGAGGAAGCAACGGATGAGGTGGTGCTGGTGCCAGGATTTTGGGAGCAAAGATATCTCAGAACCCAGAATGGTAATGCGCCCTAGAGGGGGCAGTCAGGAAACACCCCTCAGAGAAAGTAAATCCAGTTATGATTGCTGGGGAATGATGGTGTGTGAAAACCGGACACCCCCTGACCTTGGATATGCTATTTGGCATATCATTAATAAAATGGACAATACGCTCCCTACTCGATTATTATTACTGGGCATTATTATGCCAAAGAATCAGTAAATGGTAGTTTTCTTTTCTGACATCTCACACTATCTTTTTTTTTTTTTTTTTTTTTTCCTAATGAAGAATCTCATTTAAATACAACCAAGTGCACAAATCTAAAATAGGTATTTTATACCTCAATGTTTTTGAAAATGGGCTGGGTTCTCTATTTTTACATTGGAGGCAGACCCATGTCATAGAGACTTGGGCAGGATAAAGGAAAAAAGGTTAACCCTCTGGGAAACACAGCCCTCTTAGATCTGTCTGAATACATGAACTGGTAGAACAATTTTCTCTTTTCTTTCAATGGGAAAACAGAGCTAGAGAATTGATTTGGGGAAGTAGATATGAGGAAAGGTAATAGATTTATACAGTGATAAAACAATCCCAATAATTTGCAAATATCTATTCCATGCTTAATGTCTCCCAGGAAGATAACTCTCCCCACTAAATGCTTCATCAACCATATTGAAAGGGGTGCAGCCATAAGAAGCCCTTTTGTTTCACAGTTATTTATTTGTTATTTACTTATTTAGAGGGAAAATGAAGGAGAAACAGAGGGAGAGAAACATAGATTGGTTGTGTCTTGCATGCTTCCAACTTCGAACCTGGCCAGCAACCCACGCATGTCCCCTAACTGGGGAATAAACTGGCAAATTTCAGCCTGCAGACTGGTGCTCAGTCCACTGAGCCACACCAGCCAGGGCACACAAGGAGCCTTTTCACCATTGGTCACCATGCTAGTCACATTAAGAAAGGCAGAAGGAATGGAAGAATGCTGAAGGAAGGAACAGACTGAAGTGTCAGATACTGAATAGGCAGTAAACACAAACCCGATTATTACTGAATGTGTTAGTGTACAACCTGTAGACAAGCCCATCCACCTGAACTACAAGCACTCCTTTGATGCTGGAATAATTGCTCTCTTAGTCCCACATGAGCACATTGCCACAAGTCCAGGGTCCCTCTTGGGAGAACTCCTCTCCCTTTGGACTGTGCAAGCGTTCTAGAGGTTTTCAGTCGAGGCTTCCCAGTGCTTCGTGGAGAGAAAAGGAAGAATGACCTCAGGTCTCAAAAGGCCCTCTTTTCAATTCTCTGCCTGTCATCCCTGTCACTGCCACACGACATCGTTATGAAAAACAGGTGTTGTTTCTGGCGCTATGCCAGGTCACGGTGGAAGAGGCGGCTTTGGAATGTGGCCTTACCTGGACCACCAAGGTTCTCCAAGGGCAGACAATCCCCATTCTTCCAGCCACTAGAGGCCCACGAGGCTGCAGATTTCATTTCATTGCTCATTCTCGGCCATGCGCACTGCGCCAAGGCAGCCGTGCAGGCTGTGGCTTTGAGCTTGAGATGCCATTGGACTTATCCTGCCCTCATGCCGGGTCGCCTGCATGTGACACAATCTTAAGGCACCAGACAGGTGCTATACATCACAAAGGAAAGGTGATGGGGATTTTCCCCCCGTTTGTTCCTAGCAGCTCCGGGATTTATAATCAAGTTTTCATAGCTGCTACCTTTGAGCTCTGTATAACAAATGTTGAGGGGAGAGCCTTTCGCAGGTCACCGAACACCCCTTTTCAACTCTTCCCCCAGAGTAATCGGTGGGTACCTACTGGCCTTACCTGTACATATCGAAGAGAGGCCATTCACAAGAACTTTCTCAGACAAAAACGAAAAGGCTCAGTTCTGAGCTAATGTGCTGTCTCTAGATATAAAAACTGCTATCACCTTTTAAGATGGGAGCTACCATTAGAACCCAAGAAAGGATAATAAGAGAAAACCACCATCCTCCTACAATAAGAAAAAATTGCACAATACGGTGGACAAAAGAAGCTAGGTGCAACAGAATGTGTATTATACAATGTTCTTTTATACAGAGTTTAAAAACAGGGAAAATGGGTCTATGATACTAGAAATCAGAATAGGAAGGCGCTATGCCTGAAGGGAGCACGGTGGGGGCTCCTAGGAGGCTGGTGATGTCCTGTCTCTTGACCTGGGTACTGTTACGGGGCTGTGTTCACTTTGAAAACTCATCCAGACGTAAATGAATGAAAGGAGAAAGACTAGTATATGCATTTAATATCCTAGAGGCTTAAACTCATAAAGCCTTCAATACAGAGACCTTGGAGGTCATCAGTTTCAACCACCTCCTTTCGGAGGGAGAAGGAATGAGGTCCACAGAGGAGAAGCCCAAGATCACACAGGGACCCCCGCAACCCAACCCTTCTTCAGGTGATAAAGTGGACATGGGGCTGAAGTCTGCAGATAGGCTGAGCATCAAGATACCCAGGTATGAAATGTTTTCAGACACCAATTAATCTGCTGTGCACATGGCCTCCACAGCTGAGACAAGGCAGATGTGGCCACATAAATGTGCTGCCCATGACACATGGGTTGGAAGACTGAGTGAGGCAGAGGCAGCGCTGAAGGAACAAAAGGAGAGCTTGTCTGCCAGGAATGCGAGGGGAAGGAGGGTTCCAAAGAGGTCATCCAGGGAGAAGCTTACGTCTGAACCTCAGAGAAGGCTGGGTGCACTTACTGACATTCCAAACATCTGTGCTCTCACAAGGGAGATAAAAGGGAAACGGCCTCCTGCCTCGACCATGATATATGGGCTTCCGAGGCACTAGGTGTGAGCTGCTGTGGAAGGCATGATGCAGTGTTTGATGGATGAAGGCTGAGGAAACTCACTAGGCCACACATTAATTAAAAATTACCAAACTATGCCAGTTGGCAGAATAGAATGCTAATGTCATTCTCCATGTGGACGTCAAAGGCAGAGAATGTCTGGAGGGAGCTAACCTGCTTTACATCTTTACCTTGATCCCACTTGTCTAAATTAGAGCCTCTGTTCTGTTGCCAAGACCCTGTAGAAGCCAAGACTGGTGGGGCCCGCTCTAGACTGCAACCACCCATGATCCTCACTCGCGCTTGGCCATTCTCCATTCAGAATGTGAAGGAATAGTCTAATGACAACCTAGGCCTATAAATACACTCTGGGACTCCCCATGGCCCAGAGAACAGGTCCACATTTCTTACTCTGGCACTCATGGCTCTTACCCACTTTCCAAAAACTCCAGTCTTTCCCATGTCGTGTTCCTCCAGGCCTTTTCTCTTCTATCTTCATGGCTTTCTTGGTTGATGCCCCTTCCTCTATCTGAATTTCCTCTTACTCATTTCTACTAGTGGAACTCTTCGTATCCTTTCAGAGGATGAGAAGAGGTCAAATGTCACTTTCTTCAAGAAGGCCTCCTGGGACCACAACACCCCAACAAGCACACATCTTTGTTCCAGTATAAGTTTCTTTCTTTCTTTCTTTTTTATTAAGCCCTGGCTGGTGGCACAGTGGATAAGGCACCAGCCACCCAAAGGTCGCTGGTTTGGTTCCCAGCCAGGGCAATATAACCAGGTTGCAGGGCAGGTCTCCAGCCAGATACGTAGCTGGAGGCAGGTGAAAGGCAACTGTATATTGATGTTTCTCTCCCTCTCTGCCTCTCTCCCTGAAAAATAATAAATTTTTTAAAAATCTTTAAAAACATTTTTTTTATTCATTATTTTTAGAGAGAAGGGTAGGGACAGAGGAAGAAAGGAAGGGAAACGTCAATGCACGGTTGCCTTTCACCTGTCTCCAGCTAAGGACCTGGCTTGCAACCTGGTTATATGCCCTGAATGGGCAGTGTAGTCATATTTCATTTTTACTACATTGTCATGTAGTTATCTATTTTCCATTTGTGTCTCCCCAGAGTGAGTGCTCTAAGAGAGAAGGGGTAGTATTTATCATGTTCTCCATTAGTTTCCAAGAACACAGCAAGATGCCTGGCATGGGTTGTAAGTTGTTCCATATTCTGCACACATTTTCTAATGAGTGTGTAAGAGAATCCTCGGGGTGGCCACAAATACCTAGCTTCTGATTTCAGCCTCAGTTGCGGTGGACAGTTCCAGCAGAGCCAGACTCACGTGCTGCTCCAGGACCTCCACCCTCAGCCCCCGCCAGGCAGATCTCTGCTTTCTGCCTTCTCCGATGCCACAGCAGCGCCCAGCAGTGGAGGGCGGCCATGCTGAATCGTGGGGAGGGCGCAGAAGGCGCCGGTCTCCTCAGGGGGTGCCAGTGGGATTGAGCCCCTGTTAGCTCAGTGATGCAGCCCCTCTATTGGCTTTCTCTCTGGGTGTCACCGCCCCAGCTCCTTGACAACTGTTTCCTGTGTGTGCCAAGCAAGTGAACTAC
The DNA here is from genome assembly GCA_004026585.1 of Noctilio leporinus. NCBI lineage: Eukaryota > Metazoa > Chordata > Mammalia > Chiroptera > Noctilionidae > Noctilio > Noctilio leporinus. The sequence continues at coordinate 896,259 of PVIW01000018.1, forward strand.
CTGCTCCCACTCCTTGCTCAGGCTCTGTTTTAAATTAATCAACATGGAAAAACAAAACAAAACACAACACAACAAAAGCAGGATGAACACATGTCCTCTACTTTAAATCACTGTTGGATAATTTAGCTCACTGTCCTTAGCTTTTCCCCAGGGCCTGGAACCAAATTCTGGCACACTGCAGATAGTCTCCAAACGTCTGTCAGCTCAAAATGACTTAAAAAAAAAAAAAAAAAATATGAGCCACTTGCCTCCACTGAGTGTGTGGAGAAAAGCCTCGCTTGTAAACTATACAATCACCGAGACGGTTGTCCAAACATTCCAGGCATAGCTGCTTCTAGGTGAGAAGCATTAGGAGGGTCCAATCTCCCTGACGCTCGATTTTGTTCTGTCACTTTGGGTTCAGCCAGTTGAGCACATGCATTGAAGAGCCCCCCCCTCTGCTACGGCCCAGAACTCCCCTGGGAAGCTTGGCGGCCTCCAAACAGCCAGCTCTGACCTTCCCAAGGTGTGATTCATCACGCACATGATGACAGCACATCTGTACCCAATGCGTGAAGCACAGAGACGTGCTGTCCCTGGCCCAGAATATGACCCAAGTGGCTCGGAGCTTGAGTTTCCCCATGATTTCTGCCTTAAAAACAATTCCCAGCGCCCCCATGCTCCCAATCAAAACAACACCCCTTAAAATTTGGTTTATTTTTCATTATAGTCTCCTTTCTTTCATTAAAAAAAAAAAAAAAAAATCCTTTTCCCTTTAGGAATTCCTTGGAAGCTATCAGAAGTAAGGATAAAGAACATGGACTTCTGAGTGAGAAAAGAATTGGCTTCCATCGCTGACTCTGTCACTTAATAACTACATGTCCCTAGGTAAGTGACTCTGCTGCTCTAAACCTTAGTTTTCCCATCTGTAAAATAAAATAATAACTATGTTGCAGAATAATACTGATGATTAAATACTACACAGAAGCACCTGGTATATAAGTGCTCGATAAACAATGGTTCTCTTTGCTTTTTCTTTAATTAGCTTTGCACTTTCTGTGCTGTTTACAAAGCTCCAGGTATGGAGCAGGCAATCAACAAACACTCCTCCTCTTGCTTCAGGTGCACTTTGACTCTATAGATTGGCCTTTTAACTTGTGGTGTTGCTGCCAGGTTTCATGGCCTCTGACAGTAGCACAGGGCTATGTCCCGTATCCAAGGAGATACGTTCCCCAACCCCTAGTGGATGCTGAAAACATGGACAGTACTGAACTTCATAGAGACTATGTTTTCCCCCCATATATACACACCTACGGTAAAGCTGAATTTATAAATTGGGCACAGTAAGAGATTAACAACAATAACTAATAGTAGCATCAAATTATAACAATATAATGTGATGAAAGTTACGTGAATGTGGCCTCTCCCTCAAAACACTTTATTGTACTGTACTCACCCTTCTTCTTGTGATGGTATTAAGTGATAAAATGCCTCGTTGGGAACTGTCACCTTTTTATTCAAGGAAGCACTTTATGACTTCTCTCTGTCCTAGCTGAACTGCCAGCATCAATACTCTAGGGCACTGGGCCACTATGAAGCCAAATAAGGATGCCTTACACCCAAGAGCTCAGAGGCAGCGGCAGTGGATCCGATAACTGAGATGGCCACTAGGTGACTAATGGAGGTAGCATATATCCAGCCTGGATGCACTTGACAAAGGGACGTGTCATGTCCCAGATGGCACAGAGCTGGACATCATGAGATTTCACCACACCACTCAGAACAATGCAAAACTTAAGATATAGGACTTGTTTATTTCTGGAATTTTCCACATAATATTTTTGGACCACGGTTGACTGCAGGTAACTGAAATTGCAGAAAGTGGAACCACGGATAAGAGTGGGAACTCCTGTAATTCATATTTTTGGTACTAGGGATATAACACGAAATGAGAGAGATAAAAGTCCTCATTTTTATAGAGCTTACATTCACGAGCAGGAGAACAAAAAATAAACAGGCAAAAAATGTAAGTAAATGGTAGTATTTCAGAGAATGACAAGTCATATGAGGGCAGTAATACTGGAAGATGTGACAAGGAGGGGCAGGAGGGGCAGAGAAGTGACCTTATATCTATGGTGGTCAGGGAGGCTGCTAAGTGAAGACAACAGTGGGATGAAGAAACCAATTGCTATGAAGGAGCTAATAATCCCAACCACCGAGGGCAGGAACTTCTCTGCAGAGAGAAGAAGGTGTGAAGTAACCAGCTTGATGTGCCTGAGGATGAAAAAGAGGTTAATGTGGTTCCTATCCTTCTGTTGGCTTCCCAACTGGCAGCTCAAACAGGGCAACAGCTTGGGTTGTATTATTCTCTTTTCCAAATATAGAGAAAAAGTCTTTTAAGAATGGTTAGATAAAGAAATTCTCTCACCTACTTGAATGTATGGCTTCCATCTTTCTGGACTTTGCAAATGACATACTCCTTTCTTGGTTAATCTCCCCAGAACTGAGACCCCCCCGGCAAAAGGATGACTGCTGCCCAGGGGTCAGAAATAATAAGTGAGTGAACCCAAATCCGCTGGCTTTGTGACCAAACTCTCTGCCACTTGAATTGTCAAGTGTTGAGGGCAGGGATTATTCTAGGACTCTTGATATGTCTCCTAGGATCTACAGAATTATATTCATGCACTTTTCTAAGTCTTATTCCTCATCAGTGATTAAGTGAGGGTTGAAGTGGGGGGGTGTTCATTGGGTAGAAGTTTATCTGTGAACTCCACGGTTCTTCAAGGTTTCTTGGGATTCTGAAAGGCCCTTTGCCATCGTGAAGTGAACACTCTGACGTGCCTGAAAGCTCTCCTAACATCACTGATGACCTCAAAGTCTGAGACTTTTAAATGGGTCAATGGTCTCCAAAGAAGAGCTGGAGAGCAACCTGGCCATTATGGTTTCTACGGCAATTACAATGGGGCCCATACATGTTTTCTTGTAAGCTGGTCTTCATTCTTGGTTAAATTCCCTCTTTTCAGGGGATTCCACCCTTACCTTTTCCTACAGCGGCAGGTGAGGCCAGATCAGGGCAGGGGAATTGAGTTCTCCCTGAGGAGTTTGAGGTCAGGTAAACACAACTCCTTGATCTCATCGCCTGTGGCTCTAGGGATGTACTCAGACTCTCTCCCTTGGGAGGCAAGACAGGATGACTCAAGGAGGGGGAAGTTCATTCCAAGAAGTTAATGAAGACTGGGGATGGGATTTGTGGTCAGATCCAACCTGGATACTCCTAAGGGCACACGGTATGGGAACCAAGGCTGGGCTGGCAGCCAGGAGATCCTGCCTATGTGCTAGCCAGAACTTACTCTCAGGATACTGAAGGGTAGTGATTTGACTTCTGGGATTCAGGCTCTTCATCTGAACTGAGAGGATTGACTTAACTGATCTATAAAGATCATGTAAGTATGATATTTTAGGAGTCTGGGAGTATGTGACCCAGTGGCAGACTTCTGAGCCTCAGTTTCTGCTTTTGTGAAAGTGAGAATAACAACAGTGAGCTCATCACAGCATTATTGTAGGATTGAATGAGCTTATCATTCCACCACTCCTTCCTTCATTCAGTGTACTCCTTTGGTGGCTACCCATTAGGCTTCTACTGGGCACCAAGCTCTACTAGGAGAGGATGAACAAATTAATTCAGTGATGAACAAGAAATATATAAGCTCACAGAGCTCAAAGTCTTGGGGAGAAATGAGCAAACACTCAAAAATGGAAGCAATTGTAGTAAGACACTTCTGTTATTATTCAATAGTCAACTCAATAGCCCTGCCCATGTTATGAGCAAACGGCAGACAAAGATAGTCCAAAACATGGTGAATACAAAAACTCCCATGGGAAGGTGTTCTTTGACCCTGGCCAAAGTTAGAGATGACACATCATTCAAACAGCTACAGGGGTGAAGCAGATAATACAAATGAATGCAGTGAGCTGGATGTCAGACAGCCTGGAAGAGGGGACCAACTTGAGCTCACATGTATTCCCTAAAACAGGTAGCTCCTACTCACCTCTGCTACCTACTATTGCTATCTGGGAATGTGAGTCCAAGTTTGCTAGCACCTGATCTTTTTTAGCCAGGAATCTGAAATTTCATGTAGAAGTCATCCATATTTCATGTCATAGCAACTTATTCAAACATTAACCATACTATGTGACCAACAGTTTGCTACCTCTAGCTTGAGGATGATTCTTACAGATAAATAATTATTTATGTTTTTAAAAAGGAAGGTAAGGACAAAAGGAAAAGGATAAGTGATTTTCCTATGGCCTCCATGTGTCACACATTACACATGTGCCATGAATTGATTCATTTATTGCTCACAGCAATGCTGGGAAGTACTGGTGGTTAGTTTTGATTTTTCCCACCTAATACATTCACATGTGGGTAATGTGTTTTGAGAAGCACTGGTACAGACAGATACGATTCTGGCTGAATGAGGAAAATTAAACAAAAGGGCAAAACCAGAGGCAGGGAAGCCTGGTGAAAAGGTTACATTGGAAGTGTCTAGAGTGGCCTTGTGAAGAAATAAAAGAGGACAGATTCAGGGTATGAGGGAGATTTTTAAAAAGTCAATTGAAATACCTTAAAGGGAAATCCTACTTCCCTCTCACCTTCTATGTCTGATGAAGAAGGAAAGGATCTTATAGCTGTATAATCAGCCCTCCGTATCCATGGTTTCCACATCCACAGTCAACCAACCATGGACTGAAAATATTGGGGAAAATAATGTTATATTGTCGCTGACGTGCACTCTATAGTTAGACCTATGATGGTCATGTCTGCTGAACACGTGCAGGCCTTTTTTCTTGTCATTATTCTCTAAACACTACAGTTTTAACAAATATTTACATTGTATTAGGTATAGGTAATCTAGAGATGATTTCAAGTATACAGGAGGATGTGCATGGGCTATAGGTGTACACTACACTATTTTACATAAGGGATCTGAGTATCCACGATTTTGCTATCCATGGCAGTCCTGAAACCAAACCCCGCTCCTCCCTCCCCCACCCTGCTGATAGGAGGGAGGAATGGGGAAACTGGGCTTCTTTTCTCATCTTCACTTTTTACCTTTAGGCTATTTCTTTGATGCCTTTGCTTGGTCCCATGTCAGCCATCCCTCCAGCCAGGCAAAAGCAGCTGACCCTTAGTCCCACAGACAGGGTTACCTAGTCTAGCTCTTGATGCTACACAGAATCCCTTCTTAGAGAAATGATGTTTTGTAGAAACAACCACTCAGCCATTCTAGATTCCTGAATCCAGAAGCTTCTTGCCTGTAGCTGGCATTACACTGGCAATGAAAATGATAATGCAGAATAAACATCCAAGAACCCAAATTCAATTTCTGAGTCCACTCTTCTTAGAAGTGTGACCTTCAACCATAAACTTCACAAAACTGACCTTCAATTCCCCCATTTGTGAAATGGAGGTACAATTGCCTCCTAGTTAAAAGGGTTAATTTGTGAATAATATAATAGTTCAGAGGTCTTTCAATTAATCTATTCATCTTCAGTAGAGTAGCCAGGTTGATAAATGTTTCATCTTCAGCGTTCCTTAAACATCACTGTCATTTCATCCTTTCCATAGTCCTTTCTCTTTTAATTCTATCACTCAAAATGTATACAGCAACCACACTATCCTTGTGCTTTTATTAAGGCTACTGCATATGCTCATCCTCTATCTGACATACTCTCCATCCTCATCCACCCTCAGCCTTCACGCCATCTCACTAGTTCCTGCTCACACTTCATGTCTTTATTGGTTGCCTCCTACATACCTGGCATTTCACTAGGCACTGGGGATAGAGCAATGAAAAGGATGAGCATAACTCCACCAGGGAGGGACTCATATTTTAATGAGTCCAGCAAATGCTACACTCCCTACCCCTAAATCAAAATGCATTCATTATAATTGTAATAAGTGCTACCAAGCGAGTGTTAAATGCTATAAATTCACATAACCAATGAGAGGCCAAATCTAAAGATTCAGATAAGTGAGATCCACATAGCAAAGAAAATTGGTAGATAAAAGGCTGAAGAAAAACACAATGACAATAATTCATAACCTTGTGAGCCATGTCAATTTTTTTTTTCATTGAGTTAGAAGAATTATCAAAAGCTCTCGGAAAATTTAAATTAGGAAAGTGATACTTATAAATCAGCTATAGATTCATCAAGTATGCAAGGTTTTCCAGGCACTGTGCTAGGCACTGCATATGATCAAAAGTTGTATTTTGAAGGGTAACTCTGGCTTTAGAGTTGAAACCTGAAAGGGGCAAAAAGTGGCTGACTGAAAACTAATTACAAGGTGATTGCAAGAGACGAATGCTGGCTTAGACTAAACCAACAAGAATGGAAAGAAAGAAGTGGATTTAAGAGACAATGTTATGTGGCAATTATATCTTGATAAGACTCAAAAGAAATAATGGAGATCAAAGAAAAATAACTTAGTTATGAATTGAATATGAGGATGAACAACAGAGGAAACCTAATAAACGTTGGGGAACAGAATTTATAGTCGTGCCAGTTACAGAGAGAGTAAATAAATACTTGGATAGAAGCATGTTTACAGGGTAACAAGTTGGGTGGGTTGAGTCTGAATTGCTTGTGAGACATCTAACTGTACATGCTTGTAGTCAGTTGGGTGTGGGTGGAGAGCTCAGAAATATAAATGCCAGAGCCGTGAATATAGTGATGGCAGCTGTGGGAGTAGATGTGGTGGCACATGAAGAGTTTAAATTCAGAATAAAAGAAGATACAAGACTACATCTAAGGAGTTTTAAGACTTAAAGAAGAGGTTGAAAGACTTGACAAGGGAGGCTAAGCGGAAGTCAGAGAGGCAGGTGGTAAACCAGGGGAGCGTGGAGTCAAGAAATTAAGAGAAGCAAAGGTTGCAGAAGAGATTGGTCAGCCCTGAAGAATACTTGAAGATATGAAGTAAGTTTATAACAAAACGACAATAGCAACAACAACAAAAAAAGCCACCAGAGGTCACAGATGTTCATGGAGATAAAATGTTTTAGTAACTTGGTGGTAGCAGGAGACAGTAAAATAAGCTTAGGAATGAATATAAAGTGAAGAAATAAAGTCAGCCACTGAAGACTCAACATTTGAAAGTGTGTTTCCAAAAGAGGAGAGAGAGCCCTGGCTGATAGCACAGTGGATAAGGTGCCAGCCTGTGAACCCAAAAGTTGCTGGTTCAATTCCCCAGCCAGGGCACATAACCAGGTTGCAAGCCAGGTCTCCACAGAGACCTCCATGGCTGGAGGCAAGTGAAAGGCAGCCATACATTGATGTCTCTCTCCCTCTCTGCCTCTCTCCCTGCCTTTCTCTCCGGAAATAATAAATAAAATCCTTAAAAAAAATAAAATTAAATTAAAAATCTTAAAAAAAGAGAAGAGAGAAATCATTATGGTGGTGAAAAATGAAGTATTTTCAATTTTTCCTTTGTTTTAAAAAGGAATACTCATAAGTGTATTTAAATAATAAAAATAATCTACTAAATAAGGAGAGATTAAAATTTACAACAGAGAGAGATAACTGGTAGGCAGTTTCCTGAGAATTTAGAAAGGTATAGAACACGGTGCAAGAGATGGTTTCATGCTACAGAGAAGGAAGGACACCTTCTACACTACATCAGAAGGGAAGGGGTGGAGGGCGCACACAGACGAATGCAGAGCTAAAATAGTTACACAGTGAAGTTGTAGCATTTTCCCTGTGAATGATGAGACAAGGTTATCTGCTGAGAAAGAGGAAAGGATGGGGTTTTAGGAGTTTAAAGACAATGAAGAAGAGAGTAAATTGATAAGTCTAATAGGATTTACTGGTCACTGATGCAATTTTAGTGTCAAATACTCTCAACTGTGTGCTTTTCTCTAGCTATCTTCACTGACAAAGGAGAAGATGCAGAGTTGCATTCACCCAGGCGTCTGGGCAGCTGAAAGACAGAAAGGCCAGGGAGATCAGGAGGTCCTTAACGGTGATTAAAATGTGAAGTACGGACTCCACAGTGTTGTCTTAGTCCGTCTGGGCCACTGAAACAAAACACCACAACTGGGTGGTGATACCAAGGGACTGGAAGTCCTATTGAATTTAAAGGCATGCATGGCAAGAATCAGAGATCAATACAACTGATAGGATAAAAGATTATGATAAGAGAGTGGGATGTTGGAACTAAGAGTTGTTTTGTTGTCTTTTGCTTTGTTTTGTTTTAGTGTGAACATAACTTTTTGTTGCTGTTCTATTAAAATTGTCCCAATTTTCCTCCATTGCTGTGCATTGCCTCCCCTGCCTCCCACCCCACAGTCAATCCCCACCCTGTTGTCCATGTCCATGGGTCCTTGATACTTATTCCTTGACTAGACCCTACCCCTTTGGAACTAACAGATTTTGATGGGACAACATCAGGTGAGGACAAAGACCAGGGTGTGACCTGGGATTGAGTGGCAGAGCTAGAATGAAGGGAAGTTCCCTGGAGATGAGCAGGATAAAGAACTGAGAAAGTGCATCAGTGGACATTGGACAGAGCTTCCGGGAGGACTTGAACTCATCTATTGTGATGCCAAGAGCACAGGGGAGAGACAGCTCCAAACCAATGGCTTAGGTACTTAGAGAACCGATTTCAGTCGGGGCAAGAAGACAAAGCCTGAATTCCACTTAGCATTACCTTTTACGGAATGACTGAGTTTCATGGACAGAGTGCAGGGGGGATTGGGTACCAACAAAGCCTTTGGATGGAAGGCAGGCACTTCCCTACCCTAATTCTTCCCTGGTCTAAAAGGAGGTTCCGGACAGTGCAGAGGAAAAGGAAACTTGCCTTCTCTTAGCATCTCAAACATGACAATAGGTGGCAGTAGGTAGGGAGACCTGAAGAGCATTTTTTTTTTTTTTTCCAGCCAGCGAGGTGAGCCTCACATGGAGGCTGGGGGTCTTGAATATGAGGGCTTGATCATTTATGATGTAATTGCTGGGATCAGAATCTCAAATAATCACCTCACTTCCTTTAAGTAGCTTTACTGACCCCACTGGACTAAGTTGGAAGACCCTATGCTGTGCTCTTAGAGCATCTCACTGGTCTCAAACCTATCATGCTGCAGGGTAACTTGCTAAATTGCACCTCTCTCCCACTAGACCATATAGCTCCATGAAGACAGGAATCATGCCTGTCTTGTTACCAGGCCTTGCCTAGAAAGTTCTGCAGCATCAGGACCATAGTAAGGGCTCCATGTACATTCCTGGCATGAATGAGGGTGCTTTGTGAACTGTAATAAAACACACTCTGTGATAGAGAGGGCCTGCTGGGTGGCATGGGGAAAGGGGGAGCATGAAGACCCTCCAAATACGTTTTCCCTTTGGAGGTCCTTGACTTTAGAAGCCTCTCTAAAAGAGCAGCTGGAGTGACAGAAACATTTTCTGAGGACCTAAGATCAGTTCCAGATGTTTGCAGTCATGTTGGTTTGTACCTCACCCTGTAAAACATATTTTCCTCACCACCACTCCCCCCTCTGGCTGAGGGAGTGGGGCCCAGTCTCCAATGATGTCACCTCCCTCAAGCTGGTCAGCACAGGCAGACGGCAGGCGGGTGAGGGCCCCTCTAGAGTCGGAGACAAAGCGTAGGGGTCGGCCATGGCCCATGCTGCTTGAGGAGCTGCGCATAACTGCCACGGGATTTCATGCACTGCTCCAATGCCATTGTCACTCCCCACCTGCCCCGCTGCTGCTGCCACCAGCCTCTCGGCTCCTGGGGGAAGTTGGGTGTGGCTGTCCCCCACCTTAAGTTATCTCCCCTTAGAATTCACCTCTATAACTGCTTCCCTTCACTGGAGAAGGTCTCCAATCAAAGGTCTAAATTGGGAGTACGGGCCTGGGGGATGCAATGTCTTTTCAACTGTAAATTAGACCAAATGGAAACAGGGAGAGAGAGAGGATATAAAGTGGGGATGGGAGTGGGTGGAGATATCTTCTGGTTATTCTGGACACTATTCTTGACCTAGGTCTAGAGGTGTCTAGATGAGCAGTTTATACCCTAACCAGCCTGGGGAGACCAAGTCAAGAAAAGACAGGCGGTGTCACGGGTGGAAGGTGACATGGAGTGAAAAAGACCAAAGAAGAGATGGAGAGAAAGCTACAAAGAGACACAAAAAGAAAAGGAAGAGAAGGAGGTGGCAGGCAGTCAGGAAAGGGTAGAGAAGGAAGACAGGGAGACAAGAGGGGTGAGTTGGCAGCAGAAGAGCCTGATGCTGATCATCTGGGGACCAGAACAGCCGGCTCCCAGATGCCAGGACAGAAAGGGGCACTGAGCAGCTCCAGATGTGGCTGCCTTGCGTGAGGAGGCTGGGGGCAGGGCGGAGGGCCTGCTGCCTCTGTGAGGGACAACAGAGACAGCTGACCCCCGGGCCTGAGCCAAATAAGCTGAAGCTTAGAAGCCCAGGCAGGGGGAGGGGGGGAGGGAAGAAGAAGAGAGAGAAAGAAGTCTCTGCTGTTTAAAAGATTAAGAAAAATCCAGCAGATAATCAAGAAAATGCAGAGGAGTATAGTGGAAGATTATGACCTTATGATGCTGGGTAAGACCCTTCCCTTTCTTGTTTTCACTCCTCTGATCCTTCCAATGAGGAAACTGAACTCAGGTCCTCCCCTTCCTCAGACTTTTTCTCTGTAGGTCAAATAGGAGATCTGGACTCATTCCACCTCAGGGTCCTACTGAGCTTTGGGGGGTCCTCGGAAGCTGGCATACAGAACACCAGTGATGACAAGGAAGTGAGCAGTTGGAAGGGCTACATTCCTTATTAGGTCAGAGCCCTTCAGCGGGCATCAGTTGGCTCCATAGCCTGCCCTGTCCCCTAATTTCCATCTGCCTCTCAGTTTATTCTCAACCAGAGTAAACCACATCAAGGGTAACAAGACGGGTGGAAAGCAGCTTGGACTTGGTGGGGAGAGCAGGTCAAGAAACCAGAGTCCCTCTTCTAGCTCTGCCACTCAGGCATGTGTATGGAACCTCAGCCTTTTTCTCCGTAGGTCAAATAGGAGATTTGGTGTCATTAAAGCTGCTTGCATCTCAGCCCCCTTCTTATTCCCACCCTCCTGCATCTACCCCAGCCCAAGAGGCTGGAATCCATGCCAATTGCTCTGGTGAGGCCCCACAAAAGAACCAAATGTCTGTTTTTAATATTGACAGATTAGCATGCGGGGAATTTAGCTACCGCCCCCTAAAACAAGCCTCATTCTGTTCAAAACAACTGGAACAGGAGGGTACTTAGGCTTCAATTTTCCGATAGGGTCCCAGAACCAACAGAGCCATGGCTACTCTGAAGGAAACAAAGAGGATGCCAAACCAAGGGGCTGCAAGAGGGGGGAAGGATACAGGGAAGAAAAGTAAGCCTTTCAGCAGTTAGTTCAAAAGGGTGTTGAACAGAAGGCCGCCATAGCATGTGTCTGTGTGTGTATGTGAGAGAGAGAATTGTGCATGCGTATATATCTGTGCTCACACACACACGTGAGCTCACAAATAAATAAACAATCCCAACACTGGATTCAGCTGAGGGCAGAACTCCTGACAGATCAAAGGAGAAAGGCCACACTTCCCTATTCTGGCCTCACCTGGCCAAATGTGTGAGCAATCCTAATTCTCTATCCAAAACAAGTCTTCAACCTTATTTTGTTGTTTTCTTCCTAGCGTGTGACTTTCCTTTTCATTTTTTAATTCATGAAAATGGGAAGCAATTAAAACCTGTTAGTAACTATTACGTGCCAAGAACTGTGCTACCTTTGACTCTCAAAGTAGCTTGTGAAGTAGGTGGTATTGTTCCACAGGGAGGGAAACTGAGAGCTGGGAAGGATGTTGACCGGCCCTAGATTTCTCAGTGAGATAAGGCAAAAACTAAAAGTAGAGCCAGGGTTTCTAAAGTTCATGCTTCTTCATTCAGCGTATATGCTTCAAGAAAAAAACTCGATTAAATGAGCTGAAATCTTCAACTGGGGGTTCAGTTTCCAGATGATTAGGATGTTGTAAAGGTTGCCCAGGGGCAAAATAATGAGTTTTTTTGGCTTCATATTCCACCCCAAATCATCCGCAGCATCAACTGATCATGATGTTTTAGAAGACCTACTATGTACTCAGCCAATCCTTAAACTACATAAGACCATATAGCACTCAAGGAACTAATGTCTGAGTTGAAAAGTTAAGACATCTAGAAGTCTACCCATATAAATTTCAACTCAGGGAACACTGAACATCTGCGTGTATGAGGTGCTGTGGGAGGATTCCAAATTGTAAAGACCCAACAGTCATTATTTTCTTTCTTTAAAGACAATTTCCCACTGAAATACTGAGTAGTGCAGAAAATGAAAGTCAAGTTGCACAAGAGAAGATCAGAAGGGATCGTAAAGGTGAAGGCAAACACTACGCCATTACCTTCAAATTTCTGAATGCGAGCAGGAAAAAAGGGGTAAGAGCTATGATAGGAGGTAACTCCAGGCCAAGTAACTAAAAAGAAGCAAGTATTACCGGTGTTTAAAAAAAAAAAAAAAAGGACCTGGAGGGAGGCTGTTGGATCAGAGCAACTGATATTTGAACCATCAAGAAAATGAATCTTGGATTTTCCTATCGGGATTAGATGGAGAAGTGGGGGCTAGAATTATTTAGCTTACTCTCTAAAACGTTAAGAAATTAAAATAAACAAATAAAACATATGTACAGAAAACAAGTTTTCAAATTGGAAATCCAGCAACAAAGGATGGAGATCCTGAATGATAACAGACACATTATGGAAGCTCTAAAACATTCTCAAATTGTTGTTTTTAGAGAGTTTCCAGGTAAATGTACAGAGAGAAGAAGGTCTGGTAGATTACGTTAATTGAGAAGACAGAATTTGCAGTCCCAGGAGACCCAAGTGACTAGACTTTATAGAGTGGAGTAAGAAGGAGGAGAGAGCTGTCCTGAGAGAAAAGTAAAGAGATTCAGCAGAATAGTGATAGATGAATGTATGAGGAACCTACCGACATAAGAAGATCATATGGAACAGTGCCCAGTGCTCACACAGGAGCCAGAATTAGTGCCTGTTCCTACCAGCCACTCTGGAAAATCTCATAATTTGTGGGCCATAGTAGAGGACATAGAAAGGCCTGGAATTAGGAAGAGTTAGCCGTAGGCTAAACACTGCTTTGGTTTGGTTCTACCTGAAACACCTGAAAAGCAAGACCCAAAGGAATCAAGCTGTTTCCAAGTAACTGTGCCCCAGAACAAAGTTCAAAAGTAAAGGGCGAGGCAAAAGTGGATTTACAGTGGGAAGTTATAAAACAACACATTTATTCTTGTATTATTTTCCATACAAACAACTATAAACCTACTTTTGCCCTACCCTATATTTATAGTAATAAATACTTCGCAACCAACAAGACAAAAAATCACAATGCCTGGCATTCAATCAAAAATCACCTGGCAAGGTGCTAGCCAACCCAAAGGTCACTGGTTCGATTCCCAGCCAGGACACATAACCAGGTTGCAAGCCAGGTCTCCAGCCAGGTCTGTAGCTGGAGGCAGGTGAAAGGCAAACATACATTGATGTCTCTCTCCCTCTCTCCCTTCCCCTCTCTGAAAAATAATACATAAAATATTTTTTAAAAATCACCTGGCATACAATGAAGCAGAAAAAGGCAACCCATGATGAGGGGAGAAATCAATCTATTTAAACTGATCAAGAACTGACACAGATGTTAGGATGAGCAAACAAGGACATTAGCACAGTTAATATAACTCTGTTCCATATGTTGAAAATGTTAAGATATTCAATATATTAACAAGATACAAACTGAACTAGAGAAGAAAATGATAAAGTTGAAGCTTTTTAGTTTAATTCACTAGATGAGATAATATTGAATGTATAGCACTAGAAACTATCTAAAATGAAGCAAAAATAGAAGAAAGAATTTTTATAAGTGAAATATGGTCAACTCCATGTAGCTGACTGCATATGCAATTAGTCACTAAAGGACAAAGAGAAACAGAAAAAATATTTTAAAAATATAATGGCTCCAAATTTTCCAAATGTGACAAAAATATAAACTCACAGATCCAACACTAGCTCAATGAACTTCAAGTACAATAAATGATAAAATTCCTCACAACCATTAGAAAATCTTAGAAGCAAGAAGATAAAGCTAGGAATAGAAACAGACTTCTCATTAGACAAATGCAAATAAGAAAACAAAGGTTCAACACTTAAAAAAAAAAATTTTAAATCTATTCATTAAGAATTCTGAAAAAAAAGAAAAAGAATTCTGTACCCAGCAACCCTATCTTACAAAAAAACTAAGCAGGAATAATATGTCACTAATAGACCTGAAATATAAGGAATTGTAAAAGATAATGTTTGGGCAGAAGGACCATAAAACCAGATGAAAATATGGACATATGCAAACAAAACAAAATGCAAAAGGGCACCAAAAGTAGTAATTACATTAATAAAGATATAAAATTATTTTCCTTATTTTTAAATATACTCATAAGATTATTTATGGTAAGTAATAATAATGAATCATGGAATGTATAACAAATATGAGTTAAATGTATGAACAGCAGAGCAAAAAGGCTTGGAGGGGAGAAATCAAAGTATATTATTATAAGGTTCCTATAATGTATGTGAAATTGTATAATGACACTGGAAAGTACATTGTGATATATTACATATGCACTCAGACACTTAAGTAACTACTAAAATAACAACACAGGGTTATAGCTTATAAATCAATAAAGGAGATAAAATGGAATCATAAATCTACTTAATCCAAAAGGAGATTAAAAAAAAAGGAACAAAGAAAGATGGGACAATGGAGAACAAGGAGCAAAGATGATAAATTTAAACCTTACCACAACAGTATCACATTAAATATAAATGGTATAAAGACACCAATTTAAAAATAATGTCAGATTAAATTTTTAAAGAAAAGTCCCAACTATACGCTGTCTTACAAGAAACACATTTCAAATGTATTTCATAAATGATATAAAAGTAAAAGCAGGCAAAAGGGTATAATTAACACTAATCAGAAGGAAGCAGGAATAGTTATACAAATAGCAAACAAAGTAGATAATAGGGTAAAATATACCACATTTATATTACAGGAATATAGATGACCATTTCAGAATATAAAGGGATCCATTCATCAAGAGGATGCAACAACTCTAAATGTTTACACATCTAATAAGAGAGCCCATAGTGCCCCACTCAGGGCATTAGAGGCAGTGATGAGAGGCAGCGGAGAGGCAGCAGGGGCACCACCCCCTTCCACCAGCCCCTTGTACATATCTGGGGTGTGTTACCTTCAACATGCTCGGAGCACTTATATTAGTCTACAGTTGGGCAAAATCATCTAACGCCAAGTCTATTTAATGATAAAGTCATTGAGGAGAGCTCATGTAATTTATTATACATATCACTTTTGTACAGTTGTAAACTTGAAAAATTGTAAATTGAGCTGTCTTTAATTGGGGACTGTCTGTAATTCTGGACTTAAAGGTTTTCTCAGAGAAGGTTTTAACTTTTGATTTAATTCTCTGATAGCTATGGAGTTATTCAGGTTATCTATTTCTTATTGAGTGATCTTTGGTAGCTTGTAGATTTCAAGGAATTTGTCCATTTCATGTAACTTATAAAATTTACTGGCAAAAGGTTGCTCATGACATTCTATTATCTATTATGTAATTTATAGTGATATCACTCTCTCATCCTTGATAGTGGTAATTCGTTGCATCTCTCTTTTTTTTCCTGATCAACCTAACCAGAGTATTATATAATTTATGTTCTCAAAGAATCAGTTTTGGTCTCATCTATCTTCTCTATTGTTTTCTATTTCATTGATTTCTGTTCTAATCATTGTTATATCCTTACAATCATTTTAATAGACACAGAAAATTAAATAAACATTTCTAATTAAAGCAACAGAAAACCAAAACCTCTCAGCAAACCAGAATTTAGTCTTCCACCCTTAGTAAGAGGATACATAAAGAATGAACACAGGGCTGGGAGTACAATAGGCCTGATTGTAAAGCCTGGCTCCACTATGTAATGGTTGTAGGAGTTTGGGAAAGTCACATTTCTCTCTGGGATTCACTTATTTGATCATAAAACAAGATTGATCATCAATCATTCAGAGGATGATATTAGCAAAATAGTGGCATAAAAAGTTCTAGCACACATCCCCATTTCCCACCTCCACCAACTATCCCACCATGTTCCAGAAAAATCCACTTGAACCACTATCCATGCCCAAGTACTTGCACAAGAACTAAGGTTTCCTGGTGAAGGGTTATAGCACATGGGTGAAGTGCAGAAATAAGAAAAGATGCATTGAGAGTAGGAAAGATAGATTCATGTAACTCCCATAACCCCTCCCCCAAGCTTGGGCAGCCCGTTGCAGAGAGAGACCCTCTCCGTGGAAGGAGAGAAGTAAACACCAACTTCACCGAAGACCCCAGAGCAGCTCCCCACCCCCGCTGCAGCACCAGGCTGACCCCATTGGTTGTAGATGGCTCCTCCATGGGGTAGTCTCCTGTGAACCCCAGCCCCTGGCTCACCCCCGTGGCTGCAGACTCTCACAGTCCCAGTAGTTCCCATGGCACCAGGCTCCCAGCAGACTCCCAGGCTCCTACTCAGCCCCCATAAACCCAGGCTCTAAACAAGCACCCTCAAGCCTAGGCTCCTGGCTAGGCCCAGCACCAGGGTAACTACCACAGACTGAGGCTTCTGACCTCACTCAGCACCAGGCCAGCACCCATGGGCCCAGGCCCCTGACACCCGAGCACCAGGCCTGCCCCCATGGCCCCCACTGCAAGGCCAACTCCCATGAACCCAGGACCCCAAGTCACCCTAGAGCCAGACCCGCCCGGGCAGACCCTACCTCCAGGATGACGCAGCTTCCCAGCTGTGTGAGACACGTAGAAGAGCTTAGAGAGCGCTCTCAGTTACAACCAAATGCACCGCTCTTAAGGGCCACTTGGCTCATCTCCTGTGTGGCTGAATCTTTTCCAAATTCCTCTTTCCCAGGCCTAGAGACAACGACCTCAGTGCCTCTCACTAGGCAGGCAATTCCTTGCATTTCACTATCTCAGTCCCAGAGATAATATACTTACAAAAAAGGTTAAACCCTCTTCTGAATTATCTAACCCTTTTTTATGACTTGGAGGATCCAACTCAGAGAATCAGATCTTCCCAAACATAATTTGCGATCTCTTTCTTCTGAAATCAGACAAAAGAGCACACAGGCAGGTGTAGGAGCCAGGTGAAAAATCACCAAACAATGGAACCTCCCAATGCCTCCTCAGGTCAGATGACATCAAGTCTCCAAAGGCATTAGAAATTCCCCGTTTCCCTCTTTTGTCACACGTTAGGGGAAGTCAAGAGCTTCCTCCTTACCTGTGTAGAGGTCTGTGTCTGTGTATTCATCCACTTTCTTGTGCTGCAGAATATAGTCAGACACCTTGGTCCCAATAGCTGGCTGCACATCCACCCACTCCAGGGAGACCACGGTGCTGGAGGGCTCCACTGTTGGGGACAGCCGCAGCCTATGGGGTGACAGGGAAGGTTGTTTGTCAGCCAGCAGCGGCAAAGCCCCAAAAGAGTCTGTGTGTGTCAAGATGAAAAGCACAGGATTCGGTTTGCCTTCAAACCCTGATCCAACCCATCACTACCACCTTGTATGAACTTAGGCAAACCTCTGGTGCCTGGTCCATAAGACGTGCTAAGAAGAGCTGTCTTTCAGAATAAATGTGGAACCCAGTAAATTGATCCAAGCACACAACATGTGCTTACAGAAAATTGGTTAGTTTTGTACATATTTAAACTATATTCTCAATGGTGTCTCCTTGTCAATTCAATTCGCAGCATCTTCAAACACAGTAGCTTTCAGCCTCTCTGCCATTTTTAATCCTCCAATCCATCGGTCAACTCTTGAATATTCTGAAATCAATGTTCCCCCACAGAGGGCAAGAGTTCTGAGGAATCCTTTTATGAAGCAAGAAGAAATAAAAGGATGGAATGATTGAGGGTTAGAACCAGAAGGGTCCTTAGAGAGGGAAGTGTAGTTCTCCCACGTGACAGACGGGGAGGGTCAGGCCCAGAACAGGGAAATGATTTGTGTCCAGTCACACAGCTAGTTGGGGACAGAACTGTGATGGTGGCTTTGCTTCTCCCCAGCCCAGTTTCTGTTTGTCTTGCCACTACACCACACTGCCTTGTTAAGGACCATTGTACAATGGGGTTCTTCTCACTCCACAGAGGGGCTTTAGGGGACTCCAGTGCCCCGATAGCAGCTCCTGCTCAGCCCACCGATGCTCCTTACACCACGGCTCCAGTCGCAGCCCTCCCCTGATCATGCCCTTCCTTGGCTTCCTCAGCGTGGGCTTCCTGCACCCGGCATTTGCCTGGGCTCTTGCTTTTCCCAAAACATAACTCCTGTCCCCCATCCAGGCATCCCTGTTGACCTCCCTGCCCTCCAGCCAAAGCAGCCCTGTGTGACTCCCTTCATTAGCACTGTTTTGTCTTCATGACTTATTTTTTCTTAAGATTTTATTTATAATTTTTTAGAGAGAGTGGAAGGGAGAGAAACATCAACGTATGGTTACCTTTCATCTGCCTCCAGCTACAGACCAGGCTGGAGACCTGGCTTGCAACCTGGTTATGTGCCTTGGCAGGGAATCGAACCAGCAGCCTTTGGGCTTGCAGGCCTTATCCACTGGGCCAGGGCTAAGGGAACATTATTTTTTAACTGTATATTATTTTCCTGGTTTTGCTTTGATGTCTGTTCCCCTCACTTCATGGTCAGCTCCCTAAGTTTACAGGTTGTACCTGATTCATTTATTGATAAACTCCCCAGTGCCAAACATACAGCATGTGTTCAAACATTATTCATAGAATGAATGAATAAATCAAAGTTCCTTAGAAAAGGTTCTACACTTTCCTGATCTTGGTAGCCCCAGTGTCCAACTTGGGAACCGACAAAGCAGTGGTCCACACCCCGTGAACCTCTGCTGAACGGGAGAGCCAGGGAAGTAATGATGTCACTCGGGCCCAAGTAACATCATTACAACAGCACAACGCTGCAGTATTGGTGTCCACCCTTGAGCCAGTTGCTGCCCTTCCCCAGCTCCCTGCTTTCTGAAAGAGAGGCAGGCCCAAGGCACCTCTGGGATCTCAGGAGGCACCCTGGGGACAGAAGCCTCCTGACATCCCTGACTGGCAGGACAGGAGTGTGAGGCCATGGGAACGGGTGGCCAAGGGAGGTGGGGCCACGCATACGTACACTGGCTGCGGGAGGGGGCTGCAGTTGGGGAGCCCGCTGGCATCGAAGGCGCTGAGGTCACACCTGCACCAGTCATCGATCACGTCCCCTTTCCCTGAACACCAGTAGGAGCTCATCAGTGCACTCTTGAAGGCCTGCAATAGAGGAGGACAGAAGAAATGATGACGGTGGTGGAGAGACGGAACGTGAAGATGCCAGTGGCTATGATAGCAGCTGGCCAAAATTTAAGAGCAACCCTCCTAGGTGCAAGAATCCCTACCTGGCACTCTACCACCAGGTCTTCCCATCCTGACCCCTCTCTACCCAGCAGCCAGAAGGATCGTTGAGACAGGAGAGTAATAGCATCCACTGAGAACCTCCTCTGGGCCGGGTGCTGTCCCTGCCTTCACTTATTTCATCTTCACCACCACACACGATAATTCTATATTATTATCATTATCGTTAACATCAGTTCACATTCTGCAGATTGGAAAACTGAGTCACAGAGGAGGTAAGCAACTAGCCTGAGGTTCAAAGCTAGTAAGAGAAGATGCTGGGATCTGATCCAAGGCAGCCTGGCTCCGGACCATGTCTTCTTAAGCATTTGCTACACAGCTTTGTGGAGAACCCTGACCTCCCTGCTCAGGAACCTTCGGAGGCTCCCCATGACCCTCAGGACAAAGTCAAAACCCTCGCTCTAGCTCCTGAGCGCCTGCCCAGGCTCATCTGTCCCTACTCCTCCGACATCCTTTGCACGCTACCATCACCTACCTGCAACCACTACTCTGCACACCAGCAGTGGCTTCCTGCTCATGCAGAGCACGCCCTGAATCAGGAGACGGCAGGCTGTTTCTGTAAAGGGCCAGGCAATAAAGATTTTTGCCTTTGTGGCTAGGCAGTCTCTGCCACAATTACTTAATTCTGCCTCTGCAGCATAAAAGTGATGTAACTGATACTTGAAGTAAATGGGCGTGATCGTTGTTCTGATAAAACTTTATTTACAAAGACAGGCAGCTGGCTAAATTTGCCCTGAGTGTCACCGTTTGATGACCCTTGTGCTAAATGATGATTAATGTTCTATTTAATTGCAGTGTGCTTCATGGCCTGTTTTTGAACATTCTTTCTCCCTGCTGGAAGTTTGCCCAAACCCTGCTTCCCCATCCCCAGGCCCTTGTACTCCAACAGCTCACTCTTTCTGTCTCAAG
Organism: Noctilio leporinus; assembly: GCA_004026585.1. Lineage (NCBI taxonomy): Eukaryota > Metazoa > Chordata > Mammalia > Chiroptera > Noctilionidae > Noctilio > Noctilio leporinus. The sequence goes on from PVIW01000018.1 coordinate 916,757, forward strand.
TGGAACATTCCTTTCTCTGGGAACCCTACCTTGGCTTTCTTTAAACTGGGATCATGCTCTGTTCCTGGTCCCCATCACACACGAGACCACACCTACCACCACATTCCTTTGCTTGTCTCACCCAACACATTCGGATCCTGCCAAGGTCATGGGCCATGTCTTATTCATGTTAGTGTTCTCATGGGACCGAACACGGTTAGTCAATATTCATTGACTAAATGAATGGGCACGGAAACACTAACCAGGAGGCTCAGGCTCAGACGTGCTTCATGCTTTAGTCACCCCATTTACACGGACGTTTCAAGGCACTGGGGACTCAGAATGTTTCACAGCCCCTTTTTGAAATTTAGGACTTCCAGAGAATGTGGATCTCTTATACCTTTGCCAGGTCATAAACTCTGCTTGCTTGCTTGCTTATTTGTTTTACTTTCTCCGCACTTTTTAAATGAAAGCTTCCCACTGCCTATCACCAAGGACACCTGATTACCCAGGTGTCTGTCTTTCCATCCTGCGTTGTTCCAAAGGCTGAAGAACAGCATGTTTGAATAAAGGGTCTGGGGAGCCTACCTTGCTACCCGGAACACAGATCTAGAAGGAGAAGGTGCATAGAAGAATGCTACTGTGTGAGCATCCACCATGTTGCTCCCCATGCCAGCGATGAGAAGACTTCTATTATTCCTGCCATATGTTCTCACCCACATCTTTCCTCGGGTATGGACTAATGATTTAATTTCTCTTGAATGAAGAGTAGTAATTCAAACAAAAAGAATTATAAAAAAAGCTAATGTTCACCAAACACCTAATTACACAGACTAAGGCACTTTAAAAGCATTAAAAAATGTAATCCTCACAACAGTCCTGAGATACAGATATTATGACTCTCATTCACAGCTGAGAGAACCAGAGATCAGAGCAAGGAAACATCATACAGCAAGTACATGGTGAAAGTAGAATCCCAGCCCAGCTCTCTGGGACTTCTATACTCAGAGCCTTCCCATTCTAACATGAAGGCCAGTGGATTCACCCCAACTAGGAATGCCAGATCTAGTAAATAAAAATCGGGTGCCCAGTTCAATTTGAATTTCAGATAAACAGCTTTTCTTCTTGTGTTAATACATCCCACCTGACGTTTGCACACCACGTATGTGAGTCAGGGTCTGGTGCACACTTAATAGCACGATTCCTACTGCAAGTCAGAACCTACGCTGGGAACAAAGATCTGTTCTACCACCAGCATCAGAGAGGGTGCTCCTGGGAGGACAGAAACCAGATGGGATGGCATGAAGTCATGGTGACTGACACCATTTCCTCCCTCCACTTGCAGGTTCCCCCCGACTGAAATTAACGTGCACAACTGCTCATGACTCAGGATTCTCTAACATCTCCAGCCAGCAGGAAGGGCTTAATTACCATAATGGTGCAATCCAGGGCCATGGGTGAAAGTGACGCAGATGGCTGAGAGATTGCCTGAGACTTCAGCAAGGGGAGGAGAGAGAACATCCTGTTTTGTTTGTGTATGTTTTTGGTTTTGCGTGTGTGTGTGTGTGTGTGTGTGTGTGTGTTCTGTAATCAAGAATCGTTGGAGCTTGTGGAAAACAAAATGGAAAAATCTTGCTGAACTTTGTGAGTTTCACCATCCAAACAGCTCTTGGGAAGAAATCCCGTCTGTGCGTCTCCGCATCCCCTGGCCGGTTCCCAAATACTGAGGAACAAAACGGGGACTGGTGCAGTGGCCAGGCAAACCCTGGACAGAGCACAGACACACCCTGATAAAAGGCCTACATCAAACGGGAAGCCCTAGCAAGGCAGCAGAGGCCAGCACCATGTCAACGAAAGATCACTCTTTCTTTATGTCTTCAGTCCTTGCAACACGCCGTCCTGAACCCAATTAGCTCTCAGGGGAAGAGAATCGTAGAATGTTCCAGCTTCAAGGGCCCTGGAAAATCATCTTAGCTAAGGCCTTTGACCAATGCAGATACAGTGGCTCAGAAAGATTAGATGGCTGGTCCAACGTAATAGAGCAACTTTTTGATGACATGGCTCTTCCTCCTTATAATCCTCAAAAGTATCCTTTGAGGTGGGTGTCACGTCCATTCACAGAGGAGCATGGATGAGTGAGAACTTGAACTGTAGTCCAACCGATTCCTGGCACTCCTGACTTTCCCAGGTCGCACAGGAACAGAAAGCGCCAAGTTTTCATCCCAAACATCCTTTTCAGCTGCTCGGCTTGAATCACGTGCTTCCGTGTTGTTTGTGTGTGTGTCTGTGTGCGTTCTCTGAGGGAGATGAAACCTTACACCAGAGGCATTGTTGACTCCTGGCTTTTGAGTAAGTGAAGGGACTTTAGAAACAAATCCCTTACTTAATACAGGGCTAAGGGCTATATTTGCATGGCCATTGGTTTTCATAACAAAGAAGGTTTGCATTTCCACCACTTGTAAAGGCTTCCAACTTCTGCCTAATTAGCTAGCTTGCTAGCAAATCAAGCTGGGCAAGAGGAGAAAACAGCCGAAAAAAATGTTAAGCAATCAAAATAAACTAGGATTTATTTTTCACTCTATTTTTACTTTCATATTCGAACTTGCATAAATTATTCCTCTCTTTCAGCCTCAATTTCTCCATCTGCAAAATGAGGATGCAGAAGATATATTTCTGAAGGTTTAATTAAGTTTAATAAACATTCGCTCTAAACCATGTGCTGTCTAAATACTAGGAAAGGAGATGAAAAGCCCCGGTTGCTAACTTCAAAGGACTCGGCATTTAATGGTGAAGACAAACACAATTACAATTAACATGGTTCAAGTGCTATGAAGTAACACACCCAAGAGGCTGGGGGATAGAAAGGAAGTGGCCCTTCCAATTCTAAGAATTTTGACACCGTCTTAGAAATCTTAAATTAAGTAAACATCTCCTATTTCATTAAGATACTTGGGACGATCTACATAGAATGTCATGAATTAAATTCCATACTCTATGTTTATAATAACTGTATTTTTTACACTAAAAATTATACTCAGGGTTGACACCAAGTCAGTTATTTTTGATACTGAGATGGTTCTGGTCTCTATGATCAACAAGATGGCTTGAAGTCCTCACTCAAAGCTTAAAGGATCTCATTAACTCCACAAAATTGGTCTGATGACTGCCCAACCCATTGTAATTGAGATGAAAGGGCTTCTGAAGACAAAATAACTACTATCATTTTTACCCCTGGCTCGCTTTTAGTGCCTAACACAGTGCCTAAAAGATAACATAAATCAGTCAATATTTGTTGAATTGAACTAAAAGTTCACATGGAATTCTGAATGAAACAAACCAACACAGAAAGGAGTAAAAGCAAAGAAAGTGTGTGTGTGTGTGTGTGTGTGTGTGAGAGAGAGAGAGAGAGAGAGAGAGAGAGAGAGAGAAAGATAAGAGAAAAACAGAGATAGAGACAGACAGACAGACAGACAGACAGAGAGATCCTCTTCTTCCCCCAAATTACTTGCATCTCCAAAGTCAGTAAATAGCACAGCACACACCCACCAATCTGGGGCCTGCAACCAACCATGGAGTGTCAACCTGGGCTCCTCTCTTTTCTCAGAGCACGTCTCAAAACCAATTTTAATTCCCTGGTCCCATGGCTGTCTACCTTGCACAAGTTAGCAATGCTTATTCCCTAGGCAATTGTCACAGCCTCTGGACTGGCCTTCTAGCTCCAAAGCCACCTTTCCCGGCTTTCTAAAGCCTGACTGCTTGCTTGTTCCACCCCCTTGCTCAGGCCCTCGTGAGTTCCACCTCCATCTGGAAAACACCTCCAATTCTCTACTCTGCCTTTCCAAGTCCTTTGTTCTTCATCCTGTGGCTTCTCTCCCATCTTCTCCTCACTGTGCCCACTCGGGCCCAGACATATCATCTTCTAATAGTAATGCACTGTTTAAAGCCAAGCCTTTTGTCATGCTCTGCCTCCAGTCTAAAATGCCTGTTCTCCACATATTTCTCCTTGCTGAACTCCAGGATACGTCTTGTCCACCAGGACCCAGCCCCACGTGGGAGATTGTGTCTCTCCCTCCTCTCATTCCATTTCTGCACATTTCACATTTCCCTGCAATGTGCTTGCTGGTGGGTCCTTCCCGCTTGTCATACTGTGAACTCTTACAGGAAGAGGAACTATATTGCTTTCTGTCCATGTCTCCAGCTCCAGGCAAGAGTCAACACATAATAAGGTTCCAAAAATATGTACTGAATTCCAGGGACATGTAATAGGATGCTGTGCCAGGGATTAAATTTATATACTTGCTATTGTTTTTCTTTTCTAGCAAAAATGATGACAAAAAAAAAAAAAAAAGCAATTGGTCACCATAAAAAGATGAAATTTCCATGAAGCCATTGATATAGGGCTTAGGGTCAGGTATGGAAATGGAATCTTTCTTGAAGATTGCTGCTTGGGAGAGTGGTTTGATAGTGTTTGCTATGAAAGTGTTTGAAGGTCTGGAATAAGAAGCATCTAGGGCTCCGGAGAGAGATGGAAAAGGAAGGAACGTGGTTGACATCCTAACTTTGTAGAAAGACTTAATTCCTAAGCCCATGATGAACACATGTTGGGCCAGTCAGGAGGAACTGGGATTGATGAGCACAGGAAGGACCGCAGCAGTACTTTGCAGGGGCAGATCTGGTCCAGCCTAAATCACTGGCACAGGACCTCCCTGGGCTATCTGCTATTCGGTCATCAGCACACGCTGTAGAAATGGCGGCAGGAGATGCCAACCACTCATTTCCCTGGTAGTTATAGGAGACAGAGACCAGGGTCTGGAGCCCCCATTCTTTAGGAATGGAATGAGAAGTGCCGAGGTGCCCAGACAGTGAGGAGACTAACTGGTTATCCTGTTGCACATTGATGCCACATAAATAACAAGCAGCATATTTACACATTTGGGGAGGGAAGTAGGTAATATTAATTGACTTCAGTTTTCTTATTCCCAAACGGAGCAGAAAGGCAGGTGTGGTGACCTTAAAACATAATCCTAAATATCTTTGACATGACTCTCCTCATGCCATGGAATCTAGGTTCCCTCCCCCTTGAGTCTGGGCTCTATAATTGCTTGACAAAATAAAAAAGTGTAGCCACTTTAATTTCTGGGTCCAGACCTTAAGACACTGGCAGCTTCCACATGTCTCTTGGGAAGCTTGTTCTTTGAACCCAAGCACCATGCTGTGAGGAAGTCCAGGCCACATGGAGAGGCCACATGTAGGCATTCCAGCCAACAGGCCCAGCTGAGGTCCCAGCCAACAAGCAGGTCATCTGCTGGACATGTGGACGGGGAAGCCTTTGAGATGGCTCCAGCCACCACCACCAAGCTGACCGAAACCACATGAGAGAGCTGAGTAAGAACTGCCCAGCTCAGTCCGCTCAGCCCCGGCAGTGATCAGAGGATAAGAAAATGATCATTGCTGTTTTAATGGGTTTGGGAGGTTCCACAGCAATAAATACCTGGGACAGCTGGTCACTCACGTCTGAACAATGCCTAAAGATTGCTCAGAGAATGTAGCAGCTGAGGGGCAGCTGGGCAAAGGAAAGTAAAAATCTCAAGTTCATGCATATCCCAAGAACTGGAGGGCTCTAAGTACGTGAATGCATACTCGTTACCACAGGTCCCTGTCACTTCAGATCCGGAGGAGCCCTGAAAGGTGATACTTCCCTCACAACATCACAGACAAAGAAGCGAGAAGAGGAGAAGGGACTCATGTCCAACTTTACAGCACAAGAATCTGGCAGAAACAAACCAAGATTTTCAGGTCAATTTTCATTCACTGCATGAGGCTGCCTATCTTTGGACTGGCTTTACACCTCTAATCTGTTATGCTGTTGGACAGGAAACACACATAGTCACAACATTTACGGACAGTGTGCTAAGCATGCTGATTACATTATCTCATTAAATCCTGCCAACAGCCTTATGAGGCAGGTTCTGCTGAGATCAGCTCCATTTTACAGATGTGGAAACTGAGGTTCAGAGGGTGAAAAAGCCTGTTCAAAGTCACCCAGTTACAATATGTAACTTACCCGGCTGATTCCCCCTACCTTTAGCCCGCACAGTGATCTTTCACTATCCCCAGGGAAACGGACCATAGAAAATGCCAGTCAACTGCCATTTTTGTAGGTGAACTGTCAGCAGTTGCATATGGGTCAATATACTACTAGCCGCAGGAGGGAATAAAATCCCAGAAGAGGCGGCTATGGAGCATGAAAGTGTAGTGTGACGAAGATAGAGGAATCACCAGAAACTAAAACACTTTCTGACTAACTTGCTGTGTGACCTCAGTAAGTCCCTTACCATTTTGGGGCCTCATGGACACCTATAATTTCTTCCAACTGGGCATTCGGTCCAGAGCATTGCTGATTCTGATCACTTTCGGATGTGTCCGAGATTTTGCTCTTTCTCAAAGCTGCTCACAATTTTCCCTCCTGGGCTCCTTTAAAACTCCTGCCCAAGCCAAGCTATGGAATCAGTAACAGCATCAGTGGTTGGTAAGGAGTAGGGAAAGGGAGGGATGAAGGGGTGGACCTTAGGTGATTACACTATTCTGTCCGATGCTATTGTGGTGGACACTCGTCATTACACATTTGCCAAAACTCAGAGAATGCATACCAGGAGTGAACTTTCCAGTAAACCATGGACTTGGAGTGATAAAGCTGTGTTGGTGTAGCTTGATCAATTGTTCACAAATTCTGGGGTAGGATGCTGATGGTGGAGGAGGGTCAGTGTATGTGTTCTGTCTGGGGTAGGGTGCAGGGTGTATGTAAGAGCCTGATATTCAACAGTCAAAAATGTTTTTAAATAAATGGAGAGTACTACTTTGATCTCTTCCTTTTGGAACATCAGTGGCAGCCAAGAGATGGTGGACAGTGGCGGCTTCTAACTTGGGGAGCAGACTCTCCCTCCTTCTCTGCCACTCCCCCTCCCTCCCTTTCTTCCCTTTATTTCACATCCTAGGATACAAAACATTCAAAACACTAGGTCATACGTCTGAAACTAATATACTGTCTGTCGTATGCCAACTATACTTTAACCCAAAAATTGTAAAGTAAACAAATAAGTGAATAAAATCAATTTTGCCTGGAACCTAAAACTGCTCTAAGAAAATAAAGCCTATCTAACTGCCAGCTAACACTCTCTGTGTAGAGGAGGTCACACAAATGACATGCATGCCATTGACGGTTTTGAAGAAAGGGAGGAGTGGCATGGAGAGATGGGACACTTAGTAGCACCTCCTTATTCTCGGCCTAGTGCTAGGGCATCTGTCTAATGAGCCCCGAGGAGCCTCTAGCAACCTGGGCGGCAGCAGCTGATGCGGTCCACGGCTCTCCTCACAGATGAACAAGTGCCGGGCCAGAGCACAGATGATACTGGCCCAGGGTCCCCCAGATACAACCCAGTAAAAGTCTCTCACTCCCCACCCAAGCTTTGTCCCCTGACCTCCTTGGTCCCACCCCCCATTTTCAGCCTCTGAGTCAGACTCCCCCCCACCCCCATTCACAAAGCCATACACGGAGGGAATAATAACTGGCAGGGACCCATTTCCTATATGAGAAATTGTTCAGCTTAATCTATGGCTCTATAAATCACGTAAACGACACCTAATTTCCCCTGTCAGGATGAACTTGGCTTTGTGAGCCATTCTCCCCTGAACGATGAGAGCCTGACAGAACAGCTTGTTAATCTGGGTGACAGGGAGAAGCCACTGAGAGTCAGCCAAACCGCTCCCTCTTGCCACACTTACTTCTGCTAATGAAAAAATATTGGAGAAATAAATACACAACCCACTGAAACGCTCCTGCACGGGGCTCCGTCAGGTGTTTGTTTCACGAGATGCATGCACACGAGACCAGAGGGTTATATGATCTGCAGGCAAGAAGCTATTTTTGTTGTCAGTTCACCCTGTATTTCAGCTCTCGTCCATCTCATGGAGAAGATGAAGTGCTAGGTTTTAATGTGTTAACAATAACAGCGAGCATTTTTGAGCATATACATGCCAGGCACAAAGCTCAATGTTTGCCATCGAGAACGTCCATTCATTTCCACAGCAACAGCTTGACCTGGGTACTCCTGTCACTCCCATTATACAGAGGAGGAGACTGTGGCCCCAGCGAATTTGGGGTCCTTTCCTATGTCACATAGCCAGCATTTGGCACAGCAAAATTCCAACTCAATTTCTTCAAATTCCAAAGCCTAAAAAGGCTACATACACCACTATGAGCTCATTTAATCCTCATAGGGAGCCTGTGTATTAGATAGTGTGGTCTCCATGCAATCTTGGAAAAAGTTAATATTAAAAAGGTTTGGCACGCATACGACCTGCTAACTTGAACTATGCCACAAATCTACAATGATTCGGAGTTAGGATTCTAACACAAGTCTGATTTCGAAGACTGAATCCTCTTCTCTGCCGTGGTCATTTTCCCTACATGACCAAGGCAGGTCGGGGCTGAGGGGCGTGGCACGTTCTCAGGAGAAAGGGTGCCCAGTCAACCTTGTTCTGGTCGGTCCCAAGTCCTTATTTACCATATTTTCCAGAACAACACAGCAGAGTGTGTTTTCAGGGACAGGAGTTCAATGGGATATTAACTGATTTGAGTTTAAAAAATAAAATCGGGGGTAGCATGGGGAAGGTTGTCTCTGAGATCAAATAAATGTGAAAGACTAGGTAAAGAAAAACCAAACAGATTGCTCCACTTAGAACTTGCAGAGCCATTTATATGCTGATGACCCTAAGGAGGTAGTGTATAAAACCCAGCATTTCCCAAATACAGGAGTGATTGTCCTTGGAATGTTACCCAACATGGCATCTGGGGACCTGGCATCGCTGTCTTCTCCAGGTTGTGTTAATCCAGACTCTCTGCTGGACCCAAAGTTTTCTGCCAGCCAAAAGCTGCTCAGGGAAGAGAGCTCCCCCGAGCTCTGTTAGGAACTGCGTGGTGCTGTTCAAGCCAGCCTCCTCGCCGGGCTTGGTTATCTTGGCTGTGAAGTAAGGGTGTTGAGTGCTCTTAGGTCTGAGGTCCTGACCTCTGGCAACACCAAGCGTGCAAGAAGTACCTGGAGTGGGCTGGCTGGTGTGGCTCAGTGGATTGAATGTTGGTCTGCAAAGTCAAAGGTCATGGGTTCGATTCCTGGTCAGGGCACATGCCTGGGTTGCGGGCCAGGTCCCTAGGTGCGGATGTGCAAGAGGCAACCAATTAGTGCATCTCTTGCGCATCCACAGAAATGTTTCTCTCCTTCTCTTTCGCTCTCCCTTCTCCTCTCTCTAAAAATAAATGAAATCTTTAAAAAGAAAAGAAATACATGGAGCTCCACTGATACTGCCCCAACTCCTGCTGGATCCTCCCCAGACAGCCGGCTCCAATGCCTGCTCTGGCTTCCAGCCAAGACCCTGGGTCACCCTGATGGCCCGTGGTTGGCTCATCTGGCCACAGACTTCTGCCATTTCTCACTGAACCACTATAAGTCATTTGGGTGTGCCTTTGTGTTAATGTTAGGACCCCCTAATCTCTGGTCTCTGCTTCTCCCTCCAGCATCCCCTGTTGCCAATACCCTTAATACTCTTTCATACTCTGTTTTCCAGCCATGCTTTCTCACCTCTAGCCTTTTGCATGCTATTTCCTCTCCTTGGAATACCTCCCCCACACAATAACTTCCCCAGCATGTGAGCCCTCAGCTCTCAGCTGGGAGACCACCTCCTGCAGACCACCTTCCTAACCCTCTAAAGCCTGGGACAGACACCTTCCTTTATAACACATCTTCCCCCACCTCTGTTACAGTAAATCTTATTTTACCACATTATACATTATTGTCTATGTCACTGCTCACCTGTCTCTCCTAATAGACTGTGTACAAACTGAGGCTGGGGCCCTGTCTGCTGTGTTTACTAGTCAATCCCTAGGAGTCCAGAACTTGATCAATCAATTGGTCCATCATATATTAATTAAAGTTAAGAACCTTAATTCTGTTGTACCTCTCTGTTCTTTCACTCCATGTTGGCCTTAGCACAGATTATCTGCTTCTTTGTCCAGAGCCTTCGGGTAATTCTGTGCTCTTATGCTCTGCCATGCTCCTACTAGTTGCTAACTTCACTTCTGAGAACAGCTCAGGAGATCTAAAGCCAACATTCTTGACTTTAAAAATTCCAACACCCTCTAGTAAAATATGGGGGGTACAAAGCATCCCAAATGTCAGAATGGACAAGTGTGAAATGTCCTGGAAGTCTTTTTCTTATATGCATGCAAATTGCATATTCCATTCCACAATAGACTTGAGTTGGTTTTAATATTAAAACAATAGATTTCCCCCCAAATGTTACTCATAAATGTGGTTCTCTGGACCTCTTGCCTCGTTAATGACTTAAAGTACTTGTTGGACATTCAGATTCCAGGGCCAAACTCAGGCCCCCTGATTTGGAACCCTAGGAGAGATGTCCCAGAATCTGTAATTCTTATGTACTAGCCCTTCCAAGAACCTCTGATCTCTTTATTCTGTGGCTTTGAGTATATCTTAGCATAACACCATGTATTCTCTTGGGTTAGGGAACTTGAATTTGAGAATAAAAAAAAAAAAAAAAGACAGCATGTTAATAGATCTCTTTCTAGTACCAGATATAAGGGGTAATTTGGTGGTCCCATTTGAACTAAATAACATTTCTTCGGCCAAGGGTAGTAAGCCCCGTGAATTACAATTGATTATTTGGCTCAAACTGGACCAACTGGATGCTTTTTTTTCTGGAAATGGATTTCTGTATTCATTGGCATCTCTGAGTGATCCAACTGGTATGAGACAGAAAGCTGGACTTCACTAGCCTGGGCTTACCATGTTGAGCTACATGCATAGAGACAAGAAAAGGGTGGAGAGGGAGAAAGAAAAAGAGGTGGAAGGAGGAGAAAGAAGGGGAAGAGGCAACAAACGTAAGTGCAGGGAGAAGCAGAGATGGCAGGCTCCAGGATCACTGCTAAGAGTGGCTTCCTGGATGCTGCTGGTTCAGCTGCACGTTCTGCCCTTGAGTTCCATGAGAAAGCAACATAGCATTATACTAATTTCTCCCTTATTTTTTTGCTTTAGAAAGTTTCAGTGGGTTTCTGTTTTGTACCACTTAAAAGCTTTGACTAATATAAGTATAAACATTCTGCTTCTTTGCCTGGCACACAGGTCCCTTCATGTAGTGGTGACAAACAATCTATCTGGCCTCATACCCCACTGCCACAGTCTACTCCAGTCCTGCATAGCCTTGACATTGATCCATTTGTCATGGACCAGACGGGAAACAAACTTTTATGCCACTGTGTCTTTGCTTGTGGTTTCTCTTGGCTTACAATGCCTTTCCTGCATTCTGCCTTTGATCAAATCATACTCATGCTTTAAGACACACTACAAATGTGATCATGTTTAGAAACTCTTTTTTGACTTCCTAGCAGAACTGAAGGTCCCCATTGCTCCTTAGGCAATACAACTGTTAGTGAACAACAATCGTTTATTGAAGTATTTGGATGCCCCTTCTCTCCATTGAACTTGGAGTTCTTTGCCTTATTGTATCATAAGCTTCTTGCTTATGACACAAGGACTGACCCAAAGTAGGTACTCCATAACTGCTGTTGCGTGAATAAGCATTGCATCAATGAGTGGTAAACTCTGAGGAGTAGAGGACTGGAAGCTCTTTGGATGTCCAATCTATGTTATCCTAGTAGACCTGTTCAGTCATCAGAGTAATAAATTGTGCTTACATTGTTACAAACTATCTCCATCCAGACCATTTGTCCTGCCTGTCACTGAGCTGATAGCAATTATGAAAGTGATGAATAGCAGACCATGTATGAGCAAGAGGAAACATCAGTTATAACTCCAGGGAGAAGACACAGCCATATCAGTAGCCTCGTCCATCTAATTGTGAGTCATCTTCCCAAGGCGTCTTGCCCTGTGACCTTGAACTGCCAAGGGCTTCTTAGTCTTGCAGGAATCCAAGTTCTTCAGAGGATGGCTCCTCCTCTCAGAGCCTGTCTTCTACAAGGCGTTGTTTCTGGCGCACTCAGTCCTGAAGGAGGGAACCTGGACACAACTCGCACACTTTTCCTAAGGGAAGCCTTTAGCCAACGATCCCAGCTCCACCCAATGGACGAGACCTGTCTTTTAAGGCCTGCTGTCCTTTGAGAGATAGCAGCTCCACTCCCCTGTGGTAAGAACATCTGGAGATGAGAGGCGGGTGGGAAGGTTTCAAGTGGAGGCCTTGTCCAAAATTGTGGAGCTTAGGTTGCTAAATGCTAGCTTAAGTCAAGGGTGAGTCTTGAATAAAGGACTGCAAAGTTTCCCTTCTGTGGCCACTGGTGACCTCATGTTTCCAGTACACCAATTTTCCCTTCAGAGGCATCTGAGGGAGGCAGTCTAAGTCTCTCCAGCTGGTAGGGCTTCCACCATTGGGCCTGGGTGGGTGGGGGCAGGGAAAGAAAGGTCGGAGGACAGGAGGGGACATGCTTAGTTTAGCCCCAGACTATCTTATCTTTGCCTTTGAAAGGGAGCCTTAGATATTAGGTTGAGACGGTTATGAAAAGGGAGATTTCCACTTTCAGGTTCATTGTAGCCACACTTCCACCATGGCAAGTTGGACACAAGGAGTCTCTAGATTCCTGAACCCAGCAAAGGAGGTTACACAGGCTGGAGGAAGGGCACAACCTAGACAGGTTAAGAGTAAAGTCTTTGGAACCAAATCCCTGGATTCAAATTGTAGTGCTATTTCACTGAGCAAAGAGACAGCAGCAGTTTCAACCCTCCATGTTTTATTTTCCAAATGTGTCCAATGGGGATATATTAATACTTACATCAATAAAAATACGCTATAATGATCATTTGTAAAGTGTCTAAAATAATGCCAGGTCTGAATATGTGTGTGTATAATATATGTGATAATTAAATGATTATATTGACAAAGTTCTGAACTTGGGTATTCTCTGGATAAAATTAAACTGATGAACATAATGGATTTGTTACTTATAATTATTTATAGATGAAAGTAATTCTTGACACATCTACAATAATAATTATTTTTATTATTTTTACTACTTTCCCACTGGGGGGGAATTTTTCATTAGAACCAACTGTCAGAAACAAGATTCTTTGCTTTCAGGTAATTATCCCTTTCTTAGTTTCAGTAAACTGACTACCCTTTTTCTTTCTTAATAAATGGATGCCTAAGGGTAAGGCAATTATTATTTATTGTATACCTATTCTGTGCTGGATGCTTAATTAGAGGCAAGAGCAGAAGCAGAAGAGAAAAGGAGGAAAGAGAAGAAGAGGAAAGATAAAAATGATGAAAAGAGAAAACAGTACTAATATTGATCAAGTCTTTAATCACAGTTGGCAGTGCTAAATGCTTCTCACGCGTAATCTATTTAAACTAACAGAAACTTGGTATTATCCTTATTGAGACTCCGAGAAACTAAGTTCTATCTCCACAGTATGTGGCAAATTGAAAATGGAGATCTCTGTCTGATTCTTGTACCTCCTATTCTTTACAACTATCATATAATATCCAGAACCATCCTAGGAAGCAAGTCTTCTTATTATCCCCATCTTACCGATACGTAGAGGTCAAATAGGCTAAGTCAACCGTGCAAATGCCATCTAATAGGTAAGAATAAAATCCGGAATTCAAGTCTGTACCTGGTTGCCTCTCAAACTGGGGCCCTGTAAATGACATCTCACTAAAGCTCTAAAATTTCAAAATCTTACTATATTAAGTCTGTTGATCTAGAGTGTAATTAATGATCTTCCGAAAATAAAAAGGGAATACATCTATGTAGATTTATACACATATACATGAGAATTACGTACAGCAGGTCCTCAAATAACATCATTTTGTTCAACTTTCGTTTCTTACGGTGTTGATGAGGTGCCACGGGAATTTAACTTCGGCTTCTATCAGCTGGACTACGGTAAAGTGGGTTCCATCATTCAATGTTTTGTTTCACCTCACGGAACAGACTGACGACGTTAAGGGAGGACTTACTGTGTATATCAATATACCTACTAATGGGTGTCTGCACCTACTGATAGGTGCCTGCACGTCTGCGAACAGCAGCTGTGGGCGAAGCATGGTCGGGGGACGGACAGATCCTCGAGAATGTGACCTTAGCTCGCCCCCAAATAGCTTCCGTGTTTCAGTTTCCTGGTGCTCCCTCTGGTCATTTGAAGGGGAGCAATACTCTCTGGAAAAGACTCAGGCTGGACAAACTCAAGTTGATGAAGCCAAGCCCAAGCTCGCATCCGAGTGAGTTAACCTTAAAAAAAGAGTTGAAGAAGGGACTCTGGACAGCCTCTGTGGAGTCTGGAGACAGGAGCTCTAATCACGTGGTGGAACATAACCCAGCTTCCAAGGGGCTGAGAAATCACGGAGAGGTGAGAGCAGAGCAAGAAGTTTTACTCTCAAGGGACGTTAAACCAACAAGCAAAAAAATAGCGATAGGAAGGGATCTAGAATGCAAGTAAGGCTGCTTGCTGATGGAACGCCTTGCCCATGTCAAAGAGCACAGGAAGGAGCCAACAATGAGGTAGGCTCTGTTCCTTACATGTTGGGACCACAGACCCACCAGGAAACAAAAAAAGATGTGCTTAAATCCTGCTTTCATAACTACTGGCTCTGTGACATCGACAAGAGAGTTCTCCTTCTAAGCTTCAGTTTCCTATAGCCACTCAAAAGTTATGTTTGGAATTCCCATTATGTGCAGTGAAGGTGGAAGCTGCTATGGTCCAAGAAAAATCCAAAAGTCGGAGCAACAGACTTGGAGTCCACCTTTAATGCTGAAGGCAAGTCTCTTTGGACTCTTCTTTCTTTATAAATCATACAGCGTTAAGAAGAACATAGCATATTGGAGTTCCTTCAGAGGCTAGGATCATCAGGATGGCTAGGATAGGACTCAGTCTGAGGTAAGAATCAAATTCATGAGATGAAAACCTATTGAAGGAACATGGGGTTCACCAAGAAAACTCCAGTCAAGGCCTAACATATCTTCAAGTGCCAGAAAGACTGTCACTTAGAACCAAGAGAGAGCGTTACCTTTTATTAATCTGCTCATATGCATCAAGCATTGTTACTAAGCACCTTACATGGGCTATCTTAATTTTTTTAAATATTCTAAAAGGTGGATGTTATTTATCCTGTTTTACTGATGAGAAAACAGAACATGACAAACTTAAGTCATATGCCCAAAGGCACACAGCAATTTTTCGGCAAAGCTGATATTTGAACCCTCGTTTCTCAAGTTCCAAAACATGTGCTCTATCTGCAAATCAGCAGGTAAGACTGTTTCAGTGTAATGTTGATGGGTGGAACTAGACATAAAATGAATAGGGAGTGTATAGGAAAATGTCTGACTCAGGATAAAAGAATGATATTCCAGTCATGAGAGAATAGGCTGCATAGCAGTGGCTGAGCAAACTGTTAGGAACGTTCAAACACAGGCTCTGATAAAATATGGCATAGAAAAATCATTAATTTGGAGAATATGGTAAAGGGATTGAGGATATTTTTTAGCTTTTATCTTTTAGAAACACTGACTTTCACATTAACATATAAAATTATACAATGTTTGAGGTGAGAGTAGGTGTGCGTTGATCACTGTTGAAACTAACAAGTGGGAGGTACATGGAAGCTCATTACACTATTTTCTCTACCTCCATAGATGGAATATTTTCCTACACTCCATTGTTCTGGGGTTGGGCAGCAGAAGATGCAGGGATTTGACAGTGCTCCCTGGATGGGAGCAGCCGGGGATGAAGCTAATAATGAAAAGAGCACCTGGTCCAGGGAGAAGCAGCCATGTTTCTCGAGGATTTTTGTTCCTCCCGGGACCTGCCCATGAGGCCTGGGACCACGCTGCTCAGAAATGCTAGGTGCAACCTAACTGGCTGAGGAATGGGGTAAATGTTTGTTGTTTGCACTGCTTCTGCCTGGTGATCCGTGCGCCCATCTGGAGCACGCTTTTCTATTTTCTTCTTAGGTTAGAGAAATAGAGAGGGAGACTGGGTTGATTGTGACTTCTTTCTAGGCCTTGAGCATCACTGCCGGCTGAAGTTGCCTAATGACCCAAGAGGAGCACCCTGCTCACAGGGCCAGGCTCCAGGAGGGATGGGTCTGCAGCTCACTCTGCCCCTGGAAGCCCGGCGTCTTGGCTAGGACAGTCTTTGCAGGCCATGCTCAGATAAAGGACGGCTGTGTGATGAATAAGTGGTGGTGGCGACAGCCTGAAAAGGGATTCCAGCCCTGGCTCTGACATTGGTTGGCCCTGTGGGGTTTCAGTGGGTGGCACCTACCCTTTTCGAGCCTCCGTTTCCCTAGCAGTAAAATAAACCCTGAAACCTTCCCAGGCCAGTGAGAGGATGCAGAGAGCCAGTGTTTATAATAGCAACATGTAAGCAGGCAGGAGCAAACTGGTAACTCACTTGTTTTTTACTCAACCATTCATTTCATTTTCCTCAACAATCCATTTCTTGAGTATCTACTATGGATCAGGCACCGTATGCGAAGCTCAAGTTTGTCCAGACCCTGGCCCAATGGAGTTTACCTCCTGATGAATAGAGGAAGAGTTTGACTCAATGTAAGGAAGGATATTCTAGCAGTGAGGGAAGCAAACTGTCACTGAGAATGCAGACAGAGGCCCCATGGCCTTTGCAAGGGGTGGTACAAAGGAATCCAGAAGAGACAAGAGTTTGACCGATGCCTGTTAGATGCCTGCATTCCCGAGTGGACCTGCTCCTTCTTCCCCATCACTGCTGCCATCATTCATGAAAATCGTAAAACGTGGAAGCAGAGAAAGAGGAGGCATACATCAATTGAACAACTGCAAAACATACAAGCATAATTAAAAATGATGATAGTAGCTATGGAGGAAAGTTAAAAAGAAGCAAAAGAGGGTGCTTCTCAAATCTCAATGCTTCAGCAATCTGTAGGCAAGAAGCAGCAACTCAGTGGACAGAAGTCAGTGGAGGGGTGAGAGCCATCTATGTATAGGGAATAGCATATGCAAAGTCTCCTGGGAACAAGAAAAGACACTTCCAGAAACTGCCAGATTACTGTGACTAGGGCATAGGCAGCCAGGAGAGTAGGGGTACAAGATGACTTTTAAGGAATTGGAAGGCCCAGACCAAGTAGCCCTTTTAGGTAAACACCTTCGTCTTGATCCCAAGAGCAACTGGAAGCTATTAAGGATTTTAATCAGGAAAGTGATATGAACAAGTTTTCATTTAAAAAAGATCACTCTGACTTTAAGGAAAAGGCTGGATTAGAGGGGACAAGGTTCAGTGTTAGCCCGCAAGGAGGCTCCGGCAATGGTCCAGGCAGGGTAAAAGTGATCATAGTTGAAAAATTCTTAGGAAGAAAAATTGATAGGACTTGCTAATGGGTTGTCATGTTCGGGATTTAGGTGTGGACAAGAAGACATGAGAGGTATCAAAGATGCCTTAATGTTTTCAGGATTACAAGAAACTTGAGATAAAAAAAATGCTATCAAAAGATAGGGAAAACCATTTATGAGCAATGAAGAGAAGCCATTATATTTCCATGGAATGCAGGGAACCAGTACTGGAACAAATAAGAGTGAATTGGTGTGGAGGACAGAAATTATTGGTTAAAAGAAAATTGTAGCCTTAATTGAGTGAAGACATGAAGACAGTAGGTGGAGAAGGTAATATATACAGTGATGGTGTCAATAAGGTCATCAGATTTTCATTTACTGCACTTGATTTGAACAGGTGAAGGGTGGCATCGAGGAGAGAGAGAGTAGTAAAGTGAAAAGGCTCAGGCACCGAGGTCAAACCCTGGCTCCACCAGGAGCTTGGGGCACAGTGAGCTGACTTCTCCATGCCCCAGTTTTCCTAATGGGAAAAGAAAGGTAATGACAGAACCCACCATGTAGGGTTGAGAGGATTTAGTGAGCTAAGTACATAAAGAGCTGGAGCTGAGCTCCTGGTACAACTGAAGTTCTCAGTAAATGGTTGTTATTTTTAAAGCATGTGGAATCTAACAAACAAAATAAACTGGAGAACAAAATAAAACCAGAGGCATGGATACATGAAACAGACTGCCAGATCTCAGAGGGGAGGTGGCTGGGGAAATTGCAAGAGATTAGCCAAAGAACATATATGCATGTATGCATGACCTATGGACATAGGTAACAGTGTGGTGAAGATGGGTCCCAGTGAGGCAGGGGATGGGTGGAGGGGGGCAAAGAGGGGAAAATGGGGGACATCTGAAATCGTGTCAACAATAAAAAAAAAATAAAGTAAAATATAAACCTTAGTTTATTTTTTTAAGTACATGGGAAAGACATTGTGCAGTTCTCTTTTTTATTACATTGGCTAACTGAATTCCATGTCCAATACAGTGGAAAAAAAGTAAAAACAAAAACAAAAACAACCCATAAACTCTCTAATCTCTGACATGTGAAATGTTTGCATTTGCTAAGTCTGTACGTCTTGTATATCTTACTGAATCTGGTAGTGTTCTGGTCTCACGAAATTGCTGTGTTCTCCAGCTCTGCAAGTAGGCAAGCCAAGCTCGAAGTTCCTCTTTTGTAATTGACCGTGAGCATGTTGAGTAATACAGGGATTATTTTCCCCCTCTTTTCTTTGATCTTCCCTCTTGCCAAGGATTGTCTGACAGTCTGGTTCCTGACCAGTTCACCTCCTTCTCAGAATGCAAGGGAGATGGAGAGGAAATGGCCCGCAACAGCGGAGATTTATGCCAGATAATAAGAAGTACTTGATTTGCTTAATCCCTAAGCAAGGAATTCCCAGAAGGAATTTCAGAATAAGACAGATAAAAGATACATGAACAATGATTTTGGGTAGTGGTTCTCAAGCTCAGTGTGCATCAGACTCACTGGGGAAGCTTGTGAAGATGGAGAATCCAGACTCAACCCACCAGAAGCAGAATCAGTCAGAGGAAGCCAAGAACCCGCATTCTTAACACCCATCCCCACCCCAAGTGATTCTGATGGCCTTTGGGACACTCTGAGGTCCAAGTTTCCACACCCCTCTAGGGAGTCCTAACCTCTCGCACTCTGCTTTCCTCTTTTCACCCCTTCACTTTCTAATATACTGTATCATTTGCTATTCTGATTGTTTATGTCTTTCACACATACTCCAGTACAAATGAAGTGTCCAGATGGTAGAAATACATGTCTGTTTTGCTCCCTAATGTATCCCAAATGGCTGGAACAGGGCCTGGCCCATAGGAGACCCTTAGCAAATATTTGTTAAAATTATTTAAATTAAGTCTCCCAGACATCACAAATATGGACTTCTGATGGGGGGACTCAAGAGATGGAAAATTTTAGTTTAGGTAATAGCCAATAAACTTAGTAATGAAGGCATGTAAAAAAGCTATTATTCCAGGAACTGAAGGTATGACCCACCTTGACTCCAGGACATCATGAACAGTTCCACCTTTGTGCCTCAGGAGAACCGCACGCCATCAAGATGGTATCTGAGCCATTGTGCTCCAGGGTAAGATATCCATCATCCAGGACACAGCTAAAGACCACAGCCCAGGATACAGATCACAGAATATTGCAGCTTTTATCCGATTAGCTTTTGCCCTGAATGTCAAACCCCTCATCTACTACCACCTCCACTTTTCTTCTCCTTATAAAAAGAGTTGGTTTAAAATGGACTATTATGGTACATAATCCACCATCTCCTCAGATCACCAGCCATCTGAACATAATGCCCATCAAGATTCAATCCCTGTCTCTGCTTCTTGGGTCTGGTAGGTAACAGTGAGAACACTGGCTTTTCTGGTTTCACATCTGCAATGCACACTGGCAACTTAATGGCCCTCTTCTTTTGCTGTTCTATGACATGGGGTCAAGAACATTTAGAAAATGTACTGATGCATTTATGTTTTTTCCAGAAAAAAAAAATTACAATAACATACAAGGTCTGTCCTGAAAGTATCAGCCATGTAAACCATTTTCATTATATTGTCATTGGCTCTATTCTTTTGAGACAGACCTCGCACAATTCTGTAAAAACTTTCTGGGGGTGGCGATCCAAACACCTCTCAAAATCAGGGGACTGAAGAGCCCCAATGAATAACCTTTGCCATAAAGTAGCCCTGGTCCCTGTAATTCACCCTCCACCTGGTGCTGTAGTTATTAGCCTAAAACTCACACCTAGTTATTGCCGCTTGCCGTTGATTCCCAATCTTGATGTGTTTCACCTCTCCCAAGTCTTTCAGACAGCTGGGTTAGAATTCTGACCCCCCAGGTCACTAGCTGCGTGATCTCATATGAATTATTTATATCTTCAAAGCCTCAAGTTTTGCTTCTGAGTTTGTGAAATGGGCATAAAAGTACATATCTCAAATGTGCTGTGGCAGGACAGTGAGAGGGTACATATCAATATGCAAGAAGCACTCTAAAATACCAGGGATATAGCTGGCACTTAGTAACATTTGGGTGTTTGCATCGTTTCATGCAGATGTGGAATATAAAGCTAAAGGCAACAAACAAAACAAACAAACTCCTAGATGCAGACAACAGCACAGTTACCAATGGGAAAGGATGGTTGGGAGAAGGCAAAGAGGGTAAGTAAAGGAGGTCAAATATAATGACTTCAGGTAAGAACATAATAGAACATAGAGATGTTGTGCTATCAAGTTGTGTACCTGAAGTTTATATGATGTTATTAATCAATGTTCCCCTCATATATTTAATAATAAACATTTTAAAATAATTGTTGGGTTTTAGCCTTCCATATGTTTGGTGTACAGTATTGGACATCATTTTCTTTCCCCTTCTTTTCTAACATACCTTGGTCTAAAGCAAGGTTTGTCAAACATGTTTTGTAAAGGACTTAGTAAACATCTGTGGCTTTGCACACCATACTGTCTTCTGTAGCTGCTGCTTGACCCTCCCATGGGTGCAGGAAAGCAGCCTTAGGTGATACACAAAGAGATGAGTGCGGTTGTGCTGCATAAATGTTATATTATAAAAGCAGGTGGAAGGCTCACTTTCCGTCTCTGGCCTAGACTAGCTTTGGAATTTTACAGACCTGGGTTCCAGCTTCTCTGAGCCTCAGTCTTCTCATCTACTACACTGGGATGATAATAGTACTTCCCTCTTCAGTTGCCAAATGATTAAATGAGATAAACCGGTGATAAACTCTTGGCACAGTTTTTG
Source organism: Noctilio leporinus (assembly GCA_004026585.1). Classification (NCBI taxonomy): domain Eukaryota; kingdom Metazoa; phylum Chordata; class Mammalia; order Chiroptera; family Noctilionidae; genus Noctilio; species Noctilio leporinus. The sequence goes on from PVIW01000018.1 coordinate 937,950, forward strand.
GCAGACGATGCATATCTAAAAGATAGCATGCTCACCACCAGCAGCATACTTGCCTCAAGCTATTTCACTGTCTGCCCATATCCACCTTCCCTGCCCCAAGAATCTTGTCCAGATTCTCCCTTTCCGAGTTTCTTTCTCCCTCTTTTCTAACACTATTGGAATGTCTCTGGTATTATTGAAAATAAATCATGCATTAATGTAGCATATGCAAGTAATTATAGTTACTTATGTGGCTCTTCTGCCTCATTCACTCGAGTATGGGCTCCTGGAAGGCACAATCTCTGTCTTATTCCCCTTCGTATCCCATATGCTAAGCTAGGATGTGCCTCACACTAAGCACCCAATGCAAGGTGATAGTGGTGATGCTGAGGATGGTGGTGATAATGACAGTTAATAGTAATATTAATAATAATGGTGTGTGTGTGTCGGGGGGGAGCACACACTTGGCTGTTAATTTCTTTTCAAAGAGCAGTCATTTGGAATTCTCAGTGTGAGCCAAGAAGTGTAAATAGAGAAAACAAGTCTTTCTGGCAGAGAGGGAGGATCTGCTGGAAGGTTAGAGAACCACAACAAGACCAAAATTATACATGGTTCTCCCTTGGGCAGAATAAAAAGAAAGGGAAAAAACTCACATTATTGGAAGTCAGGGGACCTGAATACTAGAAAAGAATCATTCAAATCCACAGAGTATGGTCCAGTCTGTAGAACAGCGGCAAATGGGGACCAAACTTTTTCTCAGTGCCAGTCCTGTGGGGAAAGTTAGCATCTCCCACTTCACCGATGAAGAAACTGGTGACATTTCTGAAGTGGGAAGCCATGCCTGACCCCCTTGAATTCAGACTTGGCTGTGTGACAAGTCGTTCTTTATCTCTAGTTCTTGGTTGACTGTTTGTGAAATAAAGAAGTTAATCTGGAACATCAACAGGGTACAATTTTAATCTCTCTACTCAAATGTGGTGATGCTGGGATAAAGTACAAGAGATGCCTATCTTTCCCTTTCCAACATTAACCTAAGGAGTCAAACTGGTAATATCTCTGGATGAAAAATAAGTTGCAGGTTCCAGGATACCTCTTCCAAGCTCAAAAGATTTTCCTCATTTTCAGGGCAGAAGTTAGATCTGATCCTATCACAAGGCTAGAGGGGAAAGTGGGTAAAGTTCAGTACTTCTCATACAGATTAAGAAAGAGACCAAACAGCAGAAGCATTCATGTCCAATGTCATAGACAAATCAAGGAGAGAACCTAGGTGTCCCAGTTCTCAAGTTCTTCCGTAGAAATCACTCAACCCAAAATAGGTAGGGGTAGATGCTCTAATGTTGACTCTTTACACATGAGTAAAGGTGAGGTCACCCAGAGAGTCAGTGGCAGAGATGGAATTCAAATCCAGCTCTGCCTGGCTCTTCACTGTAGCACTGTTCTCTTTCCACCACTCGGAGTCTCCTTCCTCATCCAAAGGCCAAGTTAACAGCCACACAAAGTCTTATACACTAAGTACTAGTTATCCTTAGCCAAGCCCTGTGGCTTTGGGGCTTTGTATGGGTCATTTAACAGGTGGAAGGAGGAGATTTACATATTAATCAAACTCTCCATCATAAAGCCATTTTTTTCCTGCTTTGCTTGTTCAAAACCACAACCTGAAGTATAATGATGGGTTCTTTCCCAGCTGTGACAGAAAGCATCATCCGCTCCTATGTATTAACCGGAATGGGCCCAGAGATAGCCCAACCACCAAAAAGGCTACTGTCCGGTGGTCCTGAGGCAACTACCCACAGCACACCCTGGCCCAGGTCCAGAACCAGAGACCAGGACTGCCCAGAAAACCCCGGGCAAGTCATAACCCCTTTCTGATACTCCCGATTGTGCCATAAAAATGGGACTCAGCAGCTGACTCAGCACCTCAGATGACTCAAGGAGTCAAGCAGTTCTCACACAGGAGAATGGTTCCAACCTGTTTTGGAAGGTCTGTAGGAGAAGGAAATTGTTCTATTCCTGTTTAACTCCTTACCTACGGAGTTTAAGTTCCAGGAATGTTCACTAAGAAAGGAAACACTCCTAAATTCCGGCCATTTGTGATCCACCCTTTTGGGCTAACCAATGACTTCTCCCGCACACAATACCATCCCACTCTCAACATTATGTCTCTAGCACTTCGGCCATCTGCAAAGTTACAAAATACTACCTAGGAAAGAAGGTCCTGAAGGAAGCATAAAATAGAAGAGGAGGACCGTTGAGACCAACAATGCTTTTTATCATAATAAGTTTTCCCATTACATGCTATGAGCCAGGTACTACACATTCATTATTTCGTGTTATTCCCACGAAGGATCATGAAACCCCATTTTACAGATGTGGAAACTGAGGCTTAACAGTGAAAAGGGGATTAAGGCAGGATTCCAACCCAACCTGGGTGGAATGCAGGACCTTCGGATTCCACTTAGAGTCTCTTGCAAAGGAGCTCAGAAGCTCACTCATCCTATCTGTTCTTTTCAGGTGGGAAAAGAAAGGCCCTAAGAGAAAAAGGACCTGCCTTAGCCTGGCTATGACTTAGCATCAAAGTCCAGGACTTTTTTTTCAGTGTGTTTTATGCATATGGCCTCTGCCTCCAGCAGCAGAGAAAGACAGAAACAGTGAAACCAGGGAGAAGGAGAGATGGGAACACCAGTGATGGAGACAACAAAAGCGGCGGCTTTCTCATCATACAAGCCTCCCTCAGTGGCCATAGCGCCCTCCTTCAGGACCATTTTCAGACCTGCAGCAGGGCTGTCCCATCTACCCCCACCACAGCCTGGCTCCCAGGGACTTGCCCCCATCTGCAAACCCCAAGACAGGCCTGTTTGAAGTTTCATAGCAGCCTTGGAGTTGGAGGACGGGGGCGAAGAAAGTGGAGAGGCGGAGGCGGCCAGCTCCAGCCAACTGGCTCTACCATTTCTGTGCAGGGATGGCTAAGGGAAGCAGCCCTCGGACACCTGTGCCTGTCTGCCTCACTGGGCACAGCTACCCACCGCCAGGGACAAATCCCTCGCCATCACAGCCTGCGCAGCTGTGCCGGATCTGGTGCTGTCACCTCTGCTCCGCACTGTCAGTGGAGCTGTCCCCTCATCACGGCCCTGGTCAGACTGTTGTCACTCTTTCTTCAGGAAAATGAGCTATGTGTTCATTACCAGCAAGTGCCCAGACTTCTCCTCCTCCCTCCCCCAAACCCAGTCCACCACATTCACTTTACGCACCTGGCCCCCAAATGCTCAGTTTCAATGTCACTCCCTCAGGGAAGCCTTCCCTGGTCCCACAAGGCCCCCGCTACACACTTTCAAACTTAGTACTTAGCACAGTCTGCCTTTGCTTATGTGTGCGATTGTTTCATGAATATCTGTCTCCTCCACAATTCTGTAAACCCCGTAAGGATAAAGACACGTCTACTTGTCATAATCTTCACTTCTCAGGGTGTGTGACACGGGACTTGCACACAGTAGGTGCTCATAAAGACTTCCTGAATGAATGGGCCAAAGCCTCCTGATCTCCTGCAAGGAGAACAGTGACATCTAGCGGCCACTCTCCGCACCCCTTCTGACAACACAAAGCCAACGGACCTCAGGGAGCCTGGATTCAGACAGGGGGTAATCTGACTCCTAAACAGAGAGGAAAAGAACTACCACTCCTCTGCCACCACACATGTGCCAAGAATACGTCACAAAAGTTCCAGGACTGGGCTAGTGTTGCGCCACGTTACAGATGAGGGGAGCGTGGCCCCGAATGGCGGCTGCTGGGGCAAGCTCAGGGGGCAGCGCGGGGCTGCCAGCAGCCTCGCTCACCGCGTCAGCTGACGACGGAGCGCTCAGCTGCCAAGGCCCTGCGGGTTCAGCCTCACACACACTGGGCAGACCAGCCTCCACCAGCCTCCCTGCTTATGCTCTTACATTGCCACAACGGACTCTCACCCCGAAGCCAGCGGTGTGGAGATACGAGGTCTGTTCGGAAGGTATCGAGCCATGAAAAACAGAGGCATTTCTTGAAGAAGATACAAGAAAAACTGTACATAGGACGGACAATGGCACCTCAGTCCCCTCAAAACAGGCACCTCCAGACTTCACACAGTCGCCATCAGCTCCCCCGTCGTATTTTCCTGAATCTCATCGATGATCTGAAATCTCTTCCCTTTCAAAGGTGATTTTAGGTCTGGGATAAGCCAGAAGTCACAGGGCACAAAATCTGGGCTTTAGTGGGGCCGAGCTACCTGGGTGATTTGATGTTTCACCAAGAATCTCTGCACGAGAAAGGATGCATGAACGGGTACATTGTTGTGATGAAGCCACCAATCACCAGTTAGTTACCCACAGCTGTGGCCTTCTGAACCAACCAGTTTCCATGGAGGAATGATCAAGCTTAATGCAAAATTTGATGCAGATTTGTTGCTCTACCTGCTCAGTCGTTTTAAATGCAACAGCCACACAGTACACATGCCCACTCAATGGCATCTTCTGCTTCCACTGACTAGCACAGTGAAGGCATCATTATTTATGCATGCACCTTCTAGTCCACTCTCCTTGGAGCGAGTTACACAGCCTTCGTGCAAGCCGTTCTCGTCATGCTCACAATGGCTGGGCTTTTTCCAGACAGGCCTCATATATGTGTATTTGGCATGTCTGTTGGTGTTACTTTGGGGACTTCTGATGCGCAGAATTAGATTTTTTACAATGCGTGGTTCGTGACTCAAGCTCATTGTGCACCATGCATGGTTACGTTTTATGAAACATATAGTTAGTGTCAGTTAGCTAGTTTTCACATCTAATAAACCCCCACAATCCACCACTCAAAACCCCACTACTTAAAATGTAACAAGCTACATCCACCTGTCTCCTCTTACTCAAGATCACCATCATCCTGCATCCTATGGTCATCATTTCCTTGATTCCATTTCTAAACGGTTTATTCATCTGTATTTATTTCTAAGACGTAGTGCAAGGAGTGAATGTGTATCTTCTTTAACTTAAAATAGAAATGGCATCATGCTATTCAGAATGTATCTTTGGGACTTTTCTTCATTTAATATTATGGTCATTCATTTCATACTGTCACTGCTGTTCATTCACCTTGGCTGTTGTACAGAGTTCCATTGTATGCATATTCCACACTTTTACTCCATACCATGGATGGTCATTGGGATTGTTTCCAGAGGTCTCCTTCCACCACACAAATCTAATCCCATCAGCCTCCTGCTACTCATGTATCTTCAGCACCTCAAGGCCCTCCAATAGGTCCAAACTCCATGGTCTAGCTTACAATATCCTACATGATCAGGCTCCTTCTTACCCCACTGGCCTCATCTCTGCTTTCCTTCCACATCTTAGTATTACTCATGGGGAACTTCTTTCCATCCTTGTATAGACTATGTTCTTTTCTGCCTCAGCTTGTCTACCTGGTACTCCCCGTCATTCTTGTTCTCACAATTGTCCCACTGTCCTTTATAAAGCCCTACCTTCTCCCTCAGCCCAGTGGCATGCTATGGGAGAGAGTGATTTGATAGCATCCTACTGAATGTGCTCCGTGGTCTGCCAGAGTGTCTCCTACCAAGGTCAGGGGGTCCAGACCTACCAAGGAGCTTCTGCACAGAGAAGGGCGAGGACCAAGAAGAGATGCTTTCGCCACCTTCCTCTTCCTCACTGAAAAAGCTTTATGGATTGGGGTTCCTGAAGGTTGCACTTGGAAAAAGTGTGCCATGAACACAAGTTTGCAAAGCAGTGACCCAAATCATGCTTATGGTCCCCCCTCAAACCCTGACACGCTGCTGTTCAAAGTGAGAGACGCAGACAGAGGAAAAAGAGGAGATGTGATTTTACAACTAAACCTGTTGTCCCTGGGGCAGACCAAATTTCAGCTAATCACTAAACATCTTTGAGGTTTCCCCACTTGTCAAGCAGGTACGACATTAAAATGACCCAGATGGAATTGCCATTTTTACAAATAAAACATGGTGAAGTGTCTGTAAGTTCATATGACTCTACCCAATATTTATAAGAAAAATGTAGCTTTGAAGGGTAAATTAAATAAGATAATCCAAGCAGAGAACCGAGGCAGAGACCACCCGTTTTTCACCAAATCCACATCCTCTCCCAGATGCACAGCTGGAACACATCTCCCTATCTCACTGCAGACAGGGGTGCCCGGCAACTGAGCTCCAGCCAATGGAATAGGGGCTGAAATGACATTTGCCTCTTTCAGCCGTGGCCCATTTAAACCGCCCCCATGCAATCCCCCATGTTCTTTCTTTGTCCACCTCAACTGTGGAAACATCAGGCTGATGTGGCACAAAGCACAACCGCTGGGTCCCTGAGCTACTTCGCAAAAGAAAGCTATTCATTAGGGAAAAAAAAAAATCTATTTGGGATTCTGCACAAACAAGAAATAAACTCTTACTGTATTGGACTTAAAACATGGTAAGTCACTGATAAATGCTAGTCATCACGATGATGATGATGATGATGGTGACAATGATGACAACAATGACAGTCCCCATGGACAAAGGGCCCATGGGGCAGGAAGGAGGAGGGTTGGTGCTTAGATCTGACCCAGAGGCTGAGTCGGGGGGCTCACCTCCTTGGTGCCATTGTCTTGGATGAGGGTGTAAAGTGGGACCACACGATTGATTTCCAGCAGCACCGGTGTGGGGCTCAGCTGCTCCTTGCCCGGTCGGCGGCAAAGGTGACAAGTGGAGGGACAGCGGCCTTTCTCCTCGCAGCGAATTTCCACACCTGAGATGAGCTGGTCATCCGACAGCATCTGGGCCGTCAGCAGACCTGAGAGGTAGGTGATGAAGGGCATGGACTTGAGCTCTTTCTTGCTGCCCAACTCCGTGGTCTCTGGGGAGGGAGAGATACATTCAGTATTGTTCTCAAGGTTGGACTCTTGAATCCATGAAGAGTCCAATGGGTTGAAGACGTGTTAGGAGGTAGAAAGGGGAAAAAAAAAATGATAGAGTGGTTTGTTCATGATGCTTTATTAAGAGCATTGGCCTGAGGGTGCAGAGACCAGAATGAAGTCCTGTTGTACCATTTACATGAAACAGACCTTTTGCTCCCTTTGGGCCTCACTTTCTGTATATTTAAGGATGGTAGATTAGAGGATTCTCCAAGGACCTTGCAAGGCGTTAATATTCAAGGGTATTTTTCCCCAACTAGAAACCCTTCCTGTCTACTGTCAACTTACAGAATTTCTACCTTTCTTTTATGAACCATCTCCAATTCTATATTTTTCATGAAGCCCCACATAATAGGGGAAACCTCAAGCTTTGGAATCAAGTCAGTTTCCATTTAAACCTGAATTCTACTTGATAATAGCGATGCAACCTTGGAAAAATCACTTAATCTCCAAGAGCCTGCAGTAATTAATTCTGTAAAATGGGATGAATAATACCAACGGAAACAGTTATGAGTGATAAATGTGACAGAAGGAGTTGGAACTGCCTGGAAAAAACATCACTTCCCCTTTCCTTCTGTGGTCATCTGTTCCCTTGTTTCACCTCCTTTCCTGCCTTATTCTCCATGTGCACACTGAGATCTGACTCATACATGCTCCATTCTGTTCTCTCTGGATCTGTCCAACTAGTACCTCCCACTCTGTGCCTTTGTCCTACTTTTCCTCTCTGCCTTTCCAAATATTTACCACCCATCAATGCTCCATTCCCGTGTGACCCTCTTCAGGAAGTCTCTCCTTGCCCTACTCCTTCTTCTCTGAGTAAGTATTTCCACTTATAAGACCTTATCTTTCCCAGTTCATTGGCTCCTCCCACTTTCTGCTGACCTCCCCAATGCTATAATCAGGTCTTGGAGACCAGGGGTCATGTTCATGTCCTCCAGTTCTGCACCCACCTCATCTTCAGTGCATGGCATGGGGCTAAGAGTATCTTTGAGACTCCATCAAAGAGGGAAGAGTACAGAACTCAGAATGGCTAGAATGACATTCATGATCAAGTCTAAATGCTCCAAAATTCTTCTGAGGAATACTAGGGCATCTCAGTAGCTACTTGATGAAGGTAAGAAGAAAACCGGGCAAACAGAAGAACTCTAAACCCACATCTCAGTATCAAACAGAGAAGTTCCACATAAACTGGCCTTCCGCATAAAAGCTCTTTAAGGAGAGAAGGCTCCGTAGCTATATCAAGAAGCTTGAAGAAGCAAAGTGATGTGTACAATCCAGAGGGTCCTACTTATGTTACAGTCCATGTGAATGGCATCTTCAAAGTTGTGCAATGCACAGTCTGAGTGGCAAAGCAAGGGGAGCCGTGCACTCAGGGGCAGAGCTCACTAGAGATGGCAGCTTCTTCCAAGTCTGGGAACATCAAGACAAGCCTCTGCCTCAGTGGGGCCAGGAGCCCTGGGCACCAAGGCCTGGAAGAAAAAGAAAAGTGGTTTCCTACTGCTGCTCTGGGCTTGCAGTGACAGGCAGCTGAACTGGAAATGGGCTTGCCAATTAGAAATACAAATAAATGCAGCCTTCATTCATTATCTCTGGGCCCTCAGGCCTGGGATCTGGGCTCCACCTTTTCTGTCTGGCTGTCAACAAATGCTTAGGAACATCAGATCAAAGGCTCTGGGGGAGGAAGACAAGGCGTATTCCAGCTAACCAACCCTTCAGAGGGATTAAAGATGGGTAGTTACTAAGATAAACAAAACAAAGCTGTGAAGAAGGCCTCTCGGGCAGCTGGGGAGATGGAGACAGTCTCCTGTACAGATACACTGAAAAAAGAAGACAATGACTTTGGGAAGTGCAGGCCAGAGGGATAGTTTTGGAGAACAATGACTTCAAACCTGGGAGCGAATGACCATTCAGTAGAGAAGGGGAGGGGGCTGTACTAAAGCTGCAAGGACCTGATGAAGCAGGTAGCACACACTCTGACCCAGAGGTAACTATGGGCCATGGGTCAAATCCAGCCCTCTGCCTGTTGTTGTAAATAAAGTTTTATTGGAACATAGCTTTTTATTGTGTGTGACTACAATGGCAGAATTGAGTGGTTACAACAACGACATTGGAAACCTCTGCTCTAGCCTTAGACGATAGATGGGAAAATTGAACCTCAGAGGGCCATGTTAAAGTTTTTACTTTAACGATGAATTCGTTAAAATAAACACTTTGGAATTAATTAGACCATCAACACACTTAAGATTATCTCTAAGGATAATCAAATGGGGCCTCTTTTCTCCATAAGACATCGTTCAAAAACTACTGAAAAGCACACCTTTGAAAAACATATTAATCTAACACAACCCTCCCACTTTGAAAAAGAGGAAATCATGTCCTTAGGAAGGAAAATGACTTTTCAAGGTCATACGATGAGTTAGTGGTTCTTTAGTATATTTTATTGATTGTGCTGTTACAGTCTGTCCAAAGTTACCCCTTTGCACCCCCGCACCTGGTACCACCCTTTCTCCAGTAATCAACCCTCTTAGCTCATGTCCATGGGCTGTACATGTAAGTTCTTTGGCTTCACTCTTTCCTATACTATTCTTAACACATTGCTGACCCGTAGCAAAAAAACCTGTGTTTTCAAGCCTAAACATTGTTGACCTGGTAACAAGTTAACTCATGACTGCACTTGCATTAGCTTTGATATAAAATTGCTGGTCAACAATCCGTTAACATCCCCTGTCTATTTTGTTCCTATTTTGCTTCTTAATCCCTGCACCATTTCCCCCGTTCTCCCTCCTCCTCCTTCCAGCTGATAACTTTCCAAGTGACCTCCGTACCTATGATTCTGTTCCTGTTCTGGTTGTATTCTTAGTTTGTTTTGTTTTTTGCTTTTTAGATTTCGTTGTTGATGGTTGTGAGTTTGTCATTTTACTGTTCATAGTTTTGATCTTCTTCTTTTTCTTAAGTCCCTTTAACCTTTCATGTAATAACGGCTTGGTGATGATGAATTCCTTTAGCTTTACCCTGTCTGGGAAGCACATTATCTGCCCTTTCATTCTAAATGATAGCTTTGCTGGATAGAGTAATCTGGGTTGTAAATCCTTGCTTTTCATCACTTCTAATACTACTCACCGGCCCCTTCTTGCCTGCAAAGTTTCTTTTCAGAAATCAGCTGATAGCCTTATGGGAATGCCTTTGTAGGTAACTCTCTTCTCTTGCTGTTTTTAAGATTTTCTGTTCATCTTTAGCCTTTTAATTATGATGTGTCTTGGTATGGTCTTTTTTGGGTCCAACTTGTTAACTTGTTTGAGACTCTCTGTGCTCCCTGGACTTTTATGTCTATTTCCTTTGCCAAATTAGGAAGTTTTCAAATAAGTTTTCAATTTCTTGCTCTTCTTCTCTTTCTGGCACTCCTATGTTGGTACATTTAAAGTTGTCCTAGAGGTTCCTAAACCTTTTCTTGTTTTGGGTGTTTGTTTGCTTTTATTTTTCATTTTGTTCTGGTTGAATGTTTCTTTTGTTCCAAATGGTTGATTTGAATCCTAGTTTCCTTCCCTGCACTGTTGGGTCCCTGCACATTTTTCCTTAATTTCACTTTGTGCAGCCTACTTTTATGTATGTATGTATGTATGTATTGCCATACTCTATAAATTCTCTGAGCATCCTTACCGCCAGTGTTTTGAACTCTGCATCTGATAGGTTGGCTATCTCTGTTTTGTTTAGTTCTTTTTCTGGGGTTTTGTTTTGTTCTTTGATTTGGATCATACTTTTTATGCCTCCTCAATATGGCAACTTTCCTGTGTTTGTTTCTGAGTATTAGGTAGATCTACTTTTACTACCTGTCTTAGTGGCATGGGCTATGTAACAAAGACACCGGTAAATTGTGGGGGGTGGCACCTTAAAATTGCCAAGGTGGGCCCACCTGCTTCACCATTTTGTGGTGGGAAGCTCAGAGAGGGAACAAGGTCACTGCCTAGCTTCTGGTGATTTGCCTGGCTCTCACCCCATTTCCAGTCCCTTCACCCACTTCACCCACTTCCTATATATGATTGGCGCCCTTCCAATTGTTGTCCTAGGGTTGCAAACATTCTAAGACCATGCAAGCCCTTTAAGTAGCCAAAATCTGTCCAGTTTCTTCTACCTCCCCACCTCCCCACCCTCCACTGGTTACAGCCTAGGGTAATGGGAGTTTATCTTCCCAGTGCTGAAAGCCTGGGCTGTGTTATCTGACCTGGGGCTGGGATTGCTGATTTCCAGGTGATCCCTCCCAATTTTTATCTACCACATGTGAATGTGGGACCATCTTCTCTGCCACTGCTGCTGCCCCTTGTCCAAGCCCCACCACCTCTCTGCCCCGTTTCCACAACTCCTCCCCTTCTACTAGTCTGGATGAATGTGGCTCTTTTGTTGTCAGACTTCCATATAGCTTGATTCTCTAACAGCTCTGGTTATTTGTCTTTGAGATCGGGCTGTAACTCTTCCTACGGTTGTGCAAAGAGGGGAAGGGCGTCTATCTACGCCTCCATCTTGACCCCAACCAGGAGTTAGTGGTTCTTTCAGCACATGGCTCCAGTCTGTTTGATAATGAATTCACCATGTCAACCATTGTTTTTATCTCTTATTTTAAAATGCAGATGGGAAACCCCTCCTAGCACTTGCCATATGCACATCATTTAATTGAGAAGGAATGCAATGTGGTGCTGGGAGTAAGAAATCCCCAGGATCAAACAAACATTCATAGCCATTCAGTTAGAGATATAACTATCCATTCAACAACAAAACAAGCTCTGGAGTTTTTGGTCTGCTTTTGTCTAATAGATCGTTAGCTTTCTCAGTCTATCAGGTCTGCAAGTGGGGCTGAAAGCTCAGGGTCAGGTTTAAAGCTGCACTGCAGTAGCAGTACAAAATTCACAGCCAAACTTAAGGGCTGGTTTGGTAAAAGGAGGGCACTTAGGTATGGTCTGGTCCAGCTCCATTAATGAACAAGTACGGAACCCAATACCTAAATGGAGAAAAGAATTTACCTCTACGTCCCATGTGCAGTTATTAACAATGATTCTTTTTGTAAAGATTGTGTCATACCTAAGTTATGATCTGGAGGAAAGCTGCAATAGGGAAGACCATTAGCCATCCCATTAATTATTCTTCTGTAGACACAAAACTTACTAAAGCTAATTGCTTCTGATCCAGCCTCACTCTGTGGCTAAAGTCATCTTTTTAAAAGGTGAAGCCTATATTCTCCTCCTGCTTGAAACTCTTCTACAGCAAGTCACTGCCCTTAAGATAAAAGCCTTAACATGACATATAGGTAATGTGGGAACTAGACGTGTCTGCCTCTCCAATCAGGTCTCTTATCTTTTTTTTTTTTTTTTTTTTTTTTTTTTTTTTTTTTTTTATTTTTAGAGAGTGGGGAAGGGAGAGAGGCAGAGAGAGACAGAGACAGAAATCAATGTATGATTGCCTTTTTCACCTGCCTCCAGCTATGGACCTGGCTGGAGACCTGGCTTGCAACCAGGTTATGTGCCCTGGCTGGGAATCGAACCAGCGACCTTTGGGTTCGCAGGCCGGCGCCTTATCCACTGTGCTACCAGCCAGGGCTGCAGGTCTCTTATCTTGTTCCCCCTAATTCTCTTACTTTCATCTCCGCTGGCTTTAAGTTTCTGGCATATATCCTGTACCTTTCTTTCTCAGTTTCGGCAAATGCTTTCTTCCATTCTACCCCAGCTCCCGGCTTCTCCTGGCTAACTCTCACTCATCCTTCAGATCTTAGTTCAAGTGCCAATTCCTTAGCAAAGCCTTCCCTAAACTCCATCCCCATGCTGCCAATCTATGTTAGGGTTTCTCATTAAAGATCTTTATAGCACCTGTTTGATGTATCACCTGTTAATGTGTCCAGATTGAAAGTTCCACAAGGGAAAAAAAACAACATTAATCTTGCTGACTTCATATCTACATTACACAGTACCTGGCACACGGCAGGCTTTCAATAATGCTTTCAATAAATATCTGTGGAATAGGTAATATATTTATATGCCCTGATTACTGTGCTCTTATCAAGGCACTGATGAGTCTAAGAGCCAAGATGTGTGAATTTCAACACTGATAATTAATTGATGGCTCCTCGTCCAGTGACCTCTTCCCAAAGCAAAATTAGCCCTCTCAATAGGAAAGTTAACAGATGAATAGCTGATCAATTTGCTAGTTGTTCTGACTCCCTCTAGGTTTTCACAGAGGTTGTGCCATGGAGGGGATGGGGGAGTTTGGTTGAAACAGGCTGTCTTTAACAGGCAAGGATAAAGAGCATTTCTGAAGAGACTTATCCTCTGCTCACATTTCCCATCCCTCTGAACAATGCTTCCAAAATAGGATCATGTCTGGTTTCAAGCCCAATTCAGTTCCAATGACACTACAGCCCATTCATTTGAGAACCTGCCAGCTGAACTCTCTTTTTTCTCCTCCCAAATTCCTGCTGGGTATTATTTTTGTTGCCACCAAAAAAAAAAAAAAAAAAAAAAAGTCTCCGTTGAAGTGACAACTCCTTGTTGGGAGGGCAGCCAGGGCTTTTCGGCAGGAGGTGATGGCACCACTTGCCCTCATCCAGAAAACAAAACAAAGGCCTCAGACTGAGGGCTTCTGGGAGAGCCAAAGTCGTGCGAATGTTTGTTCAATATTCAGCAGCCACTCAGGGCACTGCCTCCCGAGTCAGACAGGCCTGCTTGGCAGTCAGCTTGCACTTGAAGCATTTACAGGCTCCGCAGGGACCAGGGGGGCTCAAATTAGAAACATTCAGGGTGGGAGAAAGAGGCTGCGACTTTTAGATCACGAAGAATGGCCTCTATTACGGCAGTGGCCTCCCAGGAATTGCTGAAATGGGATCGCTGCAGAGGCTCTGAGGTCGGACTCGAGGACCCACACAGATGTCCTCAGCAAGGGGAAAGGAGCCAGCTGCAATGTCAACGGTGAGGCCTGCACCTGTGAACAGAGTAGTCCGAACGTCTCAGCCCAAGAGCCCAGGTTTAGCACCTTGAGAGTGACAACCATGCGGAACAGTACCGACCTGGAAGAGTACGTGCGGGGATTAAAGAAGGTGCCTGGCAAAGATTAAGCACCCAATCCATTCAGGGGTTATGATGGTTGTTGCTGTGGTGGGGATAATTATTATCACTGTTGCTGCAACAGGATGTGCACGTTAAAATTTCCATTGAGACACCAAAAGAGAACAGCAGTGAAATCCCACAGCCAAGCCCCTCTATGCAGAATTTACAAAAGGAGATGAATCCTGACTTGTTTCATAACTCTAGAAACCCCAGCCAGAACGAGGAAATAAAACAAGGTCAGAGAGGAGACAGGGTGGATTTAGGGAAGCTTTGCTTTGCCGAGAGCTATTATGACCTGACGGTTCGGGTTCCCAACACCCCAGGTGGGACGTGGAGAACGTGCTACCTTCTAATCCCAAGTGTTTATGGGAAGGGGCCCCGAGAGTGAGCGTCTTTTGGAGAACTGGCGACATGTCCTTGGCAACAGGGAAGATAGTCGGGTAGGGCTTCCTGCACTACCAAAGCTCTAGTGGGCTGTGGCCGCAGAACAGGAGGGGCTGCATGCGGATTCACCCCAAATCCAGAGGTTGCCAATGTGAACAACACGTGAGTGTTCTCCCCACACCAAGTGTGGAATCCATAGGAGAACGAACTACCCTGGCTGGTGTGGCTCAGTGGACTGAGCACTGGCCTGCAAACCCAAAAGTCGCCAGTTTGATTCTTGGTCAGGGTACATGCCTGGGTTGTGAGCCAGGTCCCAGCTGGGAGCGTGTGAGGGGCAGTTGATGGAGGTTCCTCTTGCATGTTGATGTTTCTACCCCTCTCTTTCTTCCTCTGTTCCCTTCTCTCTAAAAATAAATAAATATATATATTTAAAATAAAGAAAGAATGCTGTCCTGGCTGGTGGCTCAGTGGATGAGCGCTGGCCTGGGAACCCAAGGGTTGCCGGTTCGATGCCCAGTCAGGACACATACTCGGGTTGCAAGCCAAGTGTCCAGCCAGGTCCCCAGCTGGAGGCAGGTGAAAGGCAACCACACATTGATGTTCCTTTCTCTTTCTTCCTCCCTCCCTTCCCCTCTCTCTAAAATTAATAAATATATATTTTTTAAGTAAAGAAAGAACTGTCCTGGAACTGTTTTGAGTGCTCCCCAAGAAGAATTCTAATGGGTTCCGAGGTTCCCCACAGAGAGGGTCTCCAAGGAGTGAGCAGCCAGAGAAACGGAAATTAGAGGGGGATCAGCAGCAGGCAGCCAAAGAGAAATGACAGGTATTGGGAGGAGCCCCTGGCAGTGAAGAGCACTAAAAAGTCCCCCAAATTAAGGGCTAGCTTGAAAAATCTATCAGGACCAGGAAACACAGAGCCAGGGATAAGGGAACCAGGGTAAAAGGGACCTTCCTAATCCTTGCCACTTCCCTCCCCTGCTTTGACCTTGGAGGGAGAGGACAAATAAGTGCAAGGTCGAAATACAGAACAAAGGACAATCTCGTTCCACTTCTCAAGCCACCCACCCCCCTCCACCCCCGCTAAGGAGGGAAAGGAGATTAGATGGGTCAGATTTGAAACTTTGATTAAAATCTGGGACTGGACATCCCAACTCCTGATTTGAAACTGTGTTAGCAACTTGAAACTGTATTAGCACTGTCCATTCCATGAAAGTGATAATAGATTAGATGTACCCCGATAAAAATGTCATCTAGGAGCAAAGGAACACTACCCCACTGAATGCATTACAAGGAGCGTGGGGATTCACACACATATATACTCACTTTACTGAATTTCACTTTATTGTACTTTTCAGATATTGTGCTTTGTCTTAGTTGAAGGTAAGACCCTCACCAGCAAAAAGAGAATTATTCACAAAAAGATGAAAGCTCAGATGATGGTCCTTACTTTTGTAGGAACAAATTATTTTTAAAATTAAGGCATATACATTATTTAGATATGCTAGTGAACATTCAGTAGAGTGTAAACATAACTTTTATAGTTACTAGGAGAACAAAAATAATTTTTGTGACTTACTTTATTGAAATATTTGCTTTATTGCAGTGGTCTGGAACTGAACCTGCAATATCTCCGAGGTTTGCCTGAACTTTTGAACAGTATATATTCATAAGCTATATTTTGATTCTCAATTTGTATTAACTGAACCATTTAAACCATCATTATAGAGCTTATCATATTTTTAATTAATATGTTTAATTAATATCTGTCTCCCCAGCTAAACTGTGAGCTCCATAAAAGGGAGGGCCATGCTATTTTTAACAAACATTTGCATCCCCAGTGCAGAGTTCACTCTTTGATGCAGTACACAGTTTGCAGGTCAATATCTGAATATTTGAATAGATAAATGTATAATCTGACTCCTTTTCCTTTATTTTTTCAATTTAATTTTATTGTTGTTGTATTCCTTTTTTACTCCCCTCTGTCCCCTTCCCCACCCACCCACTCCCAGCCAAAGTGAATCCCACTTGTTGTCCATGTCCATGGTTCTTCCATACTAGTGCCTTGACTAAACTGCTTCCCTTCCTTGCCTCCTTCTCCCTCCTCCCCCCTTCCCCCTGCCCAGTGAAGATCTATTCATTGTATTCATGTATCTGGTTCTATTTTGCTTATTTGTGTTGTTCATTATTGTCCCGAAATGGGTGAGATCATATGATATTCATCTTTCACTGGCTGGCTTATTTCACTAAGCATAATACTTTCTAGTTCCATCCATATTGTTGCAAAGAGTAGGAGTTCCTTCTTTCTTTCTGCTATGTAGTATTCCATTGTGTAAATGTACCAAAGTTTTTTTGATCCAATCATCCACTGATAGGCACTTAGGCTGTTTCCAGCACTTGGTATTATAAATAGCACTGCTATGAACATAGAGGTACATGGGTTCTTATGAATTGGGTGTTTCAGGGTTCTTCGGGTATAGTCCTAGTAATGGAATTGCTGGATCAAAAGGCAGTTCCATTTTTAGTTAAGGAAACTTCATACTATTTTCCACAGTGGCTGTGCCAGCCCGCATTCCCACCAACAGTGCACCAGGGTTCCCTTTTCCCCACATCCTTGCCAACACTTGTTGTTTGTTGATTTGTTGGTGATTGCCATTCTGACAGGTGTGAGGTGGTATCTTATTGTGGTTTTAATTTGCATCTCTCTGATGGCTAGTGATGTTGAGCATTCTTTCATATGCCTCTGGGCCCTTTGCATGTCTTCCTCAGTGAGTGGTCTGTTCAGGTCTTTTGCTTAGTTTTTAATTGGGCTGTCTGTCTCCCTGGTGTTGAGTCTCATAAGTTCTTTATATATTTTGGATATCAAACCCTTGTCTGAGGTATCGTGGCAAATATGTTTCCCCATACAGTTGGTTCCCTTTTAATTTTGCTAGTGTTTTCTTTAGCTGAACAGAAACTTTTCAATTTGATATAGTTCCATTTGTTTATTTGTTCTTTTATTTCTTTTGCCCTTGGAGAAGTATAAGTAAACATATTTCTGCATAGGATACCTAACATTTTACTGCCTATATTTTTCTCCAGGACCTTTATGGTGGCACTGCTTATTGTGTAAGTCCTTTATCCATCCTGAGTTTATTCTGGTGTATGGTAGTCTAATTTTAGTTTTTTGCATGTTGCTGTCCAGTTCTCCCAACAACACTTGTTGAAGAGTCTGTTTTTACATCGCTTTATGTTCCTCCCCACTTTGTTGAATATTAATTGAACATAATAACTCCTTTTTCTTTTAATGCCTTCCATTCAAACCCATTACCTCAATATATCACTATGGCCCCAGAGGCAGATGGTCTAATCTTACTTCATGGATGTGCAAATACTAGCTCAGAAAGGTAGCATAATTTGTCCAAGACCATGCAGCTAATAATTAGTCTAGTGTTTTGTACCTGGTTCTACTGGTTCTTCTGTGTTGCAACACTAATTCTTACTCCTGCTCTTTTGCAAACACTTGGACTTCATCTATTCCTGCTACCCCAACACAATGCCCCCACACTCCCCATCCCTTTCCATGAGCTAGCTAATGGATCTCATGAATAAAAGGAATTTTAAAGGTCACCTGGTCAGAAATCCCATCTCATGTGTCACTCTCCATCAAATCATCCTCCAACTTCTTTTGGACACTTCTAATCAAGTCATGACCTCCTGCTCCATGATGGGAAAGCTCTGTTCCACCTAGATGGCTTCCAATCCAGGAATGGCATTTCTCATTCTAAGCATCAGACCCAGACCCAAAGTTACCCACCTTAACGCTATTTGGGAGCCTTCTCTGGGGTACTCAAGCCTGCCCCCTACTGGGTGGTCATGCTAAAATCAACCAGCCCACTAAGTGGGTGGATGAACTCTATATCCTAGGAACTATGGGGCAGTCTGAGAAGCCTCTGATAAAGGTGTACGTATATGTCTCGGTGTGTATGGTGTGTATATCCGAGGAATGGAAGGGAACATCATGGTGGAAAGTAAAAAGAAGACAGGTTTATAAACTGCCACATTTCTAAGACAACAGATCTCCTAATCTAACCAAAATCATAGCTTCTTCCATAAATACACAAGCAAAAAACCAATCACAGAGGAGCACCTATAGCACAGTGACTTGCATGAGTTTGAAATCTAGCTCTTCTCTTTCCGGCTGGGTGACCTTGGACAAACGCTTAACCTCCTTGAGGCTCTGTTTTCTTATCTGTAAAATGTCCATCCTGTTAGTACCTAAACCTTAGACTATTCAGAGAATCAATCAGAAACAGAACCCAATCAGCAACTTATTTACAAATTCTCATTTGTCAAGAGCATCACGAGAGGTCATTTGGTCCAGCCCTTGGCCACCCCCTCAGTATTATTCAATTCTTGTGCACGTCTGAAACTGTAAAGATTCCCTGGCAACTTGTCACACTGTTGGATTTCTCCTTAAATGCCAGCTTTCTACGCAGTGGAACACAGGAGACAAAGGTAAAACAGGAAGCTTAAGTCTAAAGCTATTGAGTTAAATGATCTGATTTGAGATCCTGGGCAAGGCACTTTTCTTCAGTTTCCTCACTTGTAACATGGGGTTACCAGCTCCTCATTGAACTGCTCTGGGCATCAGATGGGAGATGCAGCCCTAGCTGATTTACACCTATGGTCTCATAAGGTCCTTCCTATCCATCCTATGAAGGCGAGACCTCTGTCCCCTTTTACAGATGAAGCATCTCAGGCTGACTGGGACAGGGAGGATACTAGACAAGAAAATACCTGTTTCAAGTGAAAGCAGTTTAGTCTCTGCGGATGGTCATACTTCTTGTGGGATAAGGATACCAGGACACTGACCAGTAGCCCAGTAGTGGCTGATAGCTGATATCTTTTGTTTGCAAAGTATAATTCATCATATATAGATAGATAGATAGATACGCACACACACACACACACCCATGTGGCTCTACTGTATTACTTGTACTTAAAAAAGTAAGGGACACAGTGAAGAATCCCAGGTCAGCTCAAATCAGTGGCCCCAAAAGTGGGCCTTCTCATGAACTAAGGTGTGCTCAGCTTCCCTCCCCTTCCCCACTTCTTCTTCTTCTTCTTATTTATTTTTTAAAAATCCCTCTTGCTCTTCAGTCAACATTGAAATTTAGCATTTCCTCTGGCCTCTGGGGACAAACTGGGCTCCAGTCTTTCATGGGAGACTTAAAAGAAGACTTTGTATGGTCTCCTGCTGCCCTCTAGTGCTTGTTTAAGGGGATTGCTCTTGGGAAAAATTGGCTGGTTCTTCCGTGGCCAAGAATGATTACTGTCTGCAAAGGAACTGGCTGTGTGTGCCCTGAGGACAGCAGGGCAGACAGGGAAGGCTGGGCTCTGACATGGGGAAGTCTAGTGGAAAGTGCCCGGACTCTAAAAAGCATCTGCTTAGAAAGATCAATGGAAGGGATGATGGTAGTGAAGTTAAACATAATGATTTGCTCCTAGTGGTACCCAAGAGTACAGATTTGACTGAGTATATCAGGTAGGAAGAAGCCAGAAGGGAAGGAGAGAGAAGGGGCTGGAGAACAGGCAGAGAGGAGAGGTCTTCGGTGGAGCAGGAATCTAAGTACTAAGAGGAGATGAACTCCCAGGTAGCCATGGAAAGGGTGTGGTCTGAATGTGAGACAGATCTGGGTTTGTTTCTTTGCGGACATCCAGGGTCTCCGGGTGCAGCTGTGCAGGATGAGTGCCGCATAATTGTGGCCAGGCAGGAAGCTGAGTGAAAACTGAATGCAGCTTCGGGCAGCCCCGCCAGCCCTGCTGGTGCCCACAGGATTGAATCCAAGTGCCAGGCAGAGCACCATTTCCTAATTCATGCAAAAGGTGGCCCTGGCCTAGCTGAGGTTCTGCACCATCAATGTATCTATCTCTCGCACATTGATGTTTCTCTTCCTCGTTCTTCCTCCCTTCCCCTCTCTCTAAAAAGTAAAATAAATCAAACCTTTAAAAAATTATGCATGTCTTTGCCACCCAAGGGATTTCAGTTTTGATTTTTACTAGTATAGCAACCTAGTTTTATTTTTATGATTGGGTGGGGCAAGTCCACGAAAAAAGGAGAGGGTAGAAAGCAAATCCCCTGGCCTTCTTCTCTGCCAAGTAGGAGACCTTAGGGATCTCACTGAATCCTCGTAGCCATGGTTTGGACTAGGAATATTACCATTTCTATTGCTATAGTTTACAACTGGGGAAACTGAGGTTGTGACAGGTGACTGCAGCCAAAGGCTACCTACCAGGCTTTCAGGGTCTGACTCCAAAGCACCTTTCTGGTCCTAGAAAGCACAGAAACTTCATTAACTGCAAGCCTGCCTTCTATTCCCTGAGATCCCAGACTTCCTTTCTTAAAAATTCTGCTGAAAATTTATCCCCTGAAGGAAGGATTCTAAGATCAGCTCCTCCTCAATCCCTTCTTCCTCCTGCCAGCAGCTCCTAGGGCTAGGGTCAAGGAGGACATGTCCACAGGCACCGTTCCGGACCAGGGTTAGAAAACTGCAGCCTCTGAGATGCTAATAATTTACTTTACATGGGAATTCACAGATTGTCCTGCTTGAGCAATACCATTTGACAGTAGAGCAGGCCAACAAGGTATTACCAGGCCACCAAGGGCCAGTGGAGGTTGTCAGGCTCAAGCATTGAGGAGGACATGAGTCTGGGGTGGGGTCACTTGGAGGTTTTGGTGTGAAGAGACACTAGGAAAATTTTTTAAAAAAAGGCCATCCCCTGACACTACCCAAGGGAGTCCAGGCTCGCTATCACACCTGCAGCTATTTCCACCAAAATCTTAACAACACTCAGGGGAAAAGATCACCTTAAATATGCTGACAAGGCCTGGCTGGCGTGGCTCAGTGAATTACGTGCCAGCTTGCGAACCAAAGGATCACCAGTTCGAATCCCAATCAGGGCACATGCCTGGGTTGCTGGCCAGGTCCCCAGTTGGGGGTGTGCAAAAGGCAATCACATGTTGACGTTTCTCTGTGTCCCTTCCCCTCGCTCTAAAAGTAAATGAATAAAACTTAAAAATAAATAAATAAATATGCTGGTGGGCAACACCTTTCAAGGTGACTTACTTCTCCCATTAGCTTCCCTCTTCCGTATAGAAGTGCTGCTAGGCTCAGGGAGAGTGATGGATGAGCCCACCCATTACAAATATTAAATTAAAATAAAATAAAAATAAAGGCTTGAAGACCCACCAGGGATTCCCTCTCTCATCACTGAGGAAATCAGAAAAATTAGTATTAATGATAACTATGCCTTCATACGCACATATTCTAGGACAGATGTTCTGCTACTTGCCTTGCATATAATGTCTCGTTTGGTCTGTATTAATTCTAACAGCAGTGAGGGGTAGGTTTCATTATTGCTTTTTAAAGACGAGAAAATGGAAACTCACCAGAGTGAAATCAGGGGCCCAGAAGAACTGAGCTTCCACTTTGGCCTGTCTAACCTGTAAGCACTTTTCCACCCCCTGAAGTTGTTGGCAATCTGCTCTAGTACTGGAGATTCAGGCCTACGCAGTTAAAAATCCTGCAAATTGAACGTGCAATTTGTGTTACTTCTGCCCATTACAGTGACTGGTAATAAAACCCTTAAAATCAGAATCTGAATTTAAGGATAATCAATAGGGAGTTTGTCAAACATTACGGCACATCCACACAACGGAGTGTACGCACTTAATAAGGAATTAGTGTAATCTTTACATGGGATATGGAGTAACCACAAATGTGTTTTACTAAATAAAAAATTTAAAGTGTAGGAATGCTTATAGGGCTTTCTTTTATGTAAGAATGAGGAAATATAAATATATAATATGAATATATATGACATATATAACATTTATATAAAGAGTATACAGATAGATTTTTCATTAAAAAAACACTGAAACAATTAACCAACACAAACACAAGTGATTACCCACAAAGAAAACAATAAAACAGGGTCAAGGGGACAAGGATAGAAGTCAGAGTTTTTTTAGTGTATCTTGTTTTATAGGTTTTACCTTTAGAACTACGAAAAATTATTATATATATATATTTCTTAAATTATAAAAGAAATACAAAACAATCTCTACAAATTATATGCAAACTGATAAAAGAAAAACACAGCTATGTAACCACACGGAGAAAATAATTATTTTGAGTGACTTTGAAGTGCAGTATTTTGATTTTTCATGCTTAACAAGAAACATTCCAAAGAAAAATAATAAGAAAATAAATATTAGACTAGATGAACTGGACTTATTATTAGGTCGAATATTGGTATTGTTTATTTTAAAACTATTATGTGTATATTGTGGGCTATAGCAAGCAAGCCTTCATGTTACTGTCACTGGAAACTAAGATGATCAGTAGAAAAGGCAACCAATCCAGGTATAAAGTGAAAGACAAAATATTCTGCACATTGATATTTCAAACAGGAATCACACAAACTTATTTGTTTTTCTTTTAAAAAATAAACAGTTTTTAGCTCTGCCCACTGAAAAGGCCTAGAAGTAATGGCAACCTGATAGTAATAAATATCCTTAATGCCCAGACTCTTGCTTTTAAATATCATTTCCCACTCCCAGGGACAAAAGCTTCTTGGAACACTTGCTTACCCCAAGTTTGGAATAGGTGGGTACAAGCTGAGCCTGGGCTATCTTGCTGTGCCAAAGTGCAGGACAGCTGCCACCAAAGATTAATGGGGTCATTTCAAAAGGACATATGGCCAATTTAGAGGGGCTCACACTGGCCCAACATTGAACAAATGGAACATCAAAGTGAATAATGGCTATAATTGATTGAAACAGAACACATTCCCTGTAATTCATAATATTCTTCAAACCAAAACTGAAAAAACAAACAAACGAAGCTCATGGGTCACCATTGGGGGTGGCTAAGAAACCAGCTCAGTATTTTGAAAATTAATAAAAGAATCAAGTATTAGTCGACCTTTCATCGTATGAACTGGATTTCAGGGTAACCACATTGTTACTCATGGAAATATTGCAAGTTATAAAGGTGGAAAGAATGACAGAATTAGAAAATTACTGTTTTATAATCTAACACAATAGATCTTGACTGATACCATCAATGAATCCTAAAATCATTATGAGACAGGCTGACGACAATTTCTAATCTGTGCATCAGACTTACAGCAGCATGATCTTAACATAACTAAACATAGTAAACCGGACACTGGTGCTTTTGTTATGATGCCACAGGAAGAATATGACATGGCCTGTCTACTTCAGAGGGCATTCCTTGGGCCCATGGATAGAATTCAAGGGTCTGCAAACGTGTGTAGAGAAAAATACATCTTTATTTTCAGTATCCTGTAAACGCAACTTAGCATTTCCTTAAATTATAAATGGAGGCAAAGGGCTACAGTAGTGTACCTGTTCCTTTGACACAATCAAATTCACATATATTTCTATCACATTAGAGTTGTTACAAATATTTTAATTATTTATGTTCAACACTACTTAGAATTTATTACTATGATTCTCCACTACATCTTGCCATTAATAAAGAAGCCTGTCTATTATTCTATTACAAATTTGTTTTTTGTTATACTTTGATAACTGTATCTTGATATA
The DNA here is from genome assembly GCA_004026585.1 of Noctilio leporinus. Lineage (NCBI taxonomy): Eukaryota > Metazoa > Chordata > Mammalia > Chiroptera > Noctilionidae > Noctilio > Noctilio leporinus. The sequence continues at coordinate 961,944 of PVIW01000018.1, forward strand.
ATTTCTTCCTTGGGGAGTCCCCACATATTCAATTTCATGCATTTAAATTTATTCTGAACCCTGGCTGCTGTGCCCCAGTGGATTGGTGCTGACCTGCAAACCCAAGAGTCACTGGTTCGATTCCCAGTCAGGGCATATAACCAGGTTGCAAGCCAGGTCTCCAGCCAGGTCCCCCACCAGGTCCCCAGCTGGAGGCAGGTGAAAGGCAACCATACAGTGAGGTTTCTCTCCCTTTCTTCCTCCCTCCCTGCCCATCTCTCTAAAAATAATGAATAAAATCTTTAAAAAAAAATTATTCTCAGAAGGAGGTCTATAGTCTTCATCATTCTGCAAAAGGGGTTCACAAAATAAATGACAAACCAATAAAACCAAAGTAATGAATCCCTAGGAGAGAGAAACAAGTTTTAAAACACCAAGAGAAAGCAATCAGCTAATGTGCAAAGCAAAAAACTCTAAAAACCAAAGAAGTCAATGTCTTTCACAAATAACAGCAAAATTATAGGTGTAATTATCCCTGATTAAAGAAGACCTAGTATAACATGTATTTTGATCCTTACTGAAGCACACCTACTTTGAAGCAATAAAGTAAATTTGAATATGAACAGCTAGACTTAATGATGATGTTGAGATTGTTAAGGAATAATGATCTGTTAGATACATACTGAGGTATTTACAGGAGGAATGATATGATATCTGGGGATTTGCTTTAAAAGACTCTGGCAACGAAAAACAAATTGGAGGTGAGGGAAAGCTGGAGCAAAATTGGCAAAATATTGACAGCGAGTATTGCAGGGCAATGAACACACAGGGATTCCCACTACCGTTTTCTCTCTGTACGTGTGCACTTCTCTCAATAAAACACCGAGAGGGGAGAGCTGCCAGGAGGATTACATAAAATCACTACAGACAATTATTGCTGTGGAGTGGAATGAAGAGGGATTTTCTACATCTCCATTATGTACTGTTTTGGATCTTTCTTCTAAATGGATTTTCACTTGTAGCATTTAAAAATTTAAAAAGTGCAGTAAAATGTTCCTATTTGTAGACAAATACATCAGAATAATGAATAGCAGTGACATGAGACTACGTGCGGTAGAAGTGGGGGTGGGGTGGGGAAAACCAACGGTCTTTGGCGCCTGCCAGCCAGTCTTACAGATACCAGTGGACTGAGAGAGTCTTTGCAGCCACTGTAAAGAGAAAGCCGGCTGACCTCCTTGAGCTAAGAGGGCAGGAAGTCTGGACTGGGCAGAAATAAGGCCCATGGGATATTTCCCAGCAGTCTTCATATAGCATAGAGTGGAGGCGAAGTGGCTGACGCTGCACAGGGAATGTTCTCTGGGCAAGCCGTCACCACCACTAGCGTCTGTCAAGCACCGACCCGGCCAGTACTTGATGACTGCTGACCTTTGAACATCCACACTAGTTCAAGCCATGGCAAATTGGGTTTGACCAAGGCACACAAATACATGTGATATTAAAATAAAGTTTCAAAAGTTTGAATCATCTGTTTCTATACAAGCACAAGGAAATTTTTTTTTTAAATCATGAAAGAAAATGACAACAACAACAACCAATCAAACCCATCTCCCTGCCCAAGGGCACTTAGGCAGTCTCACAGTGACAGCTAAATGTTCCAAGATAGGGTTGTCAACTTGACAAACAATGGTCGGTGTGACAACTTATGAAGACCAGAAGAACTCTCTTTCAACATTTTCCCATAGTAAGTCAATAAAATATAACATCTTATATTTATTAGAAAACCACTTGTTGGATATTCAGCATCATGGTAAATGTATGAATAGGTTAAGGGGGGCTTTAAAAATGTTTATATTTCTCTAAATATAAGCAACATAATGTTATGTTAAGGTGGGGGAGAAAGCAGACTCTTGAAATGCTGTTTCATGCTGTAGATTTAAATTGAATTCAAACATCTCTTGAGCTCTTATGTGCCAGACTTAGGCTAGACTGGGAAACACAGGGATTGAGTACAGCATTTGGAGGTTAGAGTCAGAGTTTCAGCAGAATGTAAACTAATAAGAGACAGATGGAAAGATGACATACACACATGCGCACACAGAACAAGATATTGAGGTTGGGAGAAAAGGAAAAGGAACTGAGGGAGGGAGTAAGGGGGAGAGGGGAAGAGAGGAGAGGAGGTTTGGGAAGGACCCTCTAACACCTGATCTCACCTCCAGGTGTGCACTGCCTATTACAATCTCTTCCACTTGAGTACCTTGCTTCTTCTCCCCCAAGATTTAACTCAAAACCTAACCCTAAAACTAACCCACCCCTTATCCAAGCCCTAACCCGAAATCTAAAAGTAGCCCTTCCCATAACAGAACCTGAATCTTAGTACAAACCAAAACCTTAACCTCAAAGCTAACTCTGACCCTGACCCTAACCCTAACCCTAACTGTGACGGTCAACTAAAACTCAACCCTAACCCTCACTTGAGTTACGTGCTGTTAAACAACAGAATACAGTGATGTTGAGGGAATGCCACTTCTGCCATTGAGCTACAAAAGAAGGTGAGCTCTGTCTTTGCTCACAGACTCTCTGGATGGGGACAACCTGTCATGGAGAGAGGCTCATGGGGCAAGAGACTGACGACAGTCTCCACCTAAAGCCCTTAAGGGACTGAGGCCCTCAGTCCAACCACCCTTAAAGAACTGAATCCCGCCAACAACTACATGTACGACCTTGGAAGCCCATCCTTCCCCAGTCCAACCTTACAATGAGAATTCAGCCCTGGCCAGTAGTTGGATTGCAGTCTTGCGAGAGACTGTGAAGCAGGAGGTCTAGCTAAGCTGTACTTAGGTTCCTGACTCAAAGAAGCTATAAGATAAGAATGCATGCCATTTTAAATTGCAAAGTTTAGAGGTAATTTGTTATACAATGATAGGTAAGTCATAAAGTAGACAGATATGAGTTTATATTTTTTCATGACAATTCTAAAAATTATAAAGGTCTAGACTCAGATCAAATGCATTAGGTTGAATTAGAGTTTTAATTTTTTCCCCTACATTCTATAAGCAAGAGATTTCACCTCCTTCTCAGAATTCAGTTGCTAATAAGGGAAGAGAAGGACAATATTTTGTTAAGAAGAGTAATAACAATAATACAATATTAGCTAATATTCATAGACCACTCATTCTTTATTAGGCAGTGCTCTGAAAACTTTAGATCTATTAAGTCACGTAATCTATTGTTATTATTACCATTTTGCAGAGGTAGAAAGTGAAGTTTAGAGAGGCTACATCAGGTGTCCAATGTTACATAACTTGTCTTGCAACAAGTTATCAAGCATTACTTCAAATTACCTCTACACTCTTCTCCTAAAGAAGCTTTCAGTGGGGGAACCCAGGTCTGACTCCAGATCTCACCTTTTCCACTACATAATGGTGGACTTAACAAAATAATAACAATTATAATTAACATTAATACACATTAAGCAACATGCTAAAATGTAAGTGCTTAAGACCCAATATCTTAGTTTGCTCCTTCAAATCTAGTGACTTAGCTAGTGTTATCCCCACTTTACTGAGAATGAAAAAGAGGTTAAACTAAAGTTTTCATTGTAAATGGAGAAAACAATATTTAGCTCATAAGGTAATGTTTTTGCTCATAATGTGTGTTGCAACCCTGAACTGAAGCCATTTCAATGGTACCATGGAAAATTGGTACCATTTTTCCAAAAGCATTTGCTTACTGCATGTCTCTGGGTCACATTTTGGTAATTCTTGCAATATGTTAAACTTTTAATTATATTTGTTACAATAATCTGTGATCGGTCATCTTTGATGCTACTATTGCACGAATGACTGAAAGTTTAGACGATGATTCGCATTTTTAGCAATGAAGTACTTTTTAATTAAGGTATATAACATTTTTTTAAGACATAATGCTATTGTACATGTAATAGATTAATTGGGAAACAACAAAAAAAAAATTCCTATGGCTCTTGCTTTGTTGTGATACTGTATTGCAGAGATCTGCAACTGGATCCACAATATCTCTGAGGCATTTCTGTACTTCAAGTGCTCCACATGGAATGTTTTTTGAATGTTTCTACAGATAAGGAATGCTAATATTGTACCAGGGTATGCAAAGTAACACAATTAAAATGGGTGCCTTTTCCTAGAGTGTTGATTTTACTCGGATTTTTGTGGTCAGTATGGTAATTAAGTGGTAAGTAATTTAAATATTAGAAAAAGATGGTCAAACACAGACTTTCTTAAGGGAAAGGAAACATCTGTGGTTGTTATTGTTTAAAGGCATGCCTCAACTACCTCCCCGAACTATCAAGAGTGCAGGTAGCTCCTTTCTGTGACTGGGGTAACAGTATAAAAATATCATTGGTCTTGAACTGACACTTTGGGCTGATAACTGTGCTTTTCAGCCAACAGGGTGCAAACTCCCTGCCTGGTCTGAGAAGAGGGAAAAAAATATTTGACAGCAACTCTCCCATCCCCCAACCTGACATGGGGCTGGCAGAAGTACCCCAGGCCCTTGTCTAGATCAGCTACTTGACGTTCTGGTGACACAGGCCACGTTGAATCCCCAACATGGCAGAGGCCCAGAGCAGAGGACAGTCCCTGCTTTTCTCTGGTGACACTGCTCACAACAGCTCATCTGACTGTCTTTGCCGTGGCAGGACCACGCTCTGTGGTCATAATGACAGCTATGATTTGACCCATATTCCTTGACTTCCTAAGCATTGTCATCTGTTCTCTCTTTTGAGTCTTACCAGCAAACCTCAAAAAAAAAAAAAAAAAAAAAAGAAGAGGTTGTATAAAAGGTGGTGTTTCAGAGCATGTCATGGGCCTGACTGGCCTGGTTTTGTATCCCAGCCCTCCATTACCCAGAAGGCAACTGCAATCTTGCTGAACCTCAGCTCCCTTTCTTTGTAAGATGGAGCTACTGGTATCTATTTGAACCGATTGTTGAGGGGATTAATTCTGATTTATGACAATACCTACGAAGTACCTGGTATTTTGCTGGTGTGCCAGAAATGGGTGGTTCTTACCCAACTGACCACACCGACCTATTCTGCAGCTGGAGTAACTCTAGGTCAGGCAGGGAATGTGATTTACCTAAGGTCATATTTCTGGGTCTGACTCCTCACCAGCTGGTATGTGCTGGGTACTGTGCTAATAGATATGACAAAAGATGGGTATTGTCCTTCAGGGAATTCACTGGTGACCATAACAAGGAACTACAGAATTAAAGCTCAACCAGGTAAGTGCTTTGTGAGAAATCATCAAATGACAAGTTCTGGAACTTGCTGAGCATGCAGTGAACACCTTAGAGTTCCCAGGAGTCCAGAAAAAGTGGGAGAAGCAAGTGCCCCTGTTCTCCTGGCCCTGCAAGGTTCTATCTGCACCCAATGTCTGCACTAATTTTGAGCAAAACCTGTCCCAGGGCCGTTTAGTCCTTAATTGAGCTCCCTCTTCAGACTGCTCCTGGCCTGTCCCTTCAAACTCTGGCTGGCCCTGGACTGCAGGCCTATCCCTGAAGTTCCAGATGAGTCCAGAGTTCTATGCTAACCCAGGCACACAGAGCCCTTGGTTCAAAGGGGGCCATGAAATATTCCAACCCAGCCTCTCAGGGACTGTAAGAGCTCATATAGATATGACTTACCATTAATTAAATGCAAACGACCATACATTAATAATCATAGTCCTTATAGCAAGCTTCATTTCCATTTAGACAGAAAAATTGGCAGAGAGATAAAACAAAGTTAAGAGGGTGGATTTTCAAGTAGAATTGAGTTCCAATCTGGGTTTTATGTGGCTTTGTCATTTAATCACATGATGGGCATCAATTGCTGGTCTCACAGGGTCTTTGCGAGGATTAAGTGAGCCATGCACATCAAGTGTTTAGCTATAGCTAGATGCTAAATGCTCAGAGTAGTTTTGTTACTGCTTGTTTGCTGTTTTATCATTGTCCAGGGTCCCAGCCCAGCCCACGTCAAACCCCTTCCTGCTCCTAAGCTAAACTGTATGGTCATCTACAGAAACGGTACCTAGCCCCAAACTAAGGGGCGGCGCGCAGGTCCTCCCTCGCCAGTAGGCCAGCCCACCTTTCACCCGGGGAAACCCCGCTCTTTCCCTGCTACCCCAAAGCCAGCCTTGCGTTTGGGTTCTTGGGTGGCTTCATTCTGCAGGGACAGGAGCCACAGAGTGTGTTCCCATAACTACTTCTGCAGAGGGTGCATTCCAAGCGAGTAGGCGAAAAACTCATTCCAAAGAGCAATCTATCTGGTCAGATAAATTTGTCTCTAGGCTTCAGCATATCACAGAGCGGAGGAAGAGGAGCCCAGAAGCACCACCTTTCTAAGCGCGTCCGGGTAAGGGTGCCCCAGAGTGGAAGTTGTAGTCTTCCCTCGGCCCATTTCTCAGCATGGAAAGCTGAGGGTCAGAGAGGCCGTCCTGCGAGGTGCCACAGCTCTGCTGAGGACCACCCCTGGAAGTGGTGGTTTAGCAAAGGGGTAAAACACAGACTGGAGTAGTGTTTAACTCCCGACTCCCTGAGCTAACTTAGGCAGGTCTCTTTCGCCTCAGTGTTGTTCTCTCTACAATGGAGGCAGAAAGCTCACCTACCTAGGTACTGCCAAAGTCCCGAGTTCTCAGCAGAGAAATTGTCCCTACCTGGTCACCGGGGCTCGGCTTACTCCGGTCTGGCGGACTACAAGCCCCAGCATGCCTCGGGGAGCGAGGCTCACTGACAGACAGCCGGCTCTGCAAATTGGCGCCTGCCAAGGGGGTCGCTGCTGCGCTTGCGCAGAGGGCCGCGGGCGGGTGGGCTGGAGGCAGTTGACGCGTTGGAGCGGCTGGTGGTCAGGTAGGGGGCGGGAAGGAGGGTGCGGGGACCCGGACCACCGCCAGAGTCCCGGGCCCTGGGAGAAGGGAGGGGTGTGGGGCCGTGCAGTGGCCGTCTCCTGCCGGGATGGCAGGGTAAGGGGACCGAATCTGAGGGGCAGGACCAGGGTGGGGGTGGGGCTGTGAGGGGGCAGGCGAGGGAGAGACTCGGTGGGACTGAGGAGCCCGGAGGACGTGCAGCTCGGGGCGGGGAGCGGGGCTCCGAGAAGCTCAGTGCAGCACGTAGCGAGGTACGCGGTAATGTGGGGTCCCCCCCAGAGACGCGGTGCGGCACCTGGGAGCTGGGAGGGGATATGAAGGCCCTTGAGGGGTCAGGGTGCAGGATTTCGGAAATAATGAAGGCGATCTGGGAGTCCTGACGGCATTCGGGGCGCACAGTTTTAAGATCTGAGGCATCTGGGGGTGCTTAAGATTCTGGGGCTGCAAGATCGGAGATCAGAGGGGGCAGGCTGAGGGGGTGATTCTAATGGAGGAGGAGGAAGCAGTTTCTAGATGGGATCCGGGGAAAACTGTGGGGGGCGAGTTCTTGGAGGAATCCGTGGGAAGGAGTGTCTTGTTTGCGAGAAGGGAGCTGCTGGAGGTTTGATGGCAACACGTGACATGAGTAGGGGTGGGTGAAAGAGGAAGGTGCAGGGTTTGAGCCTAGCACAGTGCCTCACGGAATTAGGGGATCAGATTTGGGGGGGGGTGGAGAGCTGAGGTGCGGGGTTGGGGTGTTAAGCTGGAATGCAGGGTTGAAGGCTGCACAGATTTGAAAACAGATTAAAGATCTATGTCAGGAATTTGGGGCGTGAGAGTGAAGAATCCGTGAGGGTTGCATTTGGGAGCCCTGAGGGCTGGAATTCTGGAGTGTAAGAGGCCTGGCTTTGGGGTGGGGATGTCCTAAGGGGCCTGCAGAATTAAAAGTACTCTGAATAGATTTGTGAGTTGGTGTTGTGGGCTGCAAAAGGGATTGAAGTCTGCACGGGGAGCAGAGAGGGTTCCGGGGGCTCAAGGACCTAGAAGTAATGTAGGAGATAGAGGGGATGGAGTTTAGCAGCGTTCAGGGGTCCTGCAACAAGCCCTGAATCCTGAAGGAGCTCTGGCCTTGTCCGAGGGGCTGAATCTCCCTCACTCATCAAAGATCCCTTTGCAGGAGGCGGCCCTGGTGCTGCCACTAACTTGACTGGGAACCCTGGGTTGCTGAACATTTCGGGATTGAGGGGAGAAAAGAGGAGTCACAGGGGGCAGGAGGCTATGCAAGGTCACCTTCCTCACCCTCACTTGCCTGTCCCTGCCAGGCTGGGGTAGCAGGTGGTACATGAGACCTCCAGGGCAGGAATGGAACATGATCTCGGGCTTTATTTTCCTCCTCGGTTCTGCAGATTGAAAGAATCCTGTATCAGGTCCATCACAGCTCAGAGATGCAGTGGCTCTGAATGGCATGTTTGGGCTGGGAGAGAACCAAGGGGAACTCATACACGTTGAGCATTTAGTCCTGTGCCAAGTTCGGAAGCAGTGGTTCCTAGTCAGGGCGATGCTGTCCCCCAGGGGACATCTGGCAATATCTGGAGACAGTTTTGACTGTCAGATTTGGGGTGTGGGCTATGACCGGCCTCTAATGGGTTGACACCAGAGATGCAGGTACACATCCTTCAGTGCACACATGGCACAGCCCATGCGGTCGAGAATGATCTGTCCCTATGTCAGTAGTGCCAAAGTTGAGGAACCCTGCTCTAGTGTGGGGTACCCTGGATTCAAATCCTTGTCCTATCCTGTCTGACTTGGAGGTTTTGATCTTTACTTGATTTTCATAATGGCCCTCTCAAGTGGGCTTACTCTCTCCACTTTTACCCATAAGGGAGCTAAGACAAAGGAAGTGATTTGTCTAAGGCTCCATAGCTGGGATGGCAAGGCTAGGTTCCTATTCAGCTCTCAGTAACTGTGTATACTCCCCCTGTCCTTGCTAGACCTGCTTAGTCTTATTATCTGCACAGATTCCCCTTTAATGAAAGGATTTCCCAGTAAGTATTGCTGAATATCAAATTGAGCTCTACTGGGGAGTAATCTGTCTCAGTAAGTAGGGAGTAGCCCTGAACTTTGTTCTTGATTTGCTCTTAGACCTGGACCAGCGGTAGATAAGGGGAGGAGCTTTGGGTTAGCAGACAGAATGAAGTGTCAGAGACTAGAAGGCGAGGTATGGAGGCCGTTGGCTAGAAAAAAATACTTCTTAGCTGGGACTGAAGCTGAAGACAGTTATAACTGTTGCTCTGAACAATCTCTTTTAGGCTTTTTCCCCTGGGAAAGAAAAAAAGCATTTGTTCTTTCAGTTCCAGGACTAGCTCTAGGATTGCTGAATAAGGTTTAGAAATACAGTAGAACTGGATAAGAAGACAAGAAACCTTGCTGGAATATTCACCACAGCCTTAGAGTTAGCCTGAATATTTACACACACCCTTAGGGACAATATGTAGTGGAAATTGAATCAGCCTGGAATCGGAGGCTTGAGGTCCAAAATCCTTCCTCTGCTGCTAATTGATGTAGGGCTAGTGCTTGCCCTTATCAACTGCAATCTATATTATAAAATATTTTATTTACTTTAAGAAAGAGAGGAAGACAGGGAGAGAAATATCACTCAGTTGCCTCTCTGATGGGGTACCTGACCCGCAACCCAGGCATACACCCTGACCAGGAATCAAATCAGTGACCTTTCGGTTCTCAGGCCAGCAGTCAACCCACTGAACCACACCAGCCAGGGTACAATCTATCTTTCAATATGAATAGCTACCATTTATTGCATGCTTATTATGTGCATCATTTCTGTTCATCCTGTCTGTTATCTAGGACAATAGTCTAGGTGTTTTTCCCCATTTTACAGATGAGAAAAGTATCAAGTGAAATGATTCACCAAGGCTAGGGAATGGCAAAGCAGGGATGCAAGCTGGTTCTATCTGACTCCTAAGTTACATGTTCCTAGTTGTGTTATAAGGGGATTTTCCAACACTAAAGAACCCACCCACTTATGTCTGAAGAGTGGTTGGTGGTCAACAATTTATACTGTCCATGCACACAGATGCCCTGCCTCTGTCGCACCCCCTCCTCAGATTTAAGACCTTTCCTCTCAGCCACACTGCTCAGAGCTAATCAGCTCCAGAGCTGCGACATCTTTTGAGTCAGTGTGGTTTTATGGCCGAGAGTGGACATACTTGGATTTGAACTTCAGTTGTACTATTTTTCAGCTCTGAGACCTTGGACAGATTGCTCTTCTCATAGTTTGATTTCCGAATTTATAAAGAGGAATAACATATACTTCAAATAGTTATTGTGAAAAAGGTTGGTTTCCGAATTTATAAAGAGGAATAACATATACTTCAAATATTATGAAAATAAGAGATGTATAAAAGGCGTCTGGCATTCAATAAGTGGTAGCTTTCTGAGAGGAGGCTATTACGAGAGGAAAGGAGTGCTGGGGTGGAATGGAGTGTTGCATCACCACATTGCAGTGACTCTGAGTAGCCCCCACTACTCTGAGACCCCCTGCCCCCAAACTCTCCTTCCCTAGTAGCTTTCCCAGGATTTGTTTCCTGAATAGTTAATCCAAACTTCAGGATTAAATTAATGGGTGTTATACCATCAACTGAATTGAAAGTTGAGTGGGTCAAGATGATTTGGGGGTGCCCTGAGAAAGACCATTGATTTTTCCCTTGTCCTATATTCTTTGAGTCGTATTGGCAGTGCTGTATTACTCAAATGTTTGTGGAAGATGCAAGGGAACCTTTGTAGGTTCGTCAGTTTTAGAGGATAAGTTAGAGAACAAACAAGTATCTTTCTAGCAAACTTATTATTGATTTAACCTGTGCCCCAGACACGTACAGCTTGGAGGTCAGTCCTTTGTTCCCCAACTTGTTGAGTTTATTGTAGCTGCTTTCAAGGCGACTGTGGTGCACTAAATAAACTTCAGAACCCTCTTCTGCACAGGACAGGGGTCAGATGGGGTCCTCCCTGACTCTCTTAACATCAGTCCTGCTCCCCACTCCCAGAGAGTGACGACTAGCGGCCTGGAGATGGCTCTGCACTTGATTGGCCTTCCATTCAAATGCAGATGGATAAATACAGTTTAGGAAGCTTTCATGAAAGGAATTGTGATAAGCCTTGCAAAAAACCCAGTCACACCCGGGCCAGGTGTAGGAGAGCTTTGTATCTTGTGAAAAGAAATGTTGTGCTATCATTCATGTCTTCTGGTTTTCTGGTGAGGAGCTCGGTTCAGGTCTGTTTTTGTTCCAAAGTATCTCTAGTGTTTTCATGGGCCTGGACTACTAAGAGGCACTCAGTAATGATTTATTTCATTGCTATAATTCTCCAGTTTTGCTCATAACTTAAGCCCCCAAAGGGCTGATAGAGATGGAAGGAAATAGAGACACCTGGACAACTGCCCCATGGTGGGAACTGAAGCATTGGATGGAGATTTGAAACCTCAGGTCATCTCTAATCCTTTTATCCTGAGATCAGGTAGAACCATCTGCAAGGAAGGCTTACAGTGTTGATTTTTAAAATGTGTGTTTCTGATATCTTGGGGGGTCTGTTGAAAAGTACCTGTTCGTTTCTTCTTGGCTGGGTGGCTGCCCCTGCAGCTGCTGATGCTAAAAAAATCTATCATTTACTGCGCAATTAATTGTATGCTTTCCTTGGTGCTGCATTAAGCGCTCTATGCACATAATCTCATTTCATTTTCACAGAAACCTGGTGATGAAAACGCTGTTTTGAAGCCCTTTTCTTGGATAAACTGAGAACTGAGAGGTTAGGTAACGCGCAGGGCTCCACGGGAAGTAGGGTAGCTGGGATTCAATCCTGAAGGCCTGATTGCTAAGCCACGGCTCCCAGTTCTGCCGTGTGTGATGAACAAGGCCTTGATTTCTCTCTCCGCAGTTTGCTCATCTCTATTACTCTTTGAGATCCCCACTAATTGCAGCATTCAAAATGTAGTCCTTGTAAGAAGGAGCTGCAGCAGCTTGTTTTCTGAGCAAGAGATGTTTTGGATTTAATGGCCCAGGTTTCTAGCATGGCTAGTTTCCTCAGCCAGATTCCTTCCAAGCGTAATCTTTCTTCATAGGCCATGAGAGGAAGGACTTGTCATCCTTTCCAAGTACGGTTTAGAAACTGAATGTCTTATTAATACTGGTACTAGCTATTATTGTTAGTACTGTTTCTGGTTGCTATTTATTATAATTTTAGTAATAATCATTTCTCCCATACCTACTAGTTTCCAGGCTTTTATAATGCATTATCCCTAGTTGTCACAGTAACGTTTTTTATAAAGTTAGAAAACACATTTACTGGGGTTGGAGAACTTGCCTACTGCCCCACAACTCGTACACGACCGTGCTGATTTGATTCCAGGTCTGGCCAGTACTCTGGCTAGTTCTGTCATGGGCCAGGGAAAGCCTGATGGTGTGGGAAGTGGCTGGCTCAGGCTCAGGCTAAGGTCTGACGACAAAATGTTCCTGACTCAGGGCAGCTGTAGCAAGCACAGTAAGGGGTAGATTCTCACCTGGAGCTGAAGAGCAGGGCTAGCATCGCATGGGATGTGCAGAGTTAGTGGTGGGACAGGAGGGTGAACTGAGTGAGCTGCGGTGAGGAGTCAGGAGTTAGCAGTACAAAGTGAAGATGTAACACGTTCCAAGTTTCATGCAGGCAGCTGAGATGATAAATCACATGTTGGGGGTTCATTTTGACTGGTTTTAGGTTTTAGTGCTGGCAGAAAATGGGCAGCTAATGTAAAGACCTGGGCTTTCACCCGTCTCATCTTTTCAGGGAAACTAAGTACAAATGGCGTTTTCCATGGGAGTCATTCTCAGTATCAACAAAAATGACCAATGCACCCCCGGGGAGGAGAGGAGCTGTGTCTGTCTGTCACCCAGCTTCCTTAAGACTAGGATCCTATCCCCACAAGTCATAGAAATGGGAGACATGGCTCAGACTCTTCCCAGGTCTGAGGGCGGCTATCCCCATGCCGGATGCTTTAGGGACGGGAACTCCATTTTATAGAGGGGTGAGCTTAGACAGGGAGGCAGGAACCCTTTTCACTGAAGGAAGCAATCGATACAGTATTCCAGCAGGCTAGGGAAAGAATCTGTTGGTATTTTTACAAGTTGGCAGACTTGTTTAATTAGCTGATCCGTCATGCCAGCTCTGGGAAGCACAGATGTCCCTGTGCTTTGTAAGGTAACATGCTCTGGATCCAAACACCAAATGTTGCCCTCAGTCTGTTGTCCCAGATGATGGGAGGCCTGCAGCTATTTCATTGGTTTAGAGTTTAGGTTTCTGCCCGTTTTTCTATACTGTTGCCTCCAGACCTATGGCATTTCAGAATTCAGCATTCATAGTTCCAGATATTTACATGAGACTTACAGGTACGTGATGGGTGATAATATACTATTTTTTGAGGCTTGGATTTGAGTTGTGACAGGTTGCAAGGCTGCTGTGCAGGAGTGGGTCACTCAGTTTATACGTCACGCTAGAGCAGCTAACTCTCATTATGTTATTCTTCCTCATGGAGAAAATTGTGTGATATAAGGGTGCAGTTTCCCAGAGTAGTCAAGAGAACATTTTTTACAAAGTGATATATGACAGTTAAAAAACATAGCTTGGGGGGAAAAAAAACAGCTTGAAGCTAATGTCAGGGTAAACAAACATAAAAAGTCTGTTTTGCAGGGTTCCACCATGTTTGAGCTGTGTGGCCTTGAGCCGGTTTTTTTGAGCCTTAGTTTCCTCATCTGTAAAATAGGGTAATAACTACCTAATTCAAGGGGCCGCTCTCTGGATTAAATGAGATTCTATCAAGCATTTATCATGGTATCTAGCACATAGCAGATACTGGATGCATACTATTTCCTGTCCAGGAAAAGAAAGGTAGATTTCAGGGGAGTGAGATTGATGTGAAATTGCGCATTTGTCAGATTGCAATCCAAAGCTAACTGTGGGGGATTTTGTAAAATGTTTCTCTGCATTGACCCCTGCCCCCCTCCCCGCTTCTATATGCCTGGGGAAGAAGTTCATGACATTTGCAACGCTTTCCTCAGCCTACTGCGTTGTCCTTACAGCCATGCTAACGTGCCCTTCACCTTCTTCTCCATGATGGCTGATCGTCTGTACAGCATGAGGCTGTGCAGATGCAGCTGTGGGATGTGCATTTAAGAATTTACCTGTGTGTCTCACCTTGCCAAGTCTGTTCGTTCTAATTTAGGCTATAAATTGACAATGACATAAGGGCTGCAGAGCACTGAGATTCTGTGGTTCGACTTTGTGAGCATATGTGGAGCGCGGAGGGTGGGAGTAATCATGGCATGTACCACGTGAAGCAGGGGGTGTTCCAAGCTAAAATAAACCGTCCTGATAAAGCACTGCCATTTTAAAAACCATCTGGGCTTACATCTTTGGCTATCATAGCTCCACCACTTCCAAACCACCCAAATCCACTCAGTTTATCAATCTTAGTGATTACACTTCCAGAGTATTGCTCAAATGCGCCTTCTTTCCATTTTCCACCACCAGCTTGCTACTGCAGGCCCTGCCAGTACTTCCACCAGGCACTTTGTGACAACCTCCCAACTAGCTTCTTGGCTCTTTCCCCACACCACGCGAATTCTGCACATATCATCAGTTCCCTGCCCCAAAACATGCATTGCTTCACTGGCCCCACCAAAATGAAGCTCAGAGGCCTCATTATGACTGTGAGGATGTCTTATAACCATTCCCCAGTTTCCAGCCCAATTAGTATAACCTCCCTCTATTCTCCCACAATGTTAACCTAAGGATGAGAAGAAAGAAAACACATTTATTTAAGACCTTTTGGGTGCTGAGTCAAGTCCTAGCATTTTATAGACTACATGCATTATCTCACTTAATGCTTACTTGGACCTTACAGGACAGATGAAGAAACAGACCCATAGCAGCTATGTGGTCTCAGTTCTCTTGCTGATTACTTAAGTTCTGTCCTTTCCTGGGCTTTCTAACCTTTCTTAAGACTGCGCCCTTTGCCTGGGGCTCTTTCCCCATCCCCACAGATCTGCTTATCCTTCAGGCCCCTATCAGCTGCCATCTCCCCTCCGAAAAATCCCCTTTCCCTTCAAATGAGAGGGAATTCCTCTCAGCCTCCATCACACTTAGTTTATATCTGAGCCACGATACTACTTTCTGCCCTGATTATGATTTACCTATGTTCTTGTCTCCTTTGCAGAAGTTTGAGCATCGGAAGGATGGAAGTTATATTCTGAAATCCTTAGTATCTAGTACAGTACATGGTACCTAGTCTTAGACGGGTGGAAAGGTGAGTAGTTAGGAGGATAGGTGAATGGAAAATACACATTTTTCTGACTGAATGTTTCTGCTAATCATAATTTTCTGCCTCTCTGGGTGATTCCTAGGTCCCCGAACATGACACAATAAACTATAAATATAACATAATACAAAAGGCCTTCCATGCTTTTGCTTGCACGGTTTCCTTTGCTTAAAATGTCTTTGTCCCCTGTTGCCTTGTTTATTTCAGGACATATCTCAAGAGTGTCATCGCTTCCGGCAGCCTGCCCATCTCCTCTAGGTAGAATCCATCACCCCATCCACTGTACTGTGGCAGAAATGTGTGTGTGACCCTTTTCTGTACGTACTTTCTCCATGCTTTGCCCCTAATATAAATCACGAGTTGTAGGCAGCGTATGAAAATGACCACCAACATTTATCAAGATGCTGTTTCTCAGGTGCTATACTAAATGCATCATCATTGTTTCCATTTTATAGATGGGTGGTGGGGAAGCTGAGCTTTGGGAAGCTTAGGTTATTTCCTTCAGGCTGCACAGCCACGTATCAGGGATTCCAGAACCTGAGTTGTATCCACTTGCGAGCCTTGTCCGTGTTGTTGCCCGTGTTATCACCATCACCTGACAGGGTAGGTTAGGCCTCACCGGTATTTGGTAAAGAAGTGAATGACTGGATGAGCGACAGTAGCTGTTCTCTCACTGCTGCTTGAACGAGTGAATGTATACAGGCCGTGGAATGATGGGCTCTTTTCTCCTTAGCAGCGCTCGTCCTCTGGAGCATGACCAGGAAGCTCTTCAGCTCCCGGCTGTGCTAGCAGGACCTGTCCCAGGAAGAGCAATGGCGGCCGCCGCCACAGCTTCTCACCTGAACCTGGATGCCCTCCGGGAAGTGCTGGAATGCCCCATCTGCATGGAGTCCTTCACGGAGGAGCAGCTGCGGCCCAAGCTTCTGCACTGCGGCCACACCATCTGCCGCCAGTGCCTGGAGAAGCTGCTGGCCAGCAGCATCAACGGCGTCCGCTGCCCCTTCTGCAGCAAGATCACCCGCATCACCAGCCTGACCCAGCTGACGGACAACCTGACGGTGCTGAAGATCATTGACACGGCGGGGCTCGGGGAGGCCGTGGGGCTGCTCCTGTGCCGGGCCTGTGGGCGGCGGCTGCCGAGGCAGTTCTGCCGGACCTGCAGCCTGGTGCTGTGTGAGCCCTGCCGGGAGGCGGACCACCAGCCCCCCGGCCACTGCACGCTCCCCGTGAAGGAGGCCGCGGAGGAGCGGCGCCGGGACTTCGCCGAGAAGCTGGCCCACCTGCGGGAACTTGTGGGGGAGCTGCAGCGGCGGAAGGCCGCCCTGGAGGCCGTGGCCAAGGACCTGCAGGCCAGGTACAAGGCCGTCCTCCAGGAGTACGGGCACGAGGAGCGCAGGGTCCAGGAGGAGCTGGCCCGCTCTCGCAAGTTCTTCACCGGCTCGTTGGCTGAGGCGGAGAAGTGCAACAGCCAGGTCCTGGAGGAGCAGAGTTACCTGCTCAACGTTGCGGAGGTGCAGGCTGTGTCTCGCTGTGACTACGTCCTGGCCAAGATCAAGCAGGCGGACGTGGCGCTGTTGGAGGAGACGGCCGACGAGGAGGAGCCAGAGCTCACGGCCAGCCTGCCCCGCGAGCTGACCCTGCAGGACGTGGAGCTCCTCAAGGTCGGCCATGTGGGCCCCCTCCAAATCGGGCAGGCTGTTAAGAAGCCCCGGACAGTCAACATGGACGAGTCCTGGGCCATGGAGGCGGCTGCCTCGGTGGCCTCTGCCTCGGTGACATTTCGAGAGATGGACGTGAGCCCGGAGGAAGCACTTGCCAGCCCTAGGGCCTCACCCGCCAAGCAGCGGGGTCCCGAGACGGCCTCCAGCACCCAGCAGTGTCTCTTTCTCAAGAAGATGGGTGCCAAGGGCAGCACCCCGGGCATGTTCAACCTCCCGGTCAGTCTGTACGTGACCAGCCAAGGTGAGGTGCTGGTCGCGGACCGTGGCAACTACCGTGTCCAGGTCTTCACCCGCAAGGGCTTCCTGAAGGAGATCCGCCGCAGCCCCAGCGGCATTGATAGCTTCGTGCTGAGCTTCCTTGGGGCCGACTTGCCCAACCTCACCCCTCTCTCGGTGGCCATGAACTGCCACGGGCTGATCGGTGTGACGGACAGCTATGACAACTCCTTCAAGGTATACACCTTGGATGGCCACTGTGTGGCCTGTCACAGGAGCCAGCTGAGCAAACCCTGGGGCATCACAGCCCTTCCCTCTGGCCAGTTCGTGGTGACTGATGTAGAAGGTGGAAAGCTCTGGTGCTTCACGGTGGACCGAGGAGCGGGAGTGGTCAAATACAGCTGCCTCTGCAGTGCTGTGCGCCCCAAGTTCGTCACCTGTGATGCGGAGGGCACCGTCTACTTCACCCAGGGCTTGGGCCTCAATTTGGAGAATCGCCAGAATGAGCACCACCTGGAGGGCGGCTTCTCCATTGGCTCTGTGGGCCCTGACGGGCAGCTGGGTCGCCAGATCAGCCACTTCTTCTCGGAGAATGAGGACTTCCGCTGCATTGCTGGCATGTGTGTGGATGCCCGTGGCGATCTCATCGTGGCTGACAGTAGTCGCAAGGAAATTCTCCACTTTCCTAAGAGTGGGGGCTACAGCATCCTCATTCGAGAGGGGCTCACCTGTCCAGTGGGCATTGCCCTCACTCCTAAGGGGCAGCTGCTGGTCTTAGACTGTTGGGATCATTGCATCAAGATTTACAGCTACCACCTGAGAAGGTATTCCACCCCTTAGAGAAATACAAGTTTCTTCGGCACCCTGGCCAGCCTCCCTTCCCTTGTTCCTTGGTTGGTGGTGGTGTGGTGGAGTAGACCTGGTCTGTGTCCTCATTCCAGCTGGCTAGTCATAGAATTTTAGAAGTTATTTTTAGTTTGGGTTTTTTTGCATTATTTTCCCCCTAAACTTAGAGCTTTGTCAGATGCATCACCTCCAACAGGACCCATGATGGGTTAGCTGAAGTTTGATGAGAACTTAGGCACCTCCAAGACTTCGGTAGAGAGCCTTTGGCCCTGTCTTTGAAATTTGCCCTTGTAATTGAATGCGCCCTTGTTGATTTTCTTCCCTTCTGGCTTTGAAGACCCTGGTCCGTTGTTTCCCTCCTGTTACAGTGCATGCATTTCATCCGTGATACTTTCTCTTCAGCTCCGTTGCACTAAGTGTGCATGCTTCAGTGGGGTCTGCTCCATCTTGAAGTGACATTTTAGACATCATATCCTTGTGGCATGATGTCTCAGCTCTGATCACCTTTACCGGTGTCAAAGCACATTCATTTAGTGCCACCAAGGTGTTTTCTGCCATTTCTGATTGGTCTCTGATTGCAGATGTGACAGAGAGTGGATTGATCCTAGTTTGTTGGCATTGAAGAAGGGTTTAGTCTGGAAGGTGCTTGCCTTTTAGTGGAGCATCTGAATTGGAATTATGCCAAAGCATAGGAAGATGGGAATAAACAATCAGACATGCTAATGGAATCACAGCAAACACTCTGGGGTAGTCTCTAGGCTTCTCATTTTTCATACTGCTTCTCCCCACTGGCCTGTGTTAAAAGCTGCCTGCGGGATTCTACAACACAGGCTGGCACCATGTGGGGAAGGGGACACGTCGCATTTCATTAGTGAAACCAAATTGATGGGACCTTCGTCTGTATTCTCCTCAAGTGAGTGTATAATACATAGTTTCAGGTTTTCCATTCCTCTATCAAGCATTAAATAATTGATACCTGTTTCATCATCACTGGTGTTTGTCTTTTAATTAAATATGGGATCTGTGAGGTGAGGGGATGGATAAATTGCATCCTGATGTTTTGCTGCCACACCTGACACTGCATTGTTAGAGAGCATCAAGGAGCTACCCAGCTGTAAATTCAGCCCGAAGCACCATATGTAAGGATCTGTCAGAAGAGTGGGGTGTTGGGGGCTGGATAAAAGATGAAGGAATTAGGCAAAAAAAACCTAAAACCCAAAAAACATACAGACACACACAGATTTTATATATAGATATATATCTATATATATGACACACACATATATGTATACACACACATATGTATGTATGTATGTATGTTTGCAGGTGATGTTTGATTGAGTTGTACACTTGAAACCTGTATGGTTTTGTGAACCGGTGTCACCTGAAAAACAAGCAAACAAATGAACACAAATAAAAAGATGATCCAAATCATGTTCCCACATACATGTGTAAAGGACCAGCTCCCAAAGGTCTCCAGTCACTCACACCCTGTTCTAAACTGAGCCTTCCACCACCGGCTCAGTCCTTATATTACAGGTCAGAAGAGTAAAAAGGCTTTTAAGACCAGAAGTGGGTGAGGGAATCTGTGAGAACATTCCTGGAGCTTCGGCCTTTACTGATCAGCAGCATATCTGGCTCTTTAGGCGCAGGGCTGATGGCAAAGCAGAGGGCTGTCACCTTGCTTTCATGGAAACAACTGGCTAAACGGAGCTACTCAAAATGGGATTTTTGATGGTGGCTGTTGCGTTTGGCTTCCGAGGTAATATCCCTGCCAAAGGATAGGAACGGAGATAGTGATGCTGAACTAGTTTGTCTTGTGCTTTTCACCTGGAGAAAGAGCCCATATGAAGTTGCATCTGATTTGCAAAGACTGCATACTTGAGAGGAAATCGATCCAATTAAAAGTGCATCACAGATGACTCCACTAGTTGCTGGAGCCACTTTATCTATGCTAGCTACTGACAGCAGATCTGTCTTTGCTCTCAGCGGGGGACCGGCTGAGGCCTTGGGAACCTGATTTCAGCTAAGAAATGAGCTGGCTTCATGTAAACCAAGCCCTGGATCCTCTAGCAGCTGATGCTTTGGGAAGGGAGTGCTATCCGTTGGCACACAGCCTTTAGGTCTACCCATGTCTGAACCCCACTCATGCCTAGGCCTTCAAGTGGGACAGTTTCTGCTGGCTCAGAATGGAAATAAGTGTGGTCTGAATGTTTTGCTTCCTTTGGCATGACTATTTTAGGCTGTGCTTAGTACAGTCAACTTTCAGCTACCTACCCTGTTGATTAGAGTATAACCCCAAGAAACATTTGCTCATTACAGCAGTACTCTTATTCACATAAGTCTTACATGCAAGTCTGTAAGTAAAATAGATCAAAGAGCGGCTGCTCTGGTTGAAGCAGGTTTGTGGACCCAGAGAACAGTCTTTCACAACCCTCACCTCACCTGTGTACCACTGCAAGAGTCTTGTGAATCTGCCTAACATTTTCTGAAAACCACTGAGCTACAGCATTGCTTATCTTCCGGTCCGTCTCCTTAGCCACTGACCCTGGCCCATTCAGCCCTCCCTCTTCTGGAAAATGATGAAAATGATTTCTGCCTCCAGGAGGCAGGTAAGAGGTGCAATCACAGATGGGAAAGTTCCCAGTACAGTTCTTGCAGTAAGTGATAGCAGTTTCAATCTTCTTTTATGGAGTTGTTCAAAAGCGTGGCAGGAAGCCGCCCGGTCACTCCAAACCATGTTTTCCCTCTTTCCTAGTTTAGAGACTCCTGCTGGGCAACCAGGACCTGTCTCAGGCATTACCTCCCCAGTCACAGGTCTCCACATAAATCTGAGCACCAGTCCTGCCGCTTCACATTTGTAATACTGTGTGGGCAATGATTGGCTCACATGTCTGAGCCTGATGGAGGACTAACTTGAGTATCTAGCAATAAGCACATGGCATGGTGTCTAATTTGTAGTATGTCCTCAGATTTTAACTAGCTGCTACTTGACTTCTAACAGCCCTGCAGTAACTGGAGTCTTCCTCACACTCAGACCCTTACATTGGATAAATATTCTCAGGCAGGCCCTTCTATAAGGTATCTTAAAAAACAAATAGCAACAACAGAAAGGCAAACAAATGGTTTACAAGTTGGTGAAAGCCCTGCTTTCCTTTATCATTCTGAGTAATGACATAGAAGTTAAAATTTTGGAACCATGATTCATTCAGTATTTATTGAGTACCTACTGTGAGCCAGGCGCTGCGCCAGGTTTCAGAGAAAAATAATGTAATGATAAATGATTATTAATGGGTCTTACTTTCTCATACATTATTTCACAGTCTTTCCTGTCTTTAAGCATTTGAAGCCTGGTGTTCCGTTTTGGCCTGGACGTCCTCCAAGGCCAGGTAAAGGCAGTGTTTGGAAGACTGTGAGGGTCAATACCAATGTACGCCCCTGCTGGGGCTAGTCCACGGAGGGGCACTTTGTTATTCCAGTCAGGAGGAGCAAGTCAGCTGAAGTCTTCTTACAGTATTCCCATGGGTACGAGCCAGCAATGCTTAAATAGTGGTACTTTTAATCTAGTGCTAATTAATGGCTTCTGCAAAGGGAAGTGTTACCCAGATCTGCAGGCGGGAAAATGGAAGGCAGAGCCTAATATGAAACTCTGGGCTCTCTACTTTGCACCTGGTGAGGCTGCTGATTTGTACTCAGGACGTGCAGCCACCTCAAGGGATCTCCAGATAATTACAGATGTGAAACAGGAGATGCCTGGATGAATTTTACAGGCTTGGTGGTGATGAGCTAGGAGGCTGTTTAGCAAAATACACACTTAAGACTCCAGACCTAAGGCTTTATCTTGTCAATATCATTAATATTCATGGTACTCTGGCTGAGTCTAAAGTTTGTGGGACAGCTCTGGGATTAACAATAGGTATATTCTAGTGGGAAAATCACCGGATTTGGTCTGGGACTGAATCACAGCTCTGCCTCTTAGCTACCTACATGGCCTCAGGGGGTCACCACACACCTGCCTCAGTTTCTCTGAAAAATAAGGAGGCTGGACCCGATCATCACCTAAATCCCTTTGGGCTCTATGATTTTAATTAATTTCTTAACTAGAATTGTGGTTGAGTTTTCCCCCAGCGTTTTTTGCATAATCCTTGTAATTTTATTGTGTTTACATTTCAGTAGAAGGTCCAGTTGCTTACTCTACCCAACTAATGGGACCTTAGGCCACTCACTAGCTGTAGTCGGTCAGTTGAGCTCCAGTTTTCTCCCCTGGTAAAATGAAATGGTAGCTTCTGTTTTAAAAGGTGTTGCAAGAATGAAAAGATAAAGGGATCTATATGTAAAGGTATCTAACTCAGAAAATGCCCCAAGGTGCTCGGAAAATGTGACTTCCATTGTAGCAAGCAAAGGCATCCTTCTTATGGGGGCTGCTGCGGATTTTTCAGTTCAACCCCGGGGCAGGTTTCTGATTTGCATTGGTGTGCCACTGCACTGCTGTCTTCATTTCAAAGCCTATTGGAGGAATAGGGGAGCTGCTGGAGGGCAGAGGCAAAAGCCCCTTCACAACCAGGTATCCCAGTAGGAAGACTGCACGTAAAACCCAAAGGCTCATCATTTCATTAAAGTACTTAAACACTGGAACAGACATGTTGATCTAGTTCAGTAGAGGGCTAGATACGAGCATAAAAGGATTTTTTCCTCCAGGTCAACAGTCATTAACTCAAGCAATTACAAAAATTAAAATAAGCCATAAATCTTAAGGTTGGGTTGAAGGTAATATAACATCTGGTAGTCTAAAATTTGCAACTATCTGGAGGAAGACACTTATGAATATGATCAGAGTAAAGAAGACACCCCCCTACCCATCAAACTATAGACAGTAACAAAAAAAAATATATATATATATATATATATATATGAATAAATAAACAATACAGGAAGAGGAAACATACTGAAACTGAAACAGAAGCCCACAATTTGATACAATCAGAAATCCAAAATTGACTCAAGTCCTGAGTAGTCCTGGTTCCCCACTTATTAACATGACCACTGAATCAGTGAGCCTTGAAGCTTCAGTTTCCTCATTAATAATACAATGATACTATTTCCTGCATTCTGAAGAAATAATGAATGTAAGTAGCAGACTTTCAGACATTTCATCAAATTTCAGCAGTGGTAAAGATTTTTATAGTATAGTAAACTAAATATACCTCAAGCATACCCACATTTTCGTGACAGAATGGTTACATGAAACTGGCAAGGAAAAAGTCCCTATTTCCCTCAAAGGAAAATCATTTAGTAACTCACTGAAATTCTGATTAAAAACATGAGGAGTCTGCATGAACATGGGTATTAGTCAAATGCATGTCTTTCCTATTTAGATGAAACCAAGAATATCTTTTGGCAATTGACTTGGTTTACCTGGTTATAATGCCTTTTTATATCTTAACAGAATATTAATATCTGGGATTCCATCCATTCATTTATTCATCTTCTCATTAAACATTTACTATTTATTATTATTAGCAGTAATTTCATGAATAATGAATGAAAAGATGAATGAATCATGAGTGCTGCAGGCAGGGAGCCTGTGGACTGGCGGGAGAGATAAGGTATGTAAAAAACAAACAAACAAAAAAAAACAATACAAATATGCCAATGAGTAAGATAAATGAATGGGGCATGGTAGAAAGGGAATGCCAGGTGTTTGAGACAAGACTGCTTCTGGTTGAGGGGATCTGGTTGCTGAAGGGCCTTGCCAGGAGAGGGAATACCATGAATAAAAGTACAAGATTACAGGTAAGAGTAAGAAGTTCAAACCACCCACGACTGAAGGCGCGAATAGGTATGCCTCACCTTAATCACTGTAACTACTGCCCGGCCTAATGTCCCCACAGCTGTAGCACCCATTACCCTAAACTATCCCAGAGTGGGCATGAATGCTCTGAATCAATGAGTAATAAGTTAAAATCGAATTAAGTTTCTGTCACAATTGGCTTGCCAAAATGGGACCATGTGAGCCTTCTCCTCCCATTAGTTAGCAAGGTTAATATGGCCCAGTTTAACAAGGGCCTTTGAGGTTTGAAACCCATATAAAGGACCTATTTAGAAAAAAAAAAAAAGTGATTATCCCCTCTGTTTTATAATTCCATAGCTCAATTTAGCCTGTGCTTAAACCAGGAAAGAATGAATGACATCTCACGATGGATCGTGCAACTGAAAGGGAGGTCCCACCCATTAAGGCTCCCATACCCAATATTGAAATTACTAATCCCATCCAATCAATGACTGGTAAATACTTTGCAGATGTAGAGATGGCTAAATGTCCATTCCCAATTCAACAGACTCTCAGCTAGTTTGCCTTTATCTTCTGAGGCACACAGCACCCAAACAGTGATGCCTCACACAATCCGCAGATGAGATCTTAAGCACATCCGACTTTGTCCAGGAGCACAATAGTGACGTCACCTTTATCCCATCCCTTCCAGGGAGGCCTGTGACCCACTCGTTGCAGACACACTAACACAGAAGAGCTCAGAGAGGGATGGGGCCACTGCCTCACACAAGGTACAGCATCCTGCCACCTTGGTTGAATTCCTAGACATGGTTTAGCCGAGTACCATTCCATCCATGGTTGTCAAAAATCAGCATCTTCAATGTTAAAACAAGCCCAACTTCTTTCAGGCCTTTTGGGGTTCTTTTACAAATTTTAAGGCCACTTACACTGTTACTTACTTGCTCCAACTTGACTAGGATCCTGCACAACAAGAGGGTCTGGAATCTGCCCAAATTACAATATAGCAGACACTCCACTCAGTGCTGCTCAGAGATTCCTTCACTGTAGGATCTTTAGCAAGGTCCTCTGATGCCTCCTGGGGGTCTCAGGACCACACATGATAGCCATTATTTGCCCATGAACTGCACCCCTCAGCTCCACACCACATGGATGCCATTCAAATGCAATCGCTGGCTGCATGCCGGGCTGATGCACCCCTCTGCCTGCTCCACCTTGGATCATGGAAGCAGCACCCTGACACTCAGCATAGCCACGGAGGCCTCCCTGCCACAGGAAAGGGCCAGAGCTGGGCCCTGTGGCCTCTCCATCTATGACAGTGCTCCCCCACCCTCAGTCCTCCGCCAGATGCCATGGTGCTGCACAGGGCTGCCTCCTTTCCCAGGCCCCTTGGCTACGTGGGGAGTCCCTTTTGGTCAACCAAGTGAAACGGGGAGTTTATATACTTTAGAGGTGGCATCACCATTGTATATAATGGCATCTGTTGGAAAGCTGACTGCCTTGGGACCTTCCCGAGTATGGGACATGGTCCAAGAGTTAGCACACGAGGGCAAACTTCAAACTTCATGCTGGATGCTCTGACCAACAGTTGGCCCATCTGCACATTTTTGCACCCTCTTCTTGGGCCATCACCAATGGTCCGCTCACCTAGTCTAGCCCATGGCAACAACGATTCTCCTCCATGGTTGCTGCTTTGGGGTCAAGAACTCTGGGATCTCTTGTCTCACAGACACCAAAACTATAAGTCAAGGTCTCTACACATAGTCTACCTACAACAAAAGGCTGCATGAGGACATGCCTTATCCCTTCCAGACACTATCGACAGTGACCAAAGCACTCATTTCACTTGTCAAAATACACCACGCTGGGCTCTTGTACAGTTGAGAGGAACCTCCACCTGCTTATCACCCTCGGACTGCAGGTCTCATTGAGTGGCAGAATAGTGTACTTAAACAAGTTCAAGTTCAACCAAATGAGCCATGGCGCACTTCTGTGATGCAGCATGAGGGTGACTTGTAGGAGAGAGCCTGACTCCATTTTTGACCTTTGGCTGCCGACGGCTTTCAAGCCCTACCGTGCCCTCTCCTTTGTCCCGTACCTAGGCAAGCTGGTAAGAAAGCCGAGGCGCTCTCCCCTTTGATGTCAGAGAGAAGTTCGCAGACCACAAGCCCCGGCCGGCACATGGGGACCCACCCCAGCCCCACTCGGTCCCGCAGCCAGTCCACAGAGCCAAGCCAGTCTCCTCTCTCTGTCCTCTCTGGCTGTTTTGGGACCTCTCTCTCCCCAGCAAGCTGTGTTATGAGGGTGATACATCTTTTCATATCCTCTTGATGTGTGTGGCATCGTCAGTTTCATCATCTGAACCACATATTAGGTGACAACCCATCTCACCACTTCAACGATGACAAAAGTCTTGAGTTAAACATCAAAAACAGCTTCATGATATGGTCATTGAAAACTGAATTTCCTTTCTGGGCTGCCCCATGAATAAAAACCATGCGTTTTTAGGAAATGACATTTAATATGTACACTTAAAAAGGATAATAAATCTCTCAGGCCCAAGGATCCAAAACGTGTTTGACAGATTTAATGACTCTGTAAACGTGTTAGAAATAAAGTTAGGTTAAAAAAAGCATGGCTCAAAGGGTGTGGGGAGCAGGCGTGCCCATTACATCACCAGATCCAACTGGTGGGCTGGATCTGGGAGGATAACACTGGCAGAGATCGACACACTGGAAGAAATGACACCTACAAATGACCACACAGACCCTGGACCCTCCACAGGAGACTAATTAATTGCCGGCTAAAAGAAAGGGGCATGATAAAGCAAAACTCCTGAAAGTCTGTGTTATTCCATTCTGCTCTGATGACAATGGCCAAATACCCTCACTGTCTTTTCTCCTCAGTGAAACAGGGAATATTAACTCCAGCCTCTGTGGATGCACAGGGACCATTCTTCAAGGTCCCAAAGCATTTTACACAAGTAACAGCTGGTCCCAAGGGAGCAACAGGGCAGACTCTTTGAATGACCTTAATGCCTCTCTAAATAAAACCTCAGAAACAATACTGGGTGTGGCAAGAGAGAAGCAGTTCCCTAAGGAAATGAGTTGTGAAAGAGGAACTCTATTTTTATTCGGGAAGATACTGTCTTCTCCTTTGACTTCAAGTATCTACACAACCAGGTCCAAACCTGCATTTTTCAGGTCTTACCTTTCTTTTGAACACTAGCATATGTTATATACATTCAACTACTCACTTTATATGGCCGTGTAGCATGCCAGTTGTGAGCTGGTGTGTACAGGATGGTATCACTTAGGAACCTTACACTCAGCATAGTCAAACCCGAATTCAGCTCTACAATCCCTGTTCTTCTGTTGTTCCACTTGAAGGCACAGCAGCATTGGCTCCGGCACGTAAGCCAAAGACCTTGTCCCCATCCCTAATCATTTCTCTCACCTTCCACCGTCCAATCAAGTTTGCATCAAACTAGCAACTTCATTATTTTTACATGCATGTATTCTTTCCTTCATCCTCACAGCTATTAAAAGATAAACTGCTATGATTCTTCTCATGAAGCACTGCTACCGCTTCTTAACTGACCTTCCCAGCCCTCATCTAGCACCTGTGTACATGTCCTCCCTTCCCACGTCAAGGCCAACTGCAAACCACCGAGTCGGAATTCTAAAATGCAACCGCTCATAATAATGCATAAAACATGTAAATGGCCTGAAATTTCTTCTAGTCAAGGGACACATTCCTTCACACCGACTGCATGCCCGTGGGATTTGGTTCCTGGCTAACTATCTTTCTAGGTTTATCTCAACATTGTTTCTTCCCTCGTTGGCAATCTGCTCAACCCACACTTTCCCCCTTATTTTAGGACTCATTGTACCTGCTTTTCTTGTGACCGGAACCACTTTCACTCTCTCCACCCACCTGTGTCTACTGAATCGTACTTCCTCCAGGTTTTCTGGGGTGACCTTCCTGGCCCATCATACTGTTTGAGTCAGGCAGCCAGGCCACACTTCGGGTGTCTCCCTTCTAGCACTTACGCACTGCATTGTGATTTCCCCATTATCTCCCTCTCTCTCTCCAGAACTCAGCTGAGCTCTGTGAAGGCCTTGCGACATTTCATTTACTGTCGCATCTACAATACCTAGCACAGAACCCACAACATAATAAGCAGACACGGCTGCTGGATAAAACCAGGGCAGGGGGTCAGCTTAGCTCATATGTCGGCACGGATGACTTTGGGTCGCTCCTGCCTCCCTGAGTCACAGGCTGTAGCTGCAACACCAAAGGGGATGTGGCCGGAAGGTGGGACACGTGTCTCCCTCAGGCTGCATGCTCCTTAGAGAATCTTTTCAACTGTAAGATAATGAAAAGACGTGTTCCCTTCTGGAAACGCCATCAATTTTTTGTCTTGGTGCATTGTCACCACAGGAATACAAGGCTGAAAAAGATACCTTTAATTGTGTAGCATCTAAACCATAGCTCAGTAAAACTGTTACAAACAAACAAACAAAAAAAGAGATACCTTTGGACACATGGCATCTTAAATTGCCTTTCAACAGTTTTTTGGAGGGGGTGCTGGAGAGGAAGCTAGTTTGAGTTCTAGTCCTTTCACTACAAAAGCTTCCTTTGGGCAAGTTGCTTATTCCCCTGGAACTTTATTTCACTGCCTATATTAATCGATTTAATAAATTAAGGATCTTTCCTGCTGTAAGTTTCGATGATTTTGCTGCCCCAGACCTCAGGGACTTCTTGGGACAAGGTCTCCAAAGGGAGCCTTCCAGCTCCCTGGGCACCTATGGAGTGGGAGGAAACAGAAGGATAGACCAAGGACCCTACGGAGGGGCCCCTGGCATCTAGGATTGGCGCGTCAGATGAAGACAGTCAAGGCCAGCTCCCACCCAATGGATCGGTGGCCCGGTTGCTCTCGAAGGCCTGGCTCAAAGCCTGCACCCTGACCCACAGCCACGGTGTTGCTAGGGAAACGAGGGTCTGGAGCCAGCTGGCTGCGTCACTCAGGCTGGAGTCATGCTGACCTGCCAGCCTCTGTCCTCACTCTTTCTGACCAAGGACTTCTGATCGTTGCCGGGGAAAGAGAGATGCCCCCCGGAGAAAGCTTTTGTTGGGAGTGCCCGCTGTGGTTAAGTAATAGCAAAATGGAGATGGTGAGAGGACTGGAGGGAACAAAGGTGGATGAGAGAGAAGGCAAGAGAGTATCTTTTGGCAGCTATGCCTTTGAATTATATACCCTAGCCATCACGAGTCTCCGCTTCCTATGCATGAGGATAGCAGGTTAAATGGCTGTTGTGAGGATCACATCAGACGGTGCGTGAAGAGGGCCTGGCACACATCCCGGTGTGTGGCAGTTCTCAGTACACAGCGTGTGCTTACAGGGAGACAGTAGGGCATGCGGCCTTCGTAGCCAGACAGCTCTGGGATAGAATCCTGCCTCTGCCTACGACCAGTCATGCGTTTTCTCCCCTTTGGAAGATAGGAATAATGCCCTTGACCTCACGGGGTTGCTATGAAGACAACTGGGGTCGTGTGATAAATTGGCTGGTTCATTGTAGGAACTCAATGTAAGTCCCTCATGGCTGCCTGCTCCTTTCACCCCTCCCTCACCACACACATGTGCATGCACAGTCACACATGCACACCCCTACGTATTCTTCTTGACCACAACAAGCTTGGTATTCAGCTGTGGGAACATGGAACATGCTCCCCTGTCCTCATGGCTGGACTCCAGATCACGCTTCCTGGTAGCTTTGACTTCTACCCCCAACTCCAGGTGCAGGCATGACTCAAATTCACCACCTGGAAGATGGGCCAGGGAGAAACAGCCATGGTTGCAGGTCCAAAAGAAAGAGGGCGTCTTCCTTAGCCTGTTGTACTCAGGACTGGCAAGAGCTACATCATTATGCTTTTGCTTTGGAAAAGTAACAGTGATAATCATCGCAGTTGACTTAAATACATTTCATAATAATAACTGGTAATAATAATAGCTAGCATTCCCTGAGCATTGCCTCTATGCCAGCTGCTATGAAAATCACTTTAGAAATGTTGTTTCATTTGATTCTCATCATAAGACTGTGAGGCAAGCATTAGTATACCCATTCAAAGATGAAATAATTGAGGCCCAGTTAACCCTAAGCCACACTTGGCAAATGAGATCGAGGACTCACACACAGCTTGGTTTGTGGGCTGTGATATGTTAAAAGGCTGATTTGTGTTGAACTCCTCCTATCAATTAATCACATGCTCTCCTATCATCTTTATAACAACCTTGAAAGGTCCAGATGTTTCTCCAGCTATTCCCCTGGCACCTCCCAATCTGCTCCTCGTTTTTACTTATTTCAGGCATTTGGAGATCCCATTCCTGAGCTCTCAGCTGCGGACTGAGACAAGGCAGCCGCTCTAAGTACCTGGAGCTGAAGGCACAAAGACATGCAAAGTTCTAACACAGTGACAGCAGTGTCCCTCAGGGGCACCTGGAGACATTCAGGCACTTCGCTCCCAAAGGTCCAAGAGGTCTGCTTACCCAGGTTTTCCCACGCACCCAGCTTTGCATCCTGTCCCCTAGATGCCCTGCGTAGCCCTCCAGCTGGCAAATGTCCCCACGCCATCCCCAGGGCTCCCCTTTGATGTCTCTCCTGCAGGGAAATGCCCAGCCCAGCCTAGGTGCCTAGGGGCCGTCTCCCATCTTCCCTCCTCCACTCCCAGCCCTTCCTGTACAGACACACCCTACACTCTCCTCTGTCACGGCGTTCAGCAGAAGGCTCCCGCTCATTCACCTGCTGAAAGCCTTTCCCGTGTGGCCTTGGGCCCCTCCAGAGCACAGAGTGTCTCAATCCTCCTCAGCATCCCCGGCACCTAATATAGGGCCTGCCCAAGGCGGGGGCTTGAAGCTCTACGGTGGAATGATGGACGGGTGACAAGGGTGAGGGAAGATGTGAGAGGCAGCAGGAGCGGGAAAGCACCCTTGTGGTGTGGAACGTGAGGGATGCTGCTCTCAGGCTGGTGACAATGACCCAGGAAGGGCAAAAGCTTCCATCTATGTACCTATGTTCCCAGCAGATCGCAGATCAAAGTGTTCTTGCTCAGGGCTTGAAGGCAGAGAACAAAAGGGAACAAAAGCTCTGTACTCATCTCCAGGGAAAGTCCCCACTGTTAGCCCAACGCTGACAGGAGAAAGGGTCTCACAACCCTGCTACCTCAGTCCCCACTCCCCTACTGGGATGGGACTGTGACTGGGAACAAGTGTGGTGTGGCCCAGTCTAAGTGGCATGGGGTCATTCCTTTACAAAGTGTCCATCCCCTAAGTAAAGACAATAAGGACTGTCTCCAGTGTCTCAGTGGTGATGCACAGTTGACCCGTGAACAATCCATGGATTACAGGCACTGAGTGCCTGCACATGTATGACTTTGACTTCCCCCAAATTTAACTCCTTGTTGACCAGAAGCCTTACTGATAACCTAATAGTCCATTAACACATAGTTCACATGTTATATGTACTGTATACTGCATTTTTACCATAAAGTAAACTAAAGAAAATATTAGAAAAATTATTAGGAAGAAAAATACATTTACAGTGTTTGTTGAAAAAAAATCCACATAAAGTGAACCTATGGTGCTTAAACACAAAGTTTGAATGTGTGATGTTCAAAGGCCAACTATCTCTGTATATGTGTTTTGTGTGCCGGAAATGTGAAAATGGGCAGTCTGCCAATCAATGGCTCTACCATCTGTGAGTATATGGGGGGCTTCGGCAACCTGGGGTCTGACTTTGCTCTAAGTTTTCAGAAGGGAGAAGGCCAAATCTTGCTTCTAGCTAGTGGTTAAATTTCCTCCTTTGCAAACAAATGCAGGTCATAACTGATTACCTAAACTGACCTCAATGTTCCCATCTGTATATTGGGAATGTCTAGCCTAGATGGGAACGGAAAACACCTTACACGAGTCAGTTTCTTGCTCTCACAGACCTCACTAGGGGGCCTCTGCATTCTTTCCCACCAAGCTAGGTCCTGGCCCCAAGTCCCTTTCAATGCAGTCTTTTAGGCAATTGCTATTATTTGATCATACATGGCACAGAATGAGGAACTCAGGCATGGTTGATGATCACTGAGGCCTCTTCCAGCTCTGACACATTAAGATTTGGCTTCACCTGGCAATGCTGCCCCAAAGTCAGATCAGAGAAGCAAGTTGTGCAGAGGGGTATCCATGAGCAATGGGAGTATTTCAACCGCTGCCCAAGCTGAGGGTCTAAACTCTAAGGCTTTCCTTGGAAGTGCAGATGGTTCCCTTGGGCCAGATGCCAATGTCTAAAGGGTTCTCAGAGGTGACTGTGGTGTCTTGTTGGACCCAGCCTCTGCAATTAAAACAGCCTGGGTTCAAATCCCTGCTCTGCCAAGGCCCCTGGGGCAAACGCCCACAACTCCTCTCACCACTCCGAGGCTCCGTTTCCTCGAGTGTGAAATGCATATAAGAATGCCTACCTCCAGGCTTGTTATGAGGAGTAAATTGGATAAAATAATGTATGTGAAAATGCTTTGTGCGTTGCACTGTGCTAAGCACATGCAAAGGATTATTATTCTTGGTCTGTACCAATAGGAAAAAGACTAGGATGTTCCGTTCCAGATGGACTCAATCTAAACCAGAGAACAAATGCTTTTTTTGGTAATTTCATCTGGTAGAAACGACACTCTCACGGGCCTATTTGTGTTAAATGAACCAAATCCTGTATCATCTTTTTGCATAGTTCTGAGGAGAAATCAGTTGGCTCTCTCCTCTGGCATGCTGCAGGCTAGAGAATGTCCAGCTCACATTTAACCTCTGGTAGCCCTGCCACCTGCAAGATAAAACACTGTCCCAGTTGTGGCTGGTGCGGCTCAGTGGATTGAGTGCTGGCCTGTGAACCAAAGGGTTGCTGGTTCGATTTCCAGTCAGGGCACATGCCTGGGTTGCAGGCCAGGTCCCCAGTCGCCGTTGTACAAGAGGTAACCACACACTGATGTTTCTCTCGCTCTCAAAATAAATAAAATCTTTTAAAAAACAAAATAAAAACACTGCCCCAGGGCTATGGTGACCATACTATAGGCGCCTACACAGAAACCAAGGAAGGTGTGAGGGGAGGGTGCAGCAGTGTTCGGCCACTTCCCACCACCACGCGGGGACCCTGCATAGACAGATGCAGCCGGGCTGAGATCCCTGGCCCTGTTCTAGTTAAGGGCTGTGAGGCTCAGTGTGACCGGAAGGCAGGGGACATGGGGGCAGTGGGACTGGAGAGGTTGCCAAGGGACATCAGATCTGAGAGGGCCGCAGGGAGGAGCTTGGACATCAGCCTCCAGGGCAATGACAAGGTGTCCTGGGTTCTCCTCTAAGGAGTGGCATGACAACACACACCATCATGTTTTAGAAACATGCTGCAACAACTGCTTCTATGTATGAACTTGACCAGGCCATGGAACGTCCAGATGCTGGTCAAGCATTATTCTGGAGGGACCTGTGAGGGGTGTTTTAGACGAGGTAACCTGACCGAATCAAGCAGATTTGCCTCCCTAATGGGAGTGGCCTCACCAGAGCAGGTGAAGGCCTGGCTGGAACAACAAGGCTGCCCTCCTGTGAGTAAGAAGGACCCCCTTCCGCCTGGTTGTATGCAGCTGGGCCACTGGCCATTTCTCTCCTGTGACTTGAACGGAGAGATTGGTCCTTGGGTCTCTCAAGCCTGCCAGCTTTGTAACTGGAACTTAGGCCATGGCCCCCTTGGGTCTTCAGTTTGCCAAGTGGATCTTGGCTTGGAACCGCTCCGCCTTTGTAATCACATGAGCCGAGTCCTCATGATAAATACCTATCTCCCTTTCTCCACATACAGACGGAACCATATACATGTGCCTGGGAACATCTAGCCCAGATGGGAACGGAAAACACCTTATACATGAGGCACTGTTTCTCACTCTCACAGACATTGCTAAGTGGCCTCTGCATTCTTTCCCACCATGCTTGGTCCCGACCTGCAATCTGATTCAATGCAGTACGTCAGGCAGTTGCTATCACTCGATCATAACTGGCACAGAAAGAGTAACTCGGGCCTGACTGGTGACTGCTGAGGCCTCTTCCAGCTCTGACATGTACGAATACATGTACAAATATATGATAACATGTGTTTCATAAGTAAATCATATGACACATGAATATATCATATATATGAACATTTTATATAACAGATCCTCCCCGCCCCGCCACTTTGGTTCTGTCTCACAGGCTAATCCCAGGGCTGTTGTGTGGACTGGGCTGATGGTGAACAAGAGTGCATGCAGGGGGACCAGCAGGAGGCCAGCGCTGGAGTCCAGGTAAGACATGAAGTCACCTTGGGACAGGGTGGCAGCAGTTAGGTAGAAAGAAGTCCTGAACTTCCCAGATTTATTTGGGAAGTAAAATTGAGAAGACTGGGGTGGTTTGGAAGTGGGAGGCATGAGGGAGAGGCTGACAAGTCTCCTAGGTTCCTAGGTGTCTGGTTCTTATCTGGCTCTGCCTTCGCGCACAATGGTGCTTTTCACAGAAACACGGGGCAAGGACTACACAGTGCAGGGTCGAGTTTGGGCAGGCAGGGGAGCCAGCGTGATACCAGATATCAGAGGACAGCTTGGAGGTGCAGGTGCAACGCGGGAGGAGGCATCAGCCAGGAACCGGGACAGACAGGGTGGCTGAGATTCGCCACAGAGAGCATGCAGTCCAGGAAGAGGGACCCCTGGAATGGGGCCGGTGAAACCACAGTGTTTGTAGCGGAGAATGAAGCTGCAAAAGAGACAGGGAAGGAACAGGCAGGAGAGGAGGCGGGCAATCCGGAAGATTTGGTACCACGCAGCAAACCCGTCCACGTGCCTCAAACTGGAAGTAGTCAACCCCATCAAATGGAAGGTCAAGCAAATGGGCTTTGAAAAGTGCCTGTGGCTGGTGAAGTCCCTGGGGGGAGTAAATTGGCACCCCTGCAGGACTCAGCTCCAGACCACACCTTTCATGCCTGGTGGCTGTCTTTGAAGCATGTTCCCTCAGGAGACTGGAGGCCCAGGAGTGCTCTCCAGCTCACAGCAGCCTCCTTGGCCACACCTGCCCTCACAGGAGGAGGTGACATTTGATGACACCTTCCCCTTCTGCCTTCCTCCTCTCCCCACCTCACCCTGGGCTGCCTTTCAAACAGACAAAACTCCTGTAAAGAGTCGTCTAAAAATGTTGCAGCTGACATTCAAAAGTGCATTGTAATGCAAATAGAAATGCAGAAATTCATTCCCTTGGACAGTTTTGGGAAATTATAATAGAGATAAAACATCTTTTAAAGGCTGTGATAGGCATTTATTGGAGGGGACAGCTCCATGAGATTGGCCTCTCCCGAGCTAAACTCAAGAGCAGTACAACCTTCACATGGAGAATGTCCTTTCACCAGGATTACTGAGTCTCTAAACTTGAAAAAGGCATATTAATGGCATACATTTTCTCTTCTCTTTGTCCTTTCTCTCCATTTCTCTTTGTGGCCTTCCCTGCATTTATCTCCTTTATCTAGTGCTTTTCTGTCTCCTCTGATCTTCCTCAATCTCTGTCTCTGTCTCTCTCTCTTTCTCCCCCAACGCACCATACAACCCAGAATAAACAATTCCTTCTCATACACACATCCTTCACCGGTCAATTTCTTCATGAAAAAGATAGGAAAGTGAACATTCAGGAAACCTATCAGACTGGCAGTTTCTGTATCCATCATGGTCCACCTGGAACAGCGGGTGACAGGGGATGACAAAAGTGCAGGTCATAAAGCCTTTCTGACATCTTCCTAGCCAAGTTCCACAACTCCATCCCTCCACAGGGCCCCTCTCTGCAGCCTCTGCAACCTAGGCCCCTTCTCAACCCCAGGCTAAACTGCCCCTGTCCTTGGTCCTGAGGCAAGTAAGGAGGGCTAGGAATAAATCAGCAGCCATAACACTTCCTCTGCTCCCTTACGTATGTGCACACATACACACACACATGCACACACACACTCTAGGAACACAGTTTCCTGAGGAAATGTGGCAGCTGCTGGTGAAACAAATGGGTTGAATCAAGATAATAATTAGGTGCCCTTCTCAGTGCCATATGAATCCATCATTGATCTGTCTATTCTCTCATTGGATCCTGTATTCTGCACATGGGGAAGCATAAGCATTTTCCCGAGATCACTCAGCTGCTAAGAGATAGAATTGGGATTTGAACCAAGATCCATCTGGCTGCAGAGCCTGTGTTTCATCTCCAAGTGAGGAAGTCTGTCCAAGGGAGCCAGAGGGAGGCTAACTTCACACACAGGGTCTTAATCATGAGCTAGGATTCAGGTTTCAAGATCACAGGTCAGAAGAGCATGCGGATATCCAGTCAAAGACTGAAATGGAGCCCTGATGGGGAGAAAGGTAACTTTCCAAAATATAGGTATATCCAGAACACAAAAGCATGTAGCGAAATTGTTATTAGGTGGGGCAAGAGACTCAAAACTTCACATGGGGCTGGAGGCACACCCTGGGCGCAGAGGGGGTATTCAAGGAGCATGATAGGCGGAACAGCCTTCATACCCATCGAGTGACCTCTAGGACCCAGCTCTTCCTAGTGTCCGCCAGGTACCATCTAACTGACCCTTCCAGTGCTCCGGTCCCCTCCAGACTAGTAGGATGCCCAGGACACCAGCTGGTGGTAGAAAACGCCCCGCCTCACTGACTGGATCTTCCCAGTCCTCCTTGGCATGTCCAGGGCTCCTCCACAATCAGTGCCCGAGGACGGGACTGTTGTCCTGGCTTTCAGTTTGCCCTGTGATAGAAAAAGCAACACCGAGGGCAACGACCACCATGCCTCCCTTCTGTACCTAAAGCAGGCGTAGCTTTCTCAATGACCCCAATTCACTCTCTAAAATGGTCTAGACCAGCCATCCTGATTAATCAGAACTAGAATATGCATCGAAAGCTAGGAATCACCACATGATAGTGACTGGCTTCCCTACCATGGGCCAGTCTGTCCCTCTTTCCAGCTGTCTATCAGTGGATTAAAAAGAGTCTTTAACAAAATGATAAACTACTGGGAGGTCACAACAGGCTAGTAATGAACACCGTGGGGACGACGCGCACATCACGTCTGTCGTGGTGCCCCAGCACCTGGCACAGTGCTGCAGTGAACTCAAGGATTAACAAAGATAAGCTGTAAAGCGCTGTGCAAATGTCCATGGTTGTTGTCCATGCCCTGTTTTGGTCTCTTCTGCCTCACTCCTCTTCCACCTTCGGCCTTCCAGTCAAGGACAGCCCACTGCTGGGGGCTAAACACAGATTTTAAAGAGTCCTGGAACTCCTACCCTCTCTGATTGAAAGAAAACGTGCAGGGATGGTCCTTTCTCATGATGTATGTACTTCACAGGGAGAAATGAAGAGCTGTGGCCAGGACGAGAATTCTCAGCAGATGCTCACAATTTTTGTTTTAAGTTACTGTTGTTCATGGACCCACAATGCCAGGCATCTCACCTACCCTATCTCATTTCATTCTCCCAACAGCTACGCCCGGGAATTACTACCCCTCCTTTAACTCAGGAGGAAATGGAGATGCAGAAGTTACTCTAACCCAGGAGACCTGGCACGGAAGGATTTTAGAAGAGCCCCCGGCGCCCCAAGTCCCATCTGTCACCTCAACGCTGCTCCTCTACCTGTGCTCCTCCCCCCAGCTCAGCCCCCACAGCGATGAGCTTCCAAACCCAGACTGCAGCACCTGGTTCCCAGGGACCCTTATTTAGCACGTGTCAACGATGCACACAGGGTGGCTGTGGAGAGAAGGGTC
Organism: Noctilio leporinus; assembly: GCA_004026585.1. Lineage (NCBI taxonomy): Eukaryota > Metazoa > Chordata > Mammalia > Chiroptera > Noctilionidae > Noctilio > Noctilio leporinus. The sequence continues at coordinate 999,553 of PVIW01000018.1, forward strand.
ACCGCCTCTGAGTCCAGACATCTTTCAATTCTTCAAGGGAAAATCCCCAGTATCTCTGAACGTGTAAACACATAGGCATGTGTGTGGATTGTTTGAGAAAGCAGGGCAAGAGGGGCAAAAGGGGAAAAATTCGGGTGACTATAATAGCACAAACAATAAAATAGAACTTAAAATCTAAAACTATCCCCAGCCTCTCATGCCCCTACTTCCCAGCATCCATCCCAAATTAAAAATGAAATCTCACAGTACATAGCATTTGTTGTGCTGTCTAAGTGGCCACAGCAGATGCGGCCAGAAGGAGGAGGAAACACACACAACGGGGCTAACCAGGCTCTTCTTGGGAGTGAGCACCGGTGACGGAAGAAAGAAAAGCTCCTCTACCCTCGACGCACAGAGAGAAACGCCACCAGGCCAAGCTCACCCAGCAGGTTGGAAGCTGGAAGGCTCTCTGGGTCTGGAGGGGGCCGAAGCTGCTGCAGCTGCCTCCTCTCTGGCCCCTGCCCCATCTGACGTGGACAGAGGCCACGTGTCCTCTACACAAAAGAATGAGGTTCCTGGAGTGGAGGAGACGGCAGCAGGATGGAGATGGGGAGGGGTTCGCATGAGAGCCGTGTCCCAGGCCCCACTGCAGGATGAGGCAAATTAGTTCCACGGCTGGAGCGAGCGGAGGTTTTTATAAACATCACCTAATTGTATTACCTCAAAGTCCTGAAGCTTATTGCCCTGCTTAATGATGTATCACATTATTTATAGGGTGGCACAACGAGGCTCCTATTGATTGAATGCACTTCCTTAAAGACCGTCATTGTCACAGTCATAAAACAGGGCCATTCCCAGACAACTCAATTATGTCCCCTGCATCCATAAACTGCCCTGCACCCCACTCAGCCACATGGGAGGCTGGGACCACAGCAGGGGTGCAGGCCCTCCGGGACACAAGCAAGGGCCCTGGAGGTGCACATGCTGGTGGTCCAGGGCTTCACCCAGCTGGGGCTGACGGGTAGTGTAAGAGGCGCAGGCAGGGGTGGGGACCCTCCTCTTTCTTGGTCCTGCTGGTGGCATGGAGCAGGGGAACTCTGAGCCAGCTCTCCCCTCCCTCTGGGTCTCCAGTGTTTCCCAACCACGAAAGTGGAGTGCTAAGCCCAGTGAGACCCCAAGGTCCCCTCTGGCTCCACATTCTGTGCTTTCAGGAGTTCTGGTTGAGCCACGTGAACAAGGCGCAAGCACATTTTTAACATCACCCTGACCGTCAACCCAGACTCTTTCTTTTTCACACTAAGAGATGATTATAGTAACAAAGATAACAGGAAGTGGCCCTCATCTTATTTCTTATTAGCTCTTTGTCTGTGGGCACTTGGCTTGGCCTATTAGGGACTCGATTTCTCATCTGTGAAACAGGGGTATGAATACATGGACCTAATAAAATACATAGGCACGTACGCGGTATTTCTATCTTTCCCCAAATGCTGTTACACCCGCCACGCCCCCTTCACGCGGGAGGCAGACCAGGACAGCTACCGAAGTACCCACGTCCCCGGAAGGGACTGCCTCTCCCAGGGTGAGCGGTGCAGGCTGGTCTCCATCGGGTTCGGGAGCGTCCCTCCTGGCAACAGCCGGGCGCCGCAGGGAAGTAGGAGCGCGTCGCTCCGGGCTTACCTTTCTGGTACTGGAGCCACAGCTGCTGCTGCACCTTCTTGCTGGGGAAGTGGATGACGCAGGTGAGCTCGGAGCCGTACAGCGCCTCCGCGATGTAGTGGGAGCCGTAGTGCTGGAGGAAGGTCAGCAGCTCCTCCCGGCTGCTCTCCTTGGTCAGGATCTTGAGGACGTTGGTGAAGCCTGGTCGGGGGAGGCGCACGGGAGGGCGTCAGAATTTGCAGGCTGGGGCTGCCAAGTTACAAGTGGCAGGAGCGTCTTTCCAGCCAGGGTCGGGTGCCTCACCCCTCACAACAGCGTGGCCGCCGCATTCCTCCCTGACTTAACACAGCCAAGGTTGCTCTCTCTGGGGACACGCAGGACACTGATCCCGGGGAAATCTACAGGAGAGGAAGGACTAAAGCTTGGTGACCTGCATCCCAGGGACCTAAAAGCCACCATCAGGACATCCAAGCCGAGGGCTCCGTGGATCAGGCACACAGCTAGACATTTCACCCACAGTGTTTCATTTAACCTTTGCGTCAACTCTGCGGCCCCAGCTCGACAGCCCCCATTGTGATGAGCAGGTCAGAGCTCAGAGACTTTACAGGGACTTGCCTCGGTTCTCCAGCCAGGGTAACGAGGACTCCAACACACTTCTACCGTCACTCCAAAGTGCCTGCACTTCCCACTGCACCCAAGTCCGGGTTGACCTGTCCACAGCTGGAGCCCTGGGGCAGATACCCAGCATCCTCTTACCTGATTCCTGGCTGAGCTCCCTGTAATAACACTTCCCTTTCCATCTCAGCCAGGGCCTCCCTAAGCAGTCATATGTCATCCTGAACATTGCCAAGGGATTGTTGGCTGCTCAGTTGTCCTTGGCCCATGGCCCAAGGAACCTAAGTCCTCAGAGCCCAGCATGGGGCCCTGCAATCACTCAACGGCCCTTGCTCCCCTTCCCTGGCCTTCCACCATCATCCAGGCCTATGCTTGCAGGAGCCTTAGGACCTTCTCCATCTCCTCCCTCCTCCTGGATGAAGCCAGTGACCTTATCTGAGCATTGCAGGCCTCCAAGGTCATCTCCCATGAGACTCCTGCATCAGGCTTTACTTCTAGCTAAGTCAGTTTTCTTATCTCTCCTGAATACGGCATAGGAATTCTACTACCCTTTCTTCATTTATATCTCTCATCTTACCTCCAACAGACACAGACACAGACATACACACACACACCACCAAGTCCACCCACCTCCGCACTTCCTGCCTAAGTCCCACCTGCGCTTCAAGGCCCTGGGACACCACCCCTCCTCTAAAAAGTCCTTCCCAGCATCCTGGCCAGGGTAACTTCCCTGTACCTTTGACAAGCTCCACCTTGAAAACACAAGTTCACTCTCATTGGTCTCTGAGTCTAGGCACGCGTCCCTTCCCACCCCCACCCCCAGCAGGCGCAGGGCACAGTTCAGGACAAGGCAGGCGCGCCAATCACCATTATTACAAGAACAACCAACCCCACCACATCAGAGTAAAATGTAAACGAGCAAGCTCTTTCCAGCGTTACAAATGAGCTCCAATTTGCCAACATTTTATTTACAAGGGGGTTCTTGGGAGTGTCATTATTGATTAATTAGAGCAGATCCACCTTTGCAGTTCTCCTAGGAACATCGCAGTCTCTTTCGCAAGTGTGATGCGCAGGTGTGGGTAGGGGGGGAACAGAACAGCACTCAAAGAATGGGCGCTTGATTAGAACAATCTCTCTCCATCAACCTGTTAACTCATGCAACCGGGTAATTAATACAGCAGTGTTAATGATGAGGTAGTGCCTGTCAAGTAATAAATAACACTGTGGAGATGCCCTGTGGCTCTATCCAAGCAGACAAAACTGCAATCAAATCCTTGCTCTGCTCCACTTCTGCCAGTCACTTAGCTGTGTGATCTTGGGCAAGTTACCTAGCTTCTCCGACCTTCTGTTTCCTGATCCGGAAAGCAATGGAACAATAATGCCTTCCTTACAGGACTGCTATACGTCTAAGACATAAAATGTTAGAAAGTTCTGACCGATGTCAGCAATAATTACTACTGGTATGTCTCAGAGGGTAAATGAGTACCAACCGTATTGTTCATGAACAAATGATATTGGAAAAGAAAAAGTAAGAAATAAGCCAGCAGGTAATGAGAAGACACTGGGGCCATAATCCAGAGGCAGGGCTGTAAGGGCCAGGGCAGAAAACCCCAGGTCAGGCCCCATGTTTCCGAAGTCCCTCACACATTCCTTACTTGTCAGTTTTCACTTCTATAGTTTCATTCCATCATTAAGCATCAGCACCAATCATGTGCTGATTCTCTGTTACAGAAAATAAAAGAACATAGGATCCAGACTCTACTACTTGCGGCCGCAGATCTGTGGGCGAGATGGAAGCACCGAGATATGAATGAAGCCCCTGTTGGGGTTTTCATATAGGCACTGCTCACAGGGGCTTTCTTGAGTTCTAGCGGGGAACGGGCCATGTGGGAGGGGTCTCCAAGCACAGTGGGCTTCCCTGGGCAAGGAGATCCAGACAGAGGGAACCGCATGTGCAACGTCACCAAGGCATGAAGGAACATGTCCCACTGGGAGAGCTACAAATCGTCACTGTCAGCACAGGCTCACGGTTCAGGGGGGTAAGGGCTGACTTGGGCGCAGTGCCCTGGTTGCCCCGCGGCGGTCCTCACCTGCTGAGAGGGTGATGGTGCTGAGCTTCACTCGGTAGAGGTTGCTCCGGACCCTCCACTGCTGCACCATAGGGTAACCCATGGCTTCGTCGTACCGGATGTCTCCTGCGGGAGGGAAGAGGAGGTCCCGTGAGCCCAGCATTTTACAGGCCTCGAGTCACACCCCTGGCCTGCGGCCCTGGGCTCCGCGTGATGGACATGTTTTCTAAACTGGCAGGGGTCGGGCCTGGATGTGCGGGCTCCCGCCGGGGCTGACAACTCTATCCGGAGCACAACTCCGGACCTCCTCCTGGCCTCTGCTCTCTGCCCCAGGCCCGCCTGCAAGCTCCGTGCACCTGCTTGGAGGCCCTTTTACCCTACAAACAAGAGTGTGCTGACAGTCTCCTCTGACCCTGCTGGCAACTTGCCATGGGAGACTAGATAGCTCAGCGGCTCAGTTTCCTCATCTGATCCTGCTACGACCCACGCTGACCCTATTCCGTAGCTACATCATGAGACTCAAGTCAGGTGACTGGAAATGCTGTACATAAGGGCCGGGGTCACTCAAGTGCAACCCTGCACCATGCAGTGCCAACGTGGCTGCTTTCCCAGGGGGCAGCGGAGTTGCACAGAGACCATGCGAAGAGCCTAACATGTTTATTGTCTGACCTTTTATGTTTGCTGACCCATGGGGAGACCATTGTTTCCTAACGTAGAAATGTGAGCTGGTTGTAGACATCATGAAAAATGTGCACGCACATTAAAGGTTTCTGGTAAGACTGAGAAACACTGGCTGAAGAAAAGCTCAGCACTTGTGTTCGAAAACCTCTGGTTTCTCAGCACTTTGAATGGATTGATGTGTACAGAAAAGCTCCACAGAGTGGTATGCAGCATTTTGCAAACGTCTTTCACCACTGAACCCCTTTTCTATGAAGAATCTGCTGGAAGCTCACATCTCGCAGAATGCATTTTGGGGTAGCAAAAGTATAGACAAATAAATAAATAAATAAACAACAATAAAACCACAACCAAACGTTCACAAGTGGCTAACTTGGGGTGGTAGTTGCATAAAAGAGTTTTGTTTTTCTGATTTATATTCATCTCCATTTTCCAAATGTCCTACCCTGAGCATTTCCAACTCTCTTCTTTATAATCAGAGCAGAAATACATGAATAAGGCTCGTCACATCATTGGTTATTATTACTGCTGTTACATAGTCTCTGAAAGTGGCAGGCGCATTTTCCATCTTTTCCTTTTGCCCCCTGGTGAGGAGGTGCTTAGAGATATTTGACACCAAGATTAAAATGAGAATCTCATTGGAACAAGTTGATTTCTTCCTGGACATGACTGCAGTATTAAAATTGTCCATTACTGTCAACTTTTTTTTCCCTCCTTAGCCTCTTCAAGTATAATATAATTTCTTTCAGAGGCTTTCATTTTAAAGTAAAATATTCATGATCCCCAAAGATAGGTCCACTGGAGCGAGGTTGGTTTGTTACAAATACGGCTTTTCTGTTTATCTGCTCTGCCTGTCCTCTCCTTCCTCTGCAGAGACTGGGGAGGGGGTGGCCAAGGGTGGGGGCAGTGGGAGTTGGAGGGCATGTTTCGGGTCAGCCTGCCCAGGAAAACCAGACTCCAGTGCCCAGTAGCCTCTGCCCATCTATTCATGCTCCTCCCTGCTCAGATCGAGCTTGGAGGGGGTATTGGCAAATGGGGCCCGTTCCCAGGAGAGGGAGTCAGAAGCCATGAACACAGACCATTGATACCAAAAGAAAAAAAAAAAAAAAGTACTGCTTCTTCTGGTTATCAAGAAATGTCTAAAATCATCTTCTCTGCTTCTTAGCCCATCACCCTGGGCCTCCTGCAAGTGGTCATTACTCCAGCACTCTCTTCCCCCACCCCTCGTCCTTTCTGGATTTCAACATGGAACAAAACTCCTCCACTGGGATGTCAGCCACTTGAGGTGGACGCTGTGGTCTGCATTTCCCTGTCTCTGCAGAGCCTAGAAGAGAGCCTGGTACACAGCAGGCTCTCAGTAAATAACAATTTACTGGCCCACTCAGATTCACACGCTCATCCCTGGTCTTCCTCCATCCCTGAGCCCCATCTTACCCGACTCTGCCCTAGATCCCTGCCCAGGGGCTAGAGGTAGAATGAAGCTCTGGGATGGGGGAAGATATTTTTTCCTGATAATTAAAAACAAACAAACAAAAAAAAACTCTTGAAATAGAATGTTCCTTGATTAGGACACTTTTAAACACCCCTGAATCAAACAGATAAATCCTAAAAATTCATGCTCTTTGTGTGGAACCCTAGTGTAGTAAACATTTGACACCCATGGTCTCCATTCTCTGAAAACTAATCATTATGCCCATTTTCCAGAAGGAAAAACTGAGGCTTGGAGAGGGATACTGTCCAAGAACACACAACAATCAGTAACAGATACAGGATCCTTCTCATTAGTGCACAGCACCTCTCCACAGACCATGGCACCGTGGCTTCAGGAGGTGACCAACTTCCCATCACTGGGGATCTGTGAGGGAAAATCACTCAGCAGAAGCACTGCAGACTTGACTTCCTCATCAGTAAGGGGGAATGGACCAGAAGCCTTTATAGTCCATGTCAGCTCTGAAATTCTTATGAAGATCTTATGAAGGATGAAAATTAAAGAAGGCATGGCAGTTTTTAGACACATGTTTACATGCATGATCTCCTGTGTTCTGCCTATGCCCCCCAGCCCCACCCCCCGCAGTAGGACAGGCAGGGAGGTGATGCAGAATAGTGGGTACAGCATCAGCTCTGGCATGGAGACCAACAGGGCTGAAATCCCGACGGGACTTTGGACTAGCCATGGGGTCTCGAGGGAGCTAAACGGTTTCTTTAGCCAGTCTAAAAGGCCACGACAGCCCTGGCTGCTGCGGCCCGGCGGGTTGGGTGTCACCCTGCAAACTAAAAGGGGACAATAATACCCATTATACGTGCACAGTGCCTGGCCCCCAGGGGACTTAACATGCCTGTGTTCTGCCCCTTCTGAGATTAGATGCACAAGGTTTCCAAGAGACTGCAGGTAACGGAGGGACCGAAACCTAAATCTGTCATGTTTCAGGCTCTTCCCTGGGGGACAGTTTCCCTCTCAGCAAGGTGGCTCAGTCATCCCTCAGGCTGACCCTTGTCCCTGGGTAGTAGCTGAGAAAACCAACTACTGTATCAAAAAGACAGAGTCAGGGCCCTTCCACCTTAGGAAAGTCCCCAAGAAAAGGGTCAGCGAGGAACTGGGACAGGGCACTGAGGAGCGGAAAGGCACAGCAAGGCGGGACAAATACGGAGACCCAGGAAAGGCTGCACAAGTCAGCTTCTCACTGAGGGACAGACAGCTGCAGAGTGGAGTGAAAAGCGCAGACGACTCAGAGCCAGGGCACCTGGTTCTGGTCCCAGCAAACCTGCTGCGTCACCTTGGGCGGGTCCCTTCACTTCTCTGGGTCTAGGTTCCTCATCTGTACAGTGAGGCAAACGATATCCACCCTTCTGAACAACTCAGCAACAATGCTCAAAAAAGTTGCTTTCAAGTGAGAGGCTGCAGTGGCAGGGAGGTGGGGCCCACTGATGTCCCTTTAGAATGATTTAAAAATGCACCTCATGGAAAAAAGCCAGACACCAACAAACAGGACCCGCTCCACTCATAGGCAGAATCAAAAGAAGTCGGACTCATAAAAGCAGACAGTAGGTCTCTGGGGTGCGGAAAATGAGGAGATGTTAGTCAAAGGGTCTGAAGGTTCAGTTATGCAGGATGAATACATTCCGAAGAGCTTACGCAAGGTCTGTCCCAAAAGTATCGGCCGCGCTGTTTTAATTACGCTGACATTGGCTCGATGCTTTTGGGACAGATCTCGTAGACAATAGCAACTATGGTTAATGATACTTGAAACTTGCTAAGAGAGTCGATCTGGCCTGGGCTCTGAAGTCTCGGACAAGCCCCTAGTTCTGCACAGCACCTACGGAGGGGCCCCGGAAATGACAAGTCCCTTTGGCACCCACCCCTGACCAAGGTGGAGGCGGGCGGGACCCATCTCCAAGGCGCTGACGGCTGATATGCACCTGGACACCAGGCGGGTGGTCCAGGAGGCGAGGAAAGGGTCTGCGTGTGTCTTACCAGTGAGCAGCTGGAGGTCCGGGAGGGGCTCGGAAAGGACCCCCCGGCACTGCTCCTCCACCGGCAGCGGGATCACCAGCAGCCCGTCAGCCAGCTGAGGGAAGTCCTTGATGAAGTTGTTCTCCCTGCGGAGAGGAGCAGAGACACTGCCAGACAAGGAAGGGGAGGCCGCAAGGGCCAAGTGGCGGGGGCGCCAGGGCTGGTCGTCCGGATAGAACCTCACCAGTGAGCAAGCTTTGCCCTGGCTCCCTGAGTCCCAGCGCTGGGAACATGGTGCTACCCCAGGCTCAGAACCTAGCAGGCTGGGGGCTCAAACGGCCTACCGCTCACTAGCTACGCCATCTGGAGTGGGCTGGGGGTCCTCTTAGAACCTCAGTTCCCTGGTCTAGAAAGTGAGACCTCAGGGCACTTACAAGCACTTCACGAGCTAAAGCTCTCAGTTACTTAGGACACAGTCCAGTGCTGTCAACTGTACGTGTATTTGGCTGCATAAACGATGATGGTGAACCAGGCCATGCGGGAACTGAGAACAGCATGGGGTGCTTGAAGGAAAAGGGGGTGCGGGTAAACTGCAGAAAGGAAGGGTATGTGCTTGTTATGGTAGAAGGACTCTAAGAGATATTTTTAATCAAATTCCTCCTTTTAGAGAAGGGCAGTGACGCATTCAATAATCACCAATGGGTTGTACTCAAACTCCGGTCTCCCAGCTGCCAGGCTGGTGGCCTCCCTGTCCTAACTTCTTACTAGGCAGGGATACAGGAGACAGACCTCTGAGTGACCTCAGGTTACTGAACCCTGAGTACAGGTCATCTTAAGGGGGCATTCAGTAACAGTGCACCACAGGGTGGCAGGCTTTGCTCTTCTAGACAGCAGACCTGCCTGAAAACAGAACAGTCTGCCAAGAGGAGTAGTGAGCTTCCTGTTTCTGGGAGCATGCAAGCAAGAAATTGGATGGGTGCTTAGCATGGACGGCATTGAGGGCATCGCTGTACTAAAATCAGTTAGAAACACCGACTATAATCTGGAGAGGAAGAGAAGGGGGAGGAGAAAAAGGGAGGGGGTGTTATCACTTCATCCGCAACCTTACAAAGCACATTAGAAAGAGGAAAGCAGAAATCTGTGATGCCAAAGCAACGCCTCTGAAGCCTGGAGCTCAGGCTGTTCAGAAGCAGCTGTGAAAGCTGTTGGGTGGCCGGGGGCACCTTTCTGTCTGTACCCCACACCCTAGCACACCCTACCCCAGGGGCCTGGCGAAGCTCACCATCAGCTCATTGATTAAGTGAACCCCTTCTCCATGCCTGACCCCTGAGCAGGGCAGGGCCCAGGAGAGGAGGTGTGACCCCATCTCCACATCCCTACATCTTTGTTTTCATCATTCTCACTGTCATTTTGACGGTTTATTCATTGAGTTCTTATAACTTGCTGGGATCAGGCTAAGCACGCTCTATCCATTGGATCATTTAATCTTCACCGGCAAGATAGTTACTGTCCTCATTTTATGGAGGAGGAAAAATGAGGTTCAGAGGTCAGAGGTAGCAGAGTTGGGATTTGAATCCAGGTCTGACTGACTGCAGACCTGGTAAAGTGAGGGCTAGGCCTGAGCCTGTCCTCCAGGCATGCAGATGCATCATGGTGAGTTTCTAGGTCCACATGTGTGTATTTAATATGCTATTATGTGTGCCTGTGATCATGGCATCTGTGCGTGTGCTTGATGTTAGCCCTTGAATTTCCTGAAAACCTGAGTCTTTATTTCAAATGCTCTCTGTTTTTATAATCCCAGAGGAGGGAAGGATAGAGCCATCCTTTCCACTCCCAAGTGTCTCTCCTCTAACGCCCTGCCTCCGGGTCAGCCAGGCTTTGGTCCCCGGGCAAATCCAACCCCAAACTGATGATGGGGACAGCACCATGGGTAACCTCTAGATGGCTGGGGACCTGGCTCATGATACTCTTCTTGGGGGAAGGTTTTCCCCCTAAACTTCTTCCAAAAATCAGGGAAAGTCTTAAGGAAGCACCTGAGAAAGAGGGAGCAGATGGAAGGGTGGGAGTTCACAAGTGAGTGTGAAAGACTGGCAGGGAGGGAAGGATGAAGCAGAGAAGGACAAGATAGTCACAGCGAAGACTAAGGATGGTCCCTCAGGAGCGGGCCACCAGGGTGATGGCCATCCTATGAGGCCTCTGCCGGCAGAGGGCGCCCAGGGCCTTCCATTCGATCAGCTCTCTCTGGAGCTGGGAAGCTCTCTGCCAGGGGAAAGTTACCGGGGCTGAGAACCCCCATCAGAACCCAGACAGCAGTTTCAGAATCCACCCACCTGGGAAACGGAAGGGGAGGCTGGCAGGGTGCTGACTGAAACTCATCGGACACTAAGTTCAGATCCTCAGAGCCTGTGAGTGAGTGTAGTTAAAAACTACCAGGCAACTAACCAATCCCAATAATAGGAAGACAGGAAAAAGAATGAGTAGTATTTATTGACTGATCATATTTGCTGATCATCAGCTATGTTCTAGGTAGTGTACCAAGATGCAATAGGTTAGGCCCTGACTAGTGGCACGGTGGATAAGGCACCCGCCTATGAACCCAAAGGTCGCTGGTTCGATTCCCAGCCAGGGCACATAACCAGGTTGCAAGCAGGTGAAAGGCAACCATACGCTGATGTCTCTCTCTCTCTCTCTCCCTTCCCCTCTCTCCAAAAACTAATAAATAACTTTATTAATTAGGATATTTTCAGTATGTTGGCTATCTCCTGTGTGGTAGAACACTGATTGTTCTCAATTAATGTCTCGATTTTGATTGCTGTCAACTTCAACTAAGTATTGTCCAGAGAGAAATCTAACACAGAACTTTGCAAACCACTTTTGACATGTATGATTAGTCACAGTACCTTCTCCATAGTCTGCACACATTTTTGTTTTGCATTTCAGTTCTGGTTTTACCTTTCTTAAAATAATAAAGCATAATATGCTGAAAATGTTGCATCTTTCTTCCATCTTCAATATTAAAATGGCTATGCAAAAACTCACCAAATTTGATAAGATTTTTATTACAATGCCCGCTGACATGACAGCTGCCACAATACAATCTAACACAATGGTTTCAAATAAAGTTAAAGGCTACCAAGTGCTACCAGAGCCACCTTACAGGAAAAGAACAAAGGAATTTTTTGCCAACTCAATATATGCATGTGTGTCATTTTAACAACATGAGAATTCTATGAGATGACTACAATTTTATTCCCATTTTGTAGATGAAGGACTGGATGATCGGAAAGGTTGAGGAATTTGTCCAACTGAGCTCCCCAGTTAGGAAGTGGAGCTTGAGCCCCACTGGCTCGGGGTCCTGGCTGAGTGTCTGACCCTCGGGAGACCCACATTCAACGGTCACCAACCCAGAGCCTGGGCTCTGGTCACTGGGGCAACCTGAAACCAGGTGGTTCTCTTGGTTACAGTCAGCAGGCGATGCTCTTGTGCTCGTGGGGGAGGGTGTTTCTGTGTGTGTGTGTAAAACTGAACACTGCTTTCCAAATAGCCACGGGACCACTGTTCCTTTAGAAACCTTTCCTCCTAATATCTATAAAAACAGTTCTTCCTTGGTTGGTATTATATGGAAACAATTCATCAAATACAGAACAGAACCTGGGCCCCACGGACTCAACAGCTCCAGGAACTAGAAGCCTAATCCATCCCACACTTACTGGGGTGTCCTGTGTTGCAGAGACAGTTCTGCCCACGAGGGAGGCAGCAGTGGGGAGCCAGGGGAGGGACTGCCGTCTGTGAAGACCAGGAAAGAAGGCTTCCGAGACCTTCCCTGTCCAGCCCCTGCCCACTTCTCCTGTCTTATTTTATAAGCATGGACACCTGCCCATTTTTCTCCAGCTGCACCGATGGTCCCTGAATTCCTCTTCATACGTACTTCCTACAAATGAGCCTACTGAGGTCTGGCTCTTTCTGGAAAGCTCTTGCCCCCACAGGCTGCACCTAGCCAGTCTCTACTTATCATTCAGACCACACATCTCTCTGCCTTTGAGCACTTGTCCCAAGATCAGTTCTCCTGTCACATCCTCTTACAGCTTTGTTCCTCGAAGACCTTCACAGTTCCTAACCATACATGGGCTTATGGAGACCTTATTAGATACATCTCTCTCCCACTGGACTCTGGCTCCAGGGGACCCAGACTATGTCTGTCCTTCTTATTGCCACCCCCTACCCAGGGCCTAGCACTGTGCACACTGCATACGAAGTGGACATGTGTTAAGGAAGCAAAGGGGGGAAACCCAGAGACGAAGTAATGTGCCTGACCCACGTATTTTGCTAAGTCTTTCTAATGTTTTATCACAGGGTTCCAGCATGCTTCAGGAATACAGGGACACTGGGGATTCATTGGTGCCTAAAATTCCAGCTCTTCCACAAGCAGCTTAGAAACCTACTTTCTTCCTCAGACCTTTTATTTATTTTTTTAAGATTTTATTCATTGTTTTCAGAGAGAAGGGCAGGGAGGGAGAAAGAAAGGAAGAGAAACATCAATGTACGGTCGCCTTTCACCTGATGCCAGCTGGGGACCTGGCTTGCAACCTGGTTATGTGCCCTGGCTGGGAATTGAACCAGAAACCTTTGGGTTCACAGGTTGGCACCTTATCCACTGTGCCACCAGCCAGGGCCCCTCAGACTTATGTGCACGGGCACCCTGGCTCCTGTGGAGATCAGACAGAGGCCAGCACCACCTGCCCCAGAGTTTGTGGGGACCAGATAGGAAAGGTGATCTCTGCAAGCCAGGGTTGGTCAGAGCTCCCGCTCCCGGCTCATACATGTGCATGGGTGTGCATTCACGTCACATTGGCATGGAGGTGCAGAGGTTGGCGGGGTGAGGAATGCCAGCAGGAGGCCAACAGGCCCCATGGAAAAACTACCTCTTCCATGAAACCATTTTATTTTTTCCCCAGATGGAGTAAATCTTCGCTATCACTTTCCTCTCAAGCACCTTGTTTGTGAGTATATTCCAGAAGTGGCCTTGGGGTCCAGGAGTAGAAAGGTCACGGGCTCAGAAGTCATACAGACATCCCAGTTTCTGGCTGAGTGACCTTGGGGAGGTCACTTACACTTGTTGAGCCTTAGTGACTTCATCTGTACCAAGGGCATGATTAGTTTAACTTCAACGGGTTGGGAGGAGGGTTCATGGAAAGTTACTTGAACGCTGTCCCTTTTCCTGAATCGACACCGAACTTGGAATCTCTGGGGAGCCTCAGAGAGCCGAGCCCAGTGCCTGCTCCCGGTAAAACCCTGTGAGCATCTGTTGGATTGCACGTGGAGGCGAGGGGCCGGCCTCTTCACCCGCCACACCACCTGCGCACGGCCCCTAAGTGCTACACCCCTGCAAAGCATGTCCACAGCAGCTGCCCTTGCCCGGTTCCCTCTGGTCAGCTGTGCTAACAGCAGGGGAAGTGGGGATCAAACACACCCCCCTCGTCCCTCCTCCCCCAGGTTCTCCCTCCCCCTGGCTGCCCCCTTTTAAGAACATGTGTGAGTGTTTTGGATACATTAATACACAGCCACCAGCATGCTGGAGCCTATCAACTCTCAGTTCTGGGGAAATTAGCATTTAAATTGAGGTATTTCAGGGAAGTAAATCATCCCTGAGAAGCCAGCTTGCTGTCTGCAGCCTTTTCTCAGTGGAAGGAACCCTGGGAGCCGCTGCGTTTGCAGGGTGGGGCCCACTCTCCCGGCTCCCTGCAGGCTGCCCAGAGCCTCCAAAGAGGGAGGCATCCGACTCCCAAGCCCACGCAGACCTCTCCCATGGTTTAAACCATCCTCCATCCCTCACCCCCACCTACACAGAAGCTTTCCTGCCCCGTGCAGGAGAGACTTTGGCTGAGCTGTGATTTCCTGTGTGTCCAAGCAGTTGGGAGACCTGTTCTGGCGGTGGCTTTGGCACTGGCTCGCTGGGCGGGTTGGGAAAGGTACTACTCCCTGCTTCTGGAAGTGGGGGATGGGGGGGGGGCTGGAATATCATAGTGATTTCTCTCAACCCCAGGCTGAAAGGCACTGGGCAAGATTTTGTCCATTCTGTAGGTGCAGGAGTCTCTAGGGTCCGGTGGTATTTAAACAAAGCGTTAAGCTCTGTTCTTCTTGGGGACAAGTAGAAAGATTGTTCTCATGGGATCTACTGCCTAATTATGGGTCCACATTTAGGTTCTCTGGTCATGCACTCCAGACTCACTCATTCTTTCATTGAACCTTTCCTCAATTCACTCAGCCAACCTTTAATATTATATCATGGGCATTGGAAATACTCAAGTTTGCCCATAGCCTGGCAGAAGACATGTATACAGATGCTTTCCACATACGAGGTCTGCCCCAAAACCTAATTAAAACAGTTTGTGCGGCCGATACTTTCAGGACAAATGCCATCTGTGTGCACAGGTACGCAAGGTGAATGTGGTTTTGAAAGTGCTAACATGAAGCATTTCTCACTCCCTACAGATGACGGTTGGTGTTGGCACCCACCTGCCAAATCAAAGGCGTTCATCCTGCAGGTAGAAGAGCAGATGCCCTCTGGGGAAAAAGGGGGTCGTTGCTTAGCTCTGCCTCTCAAAGCTGACTTTGGAGCGTCCTGAGCTGGAAAAGTTTGGCACGCCAGCCTGTGCCAGGGATGAACATTCCCTTATGTATCAAAGCCAAGCCTGTGCGACTCCCATCACAGTCTCGTTTGAATGTGCAGGTGGCGCAGGCTGTGACCGCAGGGCAACTCCCACCATGGCGGGAGGAAAGAGAACACTCCTCCCTGCCGTTGGTGCTGGAGCTGTTGCTGAGGAGGAGACTGAGGGTAAACCTTCAGAGCCCAGTCAGTAGGCCCTCCCTGCTCACTCACCCCAACCTTGAGGGCGGTGTCGACAACTTGCTAAGCACTAATAAGGGTTTGGGGGAAATCCCAGGGCAGGTGAGCAGGAGCAAGGAGGTTTGCTCCCCCCGATCAGGTTCTAGTCAGGCGAGACTAGACTAGAGCCCCTTTATCTAAAAAGCCAATGGTAGCTTCAGTGAGTGGGTGGCAATAGGTGAGCAGGAGGCCAGCAAGAATCCACCCTCCAGTCCTGCATCCACAGGATAGGGAGAAGGATGCTGATGAGACACCCTGATCCCCTGATCAGGTGATGAGACACCTAATCCTCTGATCATGGAGACAGGGATGGGGGAGGGGGCACAAATCAGAAGAAGGGACTTCACAGTATGAGGTCCCCGTGACTTTGGACTTTGACACTAGATTCTGACATGTTGCCCCTCTCAAAAGACTGCCCAAGGCCACCCATACACAACAAATGGAAATGCAAGGGTCCAGAGCCAACCTCAAACAAGAAATCACATACAGACTACCAGCAAGGGTCCCGTAGACCATTCTGGTGCCAACATTTTCCCATAAGCAGGGACAGAAGTGGGAAGACTGCCAGGTGAAGGGACAGGGGTGGAGAGATCACCAGGTAGGAGAAGGACAGGGTGGATTGATGGGGAATTCAACTTTGAATGGACTAAGTAGTTACCTTAAAGAGGATTCTGTATCCTTAGTGGGCAAGTTGAAATACTTCGCTATCAATGGAATGGACTGAGGTAGGGTGGCATCAGCCGTAGCTAACTGAGAAGATCGCAATGCTTTGCATGATTGAGTTACAGTGGAAAAGTGTTTGAATTCTTTACTTATTAGATGGGCACAGGCCTTCATGATCAAGTTGAAGGTTCATGAGAGAGGTTTCAAGTCCAAGAGAGTGTAGAGGAGGGGGCCTTAACATAGACTGAGATCAGGAAGGCTCCCTGGAGGAGGAGGAGGTTTGACAGATTGGAAGGGGCTATCTAGGGAACCACCAAGGGAATTGCGGGTGGGATCTTGGCAGAAAGAACAGGATGTACTAAAGTCCAAAGGGGTGTGTGTGTGTGTGTGTGTGTGTGTGTGTGTGTGTGCATGGGAAAGAGAGAGCTTAAGACTGACGATAGAATGCTCATATAGCACACTCCATCCAGGCTCGGAAGGAAGCTAAGATTTAAGATGTAAAAGCTTTGAGCACAAAGTAAAGGTGGGCTGGAGAGGAGCAGGGAGGGATCAGATCTTAGGAGCCTCCTCAGCGATACTGAGGAACCTGCACTTTCTTCTGAGGGCCAGGAGGACCGTTACAGGGTTTTACGCAGGAGCATGATACTGTCTGTCTGGGGCTTTAGGGAGGCTGCTGGGATGCAGGGTGGAGGCTGGGCGGGAAAAGGAGGAAGACTGGAGGTAAGAGACCAGCTGTGAGGTTTGGCAGCAACCCAGAGTAGACACGTGGAGATGCTGTAGACAATGTTGAGGAGAGGCACAGATTTGAGAGACTCGGGAAGGAAAGCCTGCAGGGCCACCTTGTCAGTGTGCTGGGCAGTGCCGGCTCCAGGAGCCCATCTCCCCTGAATTCCCTCTCACTCAGCACCAGAACCCTCCGGGCACCCTTGTTTTCCTTGACCGTGGCCTGAGAATAGACCAGTGTGCCTTGGCCTATCCTAGAAATCCTTGCCTCCTTTCTGCTTCCTCCAGCCTCAGCCCACCTCAGCGCAAAGGCTGCATGTGAGACCTACAGAAAAACAGCCAGAACTTAAAGACCCCAGCATTCCATGAAAGCTGGGCCACGTGCCAGATAAAGGCTCCCAGGACAACCATCCCTCCCTGGGCAGAGGGCAGGAGGGTCATGATCCCTACCTTCCGGGCTGTGTCATGAGTGCCCAGTTGCTTTTCTGGCTCAAGAGTGGCCCCTGCACCCATGGGACCATTCTCATTGCAGCCAATACTCAGGAGAACGATGAGAGAGGACAGGCAGACAGGGCAGAGGGGTGACTTATTTAAAGACTCCTGCATTTGCAGAATCAGGACTGGCTACCCATCCATATTCTTGGTTCCCCACCCAGAGCTGCCTCTACTGCATGTCCTCAAAGGTGAGCAAGAGGGACCATTTCACCAGCTGGACCCCATCTGAATGGCAGACTCCTGCAAGGCAGGGGCTCAGCCTGATGCTTCTTTGCAACCAGACAGACCTCATGGTGTCACCTCCTTCAGGAAGCTGTCCCTGAGCCCTTTCTTAGGAAGAAATGTGATTTTTGCTTCTGCAGCACTTGACTTTGGCCCTGATCTCAAGATCACCAGTCTGCCAGGTATGGTTATTTGCGATAGATGTCTCCCTGAATCCCAGCTTCAGGAGCTCTTATTTGCAGGGGTCTCTTTGTCTGATTCCCCCCTGACCCCCCACCCCCACTGACACATCCTGATTCCACGGCCTGGTACGGGCACAGCACATTAACGGCTGTCTGTTCTGATTTGGACACCATCCCCTCTCCCAGGGACCACCACGGGGCAGCCTGTTAAGGGCTGTATGCATTTAATCTCACTCTCCCCATTCATTTACCATCCCACTGCCAGAATGATTTTCTAAAATAATGACCCTAAAACTCAAATATGCCACTGGCTGCACGTGTTAGTGTCCTGTTGCTGCCGTAACAAACCACCGAAACCTTAGTGGCTTGCAACAATGTACACTGATTATCTCATAGTTCTGTAGGCTGGATGTTGGAAAGGGGTTTCTGGGCTAAAATCAAGGTGTCAGCAGGGTTGCCTGCCTTCTGGAAGCTGTAGGGGAGAATTCACTTGCTTGCCTTTTCCAGCCTTTTAACAACCAATGCCCAGTGTCCCTGGCTCCATCTTCAAAGCCAGCCAAGCCACGTCCTTCAGTTAGCACAGCACTTCTTCTCCTTTCAGGATCCTTAGGGTTACTTGGATAATCCAAAATAATCTCTCTCTCAAATCAGGTGATCAGCAATTTATTTCCACCCGTGCTCTTAACCACCCTTTGCCATGGGAGGTCATTTATTCATAGCACCCAGGGTTTAACCTGTGGATATCCCATTATTTATTATTTTGCTTGCCAAGCTACCCCCACCCCCAGCAGGGTGCTGTTGATGCCTCCCCCTCCATGTGGGAGTTCATGCCCCTGCTCTGGGTTTCTGCAGCTACCAGCTTCCCCTAGACCAGCACTGTTACGCTGGACTCTTGGCCTTGGCCACTCACCGTCTCCCTCACTGGATCAGAGGCACAGAGGACAATGACCACGTCTGTTTCATCCACTGCTGTGCATCCAGCTGCAGCACAGGGAGCTGAAGCACACACTAGGGGCCCAATAAAGGCTTGCTCAGTGAATGAAGGAGTGGAAATGTGGAAGAGGTGATTTGTTTAGCTGTAGTTCTGCAGCTCCCTCCCGCGGAGCCTGGGTCATTGCCTTCCTCATTCCCCACTCCCTTCCCACCTTCCCCTTCCTCCCCATGGCAACCTGTGGGCACAATAACAAGTATCGCTTTTAAAGCTACCATCCATTGATTGTTGCCAATGGGACAGACATTATTGTTCTAAGGGTTTGGCACATATTTCATTTCACACTCACAATGACCCTGCAAGGTAAGTACTCATATTCTAATTTTTTTAAAGCAAGGGAGAAAAACATGAGGAGGTCTGGTGCACAGAACCAGTAAATTAGACATTGAAAAGTTGAACTCCACGTTTTTAAAAACTATGCAAAAAAAAAAAAAAGCTAGTAATGTTTCGTGTTGTCCCCTAAATGAAATGCTGAGCTGTGAAGGTTGGCTCCCTGAAAATTCCAGCACTGGAAGAATGTCACAGAGCTATGCCCTCACTAATAACAGTACCCGCTCTTCACTAAATACATGCTGTGCATGGTTTCACAGACTTTCTCTTTCCAGCCTTCTCACTATTTATGTCTCCACAGAATTTATTTGCTAAAACCTAACCCTGGGAGGTGGGGCCTTTGAGAGGTCTCAGAGCATGAGGGTGGAGCCCTTACGAATGGGATTAGTGCCCTTCCAGCCCTTATAAAAAAAAACCCTACGGACATCCTGTCCCTTCTGCCAAAGAGGACAAACAAAAGAAGGTGTCCTTTGTGAACCAAGGAGTGCCTCTCACAGCCACTGAATCTGCCAGTGCCTTGATCTTGGACTCCCAGCCTCCACTAACGTGAAAAATAAATGCTTGTCACTTAAGCCTATGGTATATTTTTTCCAGCAGCCCAAACACATGAAGACACTTCATCTTAGGCATTGGGTGTTATCTCTGTGAGGAAGGTGAGGAAACTAGGGCTCAGAGGGATGAGGTTACTTTCCTAGGTCATGTGCTATGAAATCAGGGCTGTCAGCTGCACTCCACCTCCACCGCTCCAACCAAGTCCACACCTGTCCTTCTCTCCTGCCCTACCCTCATTCTTGCGCTGCTGTGCGTGACCATGCACGCATACACACACACACACACACACACACACACACACACACGAGATGTCTGGGTTACCCATTGCACAAGCCTTCCCCCTCAAATGCAAAACAGCTTTCGCAAGTAGCATCAAACTCACTTAAGCATTCCAGGCATGGCCATTACTAACTCCTGTCCAGGTAATTGCAGTCCCTGAAATTGAAAGAAACTGCAGGCTAGAGAAACATTATCTTCTCCACAGCCCCTCTACCACACATCTCCTCGCCAGTGTGTGTCAGCACCGGGAACAAGCCGAACTGCTCTCGCTGGGGCCTGGAGCCGCTTGCTGAACTTTCCCTGGCAATTCTCCAAGGCAGGGGCTGGGGGGGTGGGGGCAATTAAAGGCCTGAGACCTGGACAAAAAACTGGAGAGCTGGGGGAGGGGGAAGTTCCCTGCACAATGCCCAACCCCTGCATTTTCTAAGCACTATCATTTTCTCTGTTTCTCAGAGGCCGTACATGAGATCAGAAGAGGAACGTTAGCCTTGCCCACAGCATAGCCCAGGTGCGGCCGAAACCGAAAGCTTGCAGCCTGCCTCCGTGCACAGGCCTGCAGGGTCTGGGCGAGGGACCCTCTGGCCCGGGGCGGCAGCTGCGCCTCCCATGGAGGGTCACTGCTGAGCCCAACTGCCCCTCTCAGGCCCCAAACCCTGACTGCAGGCTCCGCTTGACCTCCTCCATCCCCGAGGGGTCCCCCTGCCAAGAGCAGAAACTGATATCCCTGTACCTTTAAAAATATTTCAAGCCCAATTAGAATCTTCTTTTTTTTCATGTTCCGTGCATTCTATTCTCACGGACCCTCCATCCCATGCCACTATTGCTGTCTCTGTCTCCTGGGTAGGGGACAAAGGCTCATGACAAATGAGCGCAAGGCCTGGGGTCCCTGACTCCCTGAGCCCTAAGGTGCTCTCTGCATCCCTCCTGCCCTCCGGGGCCACCCTGCACAGGAAGCCTGTTGTGTGAAGAAGCTGTGTCCCTCACTTGCCCTGCGGCTCTGAGCAAGCCCTTTCCCAGCTCGAGGAGCAGGGCGAGTCTTTTCAGTGTGGGGTCATTTCTTTGACTGTCTAGGTGTCTCCAGATGTCTCTACCAGAAGGACAAAGAGGCTGTTCCCAAGATGAGAGCCCTGCTCTCACAGGCACTCCGGGTCTGCTTTCCTTTTTTAAAGCAGCCTTTGCAGCCTGACCTTCCTGGATGTGCACCCTGGTCCCTCCTCCCACTCCTCCTAACGCTCTGGTGAAACCCTGAACTTTGAACCTTTTCTGGGTCTCCAATCATCAGAATAAAGGAAATGCGAATCCTCCTTGCCTCTCATTCTTGCTGTAAGGAATAAAAGAGTCCATAATAGGAGTTGCTTCACAGAGGGCCGAAAACAGCAGATTCTCTTGCTGCTGTGGAGAGCCTAGTTCTGGCAGCTTTAACATTCTCAAAATGTCTTTTTAAAAAATATATACCAC
Source organism: Noctilio leporinus (assembly GCA_004026585.1). Classification (NCBI taxonomy): domain Eukaryota; kingdom Metazoa; phylum Chordata; class Mammalia; order Chiroptera; family Noctilionidae; genus Noctilio; species Noctilio leporinus. The sequence goes on from PVIW01000018.1 coordinate 1,020,782, forward strand.
TTTTTAACTTATTAATTTTACAGACAGTGGACGGGAGGGTGAGGGAGGGGGAGAGATTGAAATACTGGTTTGTTATTTCAAACTTTTATTCATTCGTTGGTTGATTCTTATATATACTCTGACCAGGGATTGAACCTACAACCTTGGCATTATCAGGAGGATGCTCTAATCAAGTGAGCTACCTGGCCTGGACTCAAAATGCCTATCTTGATCAGAAACTAAATAAATAAATAAAAATCTTAGACCTTTTCTTTTGTGCCTCTCCAGAAGCATATATAGTTTGTCCAAGTCTTATGATGGAGCTTTAATGAAAACGGAGGACAGGTGGCTGCTAATTTGGAGGTCTGCTCTTTATATCATGGCATTTTTTTTTTCACTGGTGGATTTGATTCTTTTCTAACCTCATACCCTACCCTTGACCTCTAGGAGGGTTATTAGAGCAAAGGCAAACCCCAGCACCTCATGCTCCACACCTCTGCCCACCAGAGCACACACCGAGAATCAGTGACTGTTCCCAATGTAGGGAAACACACACGAACTGCATCTGTCTCCAGCTCCCAACAGAGCTTCAGGTACATAAAAGATACTCCAAAATGTTTGTGAAATTGAACCTGAAGTAGGTCAGACACCAGATTAAAGGAAAAAGATGTTTCAAACCTCCTAACTTAAACCAACAGATAGAAAATATCAAAGCTACCTTTTAACTGACCACATAGCATCTATGCATTTATAATAACTTCAGTCCTCGCAGTGGTTAGAGAGGAAGGTTTTAGGCATTAACATTTAAAACCAAGACGTGAAGTACATTTTAGAATCAGGATACACGGCTCAGGGACAGCTGGTTCTGGTGTACATTTGTGGCTGGATCACATCTCTGAAAGTTTCTCCTTTCCTTTTGTCTTTCCCATTCTCCCCAGGGCACCTTGGAAAGTCTTTCCTTAGAGCCACCTCTAATGAGCTTTGCAAAATGAGAAACCTGCTGCAGTAACGGAAATCTAATAGCAATTGCTTTCTTGTTTGCTCTCTCTCCTCTTTCTCCCTTCTCTTTTTTTCATTACTCATTAGCAATGGAGAAGGAAAAGCCCCAAAGGCAGAAGAAAGGCGGCAATGTTTGCATGTGCCTTGTGCAGCCCTGGCTAATGAGGAGACCTGACCATCTCTCCTGCCCCCTCTTTTCTGATTCCTGAAGACCTGCCATCAGTTGCTACCGAGTCCACTCCCCACAGACCTGCCATCAGTTGCAGCTGAGTCCGGAACCCAGCTAGAGTGGCCAATAGCCGTGCACATTACAGCCAAGGGGAAGGAACGCACACTGCTGTGGACGGTTGGAAATGGTTTTTAAGCGCTCCTGTGGATGTCGAGACTTAAAAAGTACCTGGGACAAGAGGAATCCAATTAATGATCACAGTTTTTGGTCTTTTCAAAATCCGACACCGCGATGTAACATAACCCAGGTAGGTTCCCAAAACCTAGCTTCCACGCAGCCTGGTGAGCGGCTGGCCGTGCTGCTGTGCTCAAGCGCACGGCCATGCGCAGCCTCTGCGCTGCCTGTAATAGCTGTACCCACAAGCACTGAGAAGGGATCTTAAACTTCACCTCTCACTGGGTATATTATCCTGAGCAAGTTATTTAATTTCGGGAGCCTCAGTTACATCACTTGCAGAACGAGGATCTTAACAGGACCTACTTTTATTGACTCAATTATTAGGATCAAAAGGGGCAATGAATTTTAACAGCCCAGCATATACTGAAGTAGGTGGTGGTTACTATTTATGGCTATTATTTATTTCCTAGTAAGAGGAACCAGGCTTAAGTCTTGCCCCTGCTTTTCGCGAGTTTGGATGAAGTGGCCATACCTCATGGAGTTTCAGCTTTCCTGTTTACAATGGGGACAAAATGCCAATGCTGGTGACTGTAAATGCTGTGGCATGAAATGAGGTGGCATGTGCCGAATGACACCTGGCGCATCCTACTACGTGCTCCGTAAACGTTAATTACTGTTAATGTGATGTAGGTTTTAAAAATATAACATGCAGTAGAAAATCCCAAAGAATCAACGACCGCAAAAACCTCTTGAAACTGGTAGGTAATTTGGCAAAGTGTCAGAGTACAAGGGTATAAAGGCAAATTCTTCCCGACATGCTGCCAAAGAACAAGTTAATTTGAAAATAAAAACACGGCACCACTCCCTGTCTGCTGGGTGGGTGCTGTCCCCGAAAGCAAAGGCTGCTGGTTTAATTCCGGGTCAGGGCGCGAGCCTGGTGTGCGGTTCAGTCCCCAGTGCCGGAGCATGCAAGAGCCAACTGACCGATGGTCTTCTCTCCTATCGGTGTTTCTCTCCTGTTCTTTCTCGCTCCCTTTCCCTCTCTCTAAAAATAAATAAATAAAATCTTTTAAAAAACTACAAACCATGTATAGTGGCACCAAACAGTTGGATAGACTTAGGTATAAACTTAGCAAAAATATGTACAAGACCTACATGAAAAAAAAAAAAACTGCAAAATTTTGAGGAAAGAAACCGAAGATCGAACTACATGGAAAGGTATTCCATGTTCATGTTCAATGTTGTTAAAATGCCAGTTCTTCCCAACTTGATTAATAACATCCCAGTAATTTATTTTGTGGAGGTTGACCAACTCATTCTAAAGTTTACTATGGAAAAGAAAGAGATCCAGAATTAGCTAGCATAAAAATTCAAGAAGAAAAAGAGTCAGAGAATTGATGTTACCTGACCTTGAGAGTTATTATAGCATTACAGTAATCGTATTAGTAAGATAATAAACAAATAGCTTGATGGAACAGAACGTGGAACCCATAAATAAACAGTCACACACAAAACTTGTCAACTGATTCTTGATGAAAGAGCAGAGGTAAGTCAGTGGAGAGGGAAGGGTTTTTCAACAAACGGTATTAGAACAACCAGATGGCCACATGCCGGGTGGGTGGGAGGTGGGGAGAATCTAAACACAGGTCTTACACTTTTCACAAAAATTAACCCCAAATGATCAGAGCGCTAAATGTAAAACACAAAATGATAATGCTTCCAGAATATAATAGGAGGAAGTCTTGGTGATATCAGGCTGGGTGATGCATTTTTTAGATGCTGCATCAAAACCAAAACACATTAAAGAGAAAAAAAGTAAGTTGGGCTTCAGCAAAATAAAAACTTATGCTCTGTGAAAAACACTGTTAAGAGAATGAAAAGACAAGCCACAGATTGGAAGAAAATATTTGTAAAACACTTATCTGATAAAAGATGTGTATTCACATTACACAGAGAACACTTCAAACTCCATAAGGAAACAAACCATCAGATTTGAACAAAGAGCCAATAAAGCCCAACAAGCCCTGGCTGGTGGCACAGTGGATAAGGCAACAGCCTGGGAACCCAAAGGTGGCTGGTTCGATCCCCAGCCAGGGCACATAACCAGGCTGCAAGCCAGGCCAGGTCCGTAGCTGGAGGCAGGTGAAAGGCAACCATACATTGATGAAGTCTCTCTCCCTCTCTGCCTCCCTCCATTCCCCTCTCTCTTAAAATAATAAATAAAATTAAAAAAAAAAAAAAGACAGTTATCTCGCCAAAGAAGACACACAACAAACTAAGCATATGAATAGGTGCATAACACTTGTCATTCTGAAACTGCAAATCAATGAATTACCACTACAGAACTATAGGAAAGGCTGAAATTTAAAACATAACATCCAATGCTGGTGAGGATGCTGGTGGGAAGACACAGCCACTTTTGGAAGGTTGGAAGTTTCTTATTTACCTGCAAAAATGGGAAACTTATGTCTACACAAATCCTGTCACCTGAATGTACATGGAGACCTTATTCCGAAACTTGGAAGCGCCAGCTTAAGCTTCAATGGGCTGACTGGGTAAGGACGCTGTGAGAGAACCATACAATGGGGGGTTTTCAGCAATAAAAGGAAATGAGCTATCAAGACACAGAAAGGCACGGATGAAACATAAAGGCACGCTGCTATGTGAAACCAGCGGAAAAGCCTACATACTTCATGGCTCCAACTACATGCCATTCTGGAAAATGCAAAGCTGCGGAGATGGTGGGAGGATCAGTGGCTACTGGGGGTTCAGGGAGCGATGCGTCGGTGGGTGGCACGGAAGGCTTTTAGGACAGCGAAACTATTCTGTGTGATACTGTAATGGTGGGTGCAAGGCCTGATACATTTATCAAAACCCAGAGTATAAACTATAAACGTCATTAATAATATTTTATCAACTACTTCTTTCTCTCATTCACTAGTATCTCTGACTAGGAGATGCTTAGAGGGGAAAAAAAGTCATCAGTGACTCCAATCCTGCTACTTGGAACTTAAGGGGAGACTGAGGGGCTTAACTTCAGAGAGGCTAAGCCACTTTCCCAAGGTCACACAGCTAGGAAGTAACAACTCTGGGGTTTAAACCCATGTGCTATCTATGCTATCTATAGTGCATCTGCTAGGCCTGTCTCTCCAAATTCTGCACCCAAAACAGAGGGCTCCACCCACAGTGCCTCCTGAACTGGGCATAGGGGTTTCCTGACCATTACGCTAGACTTCCTCCTTGCATCTTGTGGGGACTTCCTTCTCCAGGGCAGCTCCTCTCCAGGAGGCAGATGGGAGGACTCCAGGCAGGTGGTGGGAAGCCTTGAGAGTGTGCCCTTGTGTTGGAGAATGTGGTGACTCACCTAATCTCCTTCCTTTCCCCAGGAAACCAGGAAACCAGCACTTACCCAGAGTGCCTTCCCACTCTGTCAGCAATACAGACCATATGGTTAATTAGCTAAAATTTGCAACCGCATCTGTGATGCTATTTTTCTTTTTGGCATGTGCAAACTTAATTACTAAAGCCATGGGAAGCTCCTGGCCCATGGCGACTGTGGTGGGGATGGGAGTTACAGGGAATATCTGGGGCTCAGGGAGTACAATGGCCAAGGGCCCAAGCAATTGAGGATGAAGAGGGCCATTTCTGGGCACCTGAGGATGGAGTATTTATGATGGTTGCATCGACCCCAGGACAAAACGACACAAGGCTCCCTTCTGTGAATGTTGGCATGCACTCATAAAGAGGCCAACTTACCTGTATGGTAGAATGCAGGATTCATTCTCTGATTACCCACTGCCCTTCAAATTCTATCCTCAGTTACTCTACAGATACCTGTCTCCCCAGTATGTAACTACTATCTCCCCAGAACATGACACAGGGTCAATAAAGAAGGCTGACTGGCCCCATGAATGAATTAGCTCTTCTGAGCCTTGATTTCCTCATTTGTAGAATGGATCATTGATGTTCTATTCTACCATTTAGTTAGGATTTAACGAAATAAAATATAGGTAGCACCTGTCACAGTCCTTGACATAATGATGGGTGCTCAACAAGAATTTATTGGATGGATAGATGGATGGATGAATGGATGAATGAATGAATGAATGAATGAACAGCAGAATCAAAGAGCTACTGAATGCCAAGACTCTTCGGAAGAAGCCTGAGAGATCAGGATCTAGTCCCGTTCTACCACTGTGCTTCAGTTTCCTCATCTGTAACATGGGGCAATAAAATCATCTCCCTTTTTGGGTTGCTTGAGCATTAAAAAAAATTCCAATGCAGAATTTTAGTGCAGTGCCTGGAATGTAGTAAGCACTCAACAAATACTATTGACATACTGTTGTAAACAGTAATGAAATGGGTAAATTTACTGGTAGTAAGGGAAGGCCCTTGACCAGAGAGCACTAGTTTGTGGTACATTCTGCATTGTACCCCTGGGCTCCTCCTCTCAGCCCACATTGCTGTTCCCCAAGTAGCGTGGGCTGGCACCAGGCGCAGTTCCAGGGCTCATTGGATGGATGTGTGCTAGCTCTCAGAGGTCACTGGTACAATAAGGGAGACAGAGCCCCTACTTTGGGGAACATCAGACTAAAAATCAGGGTCAAGGGCTACTTTGACCAATGTCAACAGAAGAGTCTTGTCCTTCAAGATGGGCTCTTTGGGGATCCTACCTATGGTTTTGCAGGTGGTGCCCCTGCGGGGGTGGGGGGAAATCCAGCCTTCTTCTACAAGCTAAGTTCAGTGCCCATGCAGGTGTGTGTCTGCCCAGAGAAGTCTCCTCCTTCCCATTCCCACACAGGGCTGCTATTGGTAGCTGTGGCCTTGTAGCCATCTTACTCTTAATATCTATCATTGACCCTACTATGTGATATGGGTTGAGCATGTGCTGGATAAATGTTATGACTGAAACAGCAGCAGCGTATGTGGTAACAATAGTGTTTTCCTGGATGTTTAGTCCTATACAGTATTTGTAGCTAGTTCATTGAGCAGTGACTCCATCCAGCCTTAGAATAAAGAGCTATATATTCATTTTCTTCCAAAATCTCACAATAGCCTTACGAGGTAGGCACTGAGAGTGTTTTCGATGCAGAAATGAATGCACTGAGGCTTAACGAGGCTCAGGAATTTGCCTATGGTCACATGACCCCAAAGAAACAATGTTCACACTAGAACTGGTGTCCCCATTGCTTCCTGTGCCCTTGTTACTCACCATACTCTTCTCTGTTGGGTGGTAGAGCTGACCAGTGAGATACCAGAAGACTCCCCATTTCCTCTGCTATGCTATTTTCTTGCACTCACATCGTGCTCCCCATTTCACTTCATTCAGGCCTCAGCTCTAGTGCCTCCTCCTCCAAGAAGCCTTCCATGACCACCTTGTCTAAAGCGAAACTTTCCAATTCCACACCCTGCTTTATTTTTCTTTATATCCCTTCCTACGACCAAAAATATATGTTGGTTTTTCTCTTGGCTGCTTCCACATCTCCATCCCTTTCCGGAAGGTTAGCTTTATGAGGGCAAGGACCTTATCTGTCTTGTTAACTGCTACTGCCAACATTCAGAATGGTAGCTGACATATAAAAGTGCTTGACATGTATTTATGAAATGACTGGGAAGACGGTTGGATAACCTTGGGTCTGTTATTTAAATGTCTGTTTAATGTCTGACATTCTCTTTCTAGTCTCCTTCTCTTCCTCTGGTTTCTTCAGCCATCAGACAAGTTACAGATATCAGACCTGATGCTTCCCAGAACGTATGAGAAGGGCCATGAGGGCAAGTTCAGGAGCTCACCCAAGCAGAAGGTATCATTAAGATCATTAAACACCTGTGCCCACACTTCGTGCACACAGAGCTTTTCTCCTGTCCAAGTGGAAAATGCTCGGGTCACTGCCGAAATCAGGGACACACACATCCTAACCTCAAAGCCCCCGTTTTGGCCCTGGACAAGGGCCTCCATTAAAACAACCTGGGGTCAGGGAGGGTTAAGATTATTCAAACAGGGAGGCAGGGGGCAGCTTTCCTTGGCAAGTGTCGTTGAGTGACAACTAATAGTGGGTCAGTCATTTCACCTCAATTTTCTGTTGCATACAGCCAAAGTAATGCCAATAACAATCTTAGAGCGCACCTGCTGGAATGGAAAGTTTAATACAGATACAAGGTCCTAATTTTAGAGACGCAAAGCCAGGCTGGGCAGTTCAGGCAGGACTGAGCCATGGGGCACCTGGGGCAGGGAGGAAGATACATTAACACAGCGTTTCTGGGGAGTGAGTCTGGGAGCGTGTCCAGACAGATGAGGCCTCCTAGGTTTCTTTTTTCCCTTATGGATTGTGCCTGAGAAGGGGAAAGGGAGAGAGGTAAAGTCTATAGGCAGGGGAGCCCCCTTCCATACATGCCGAGGGAATGGGGGGTGGCGGGAACCTGGGCCTGCGTGACAGGCAAGGCTGGTGTCACCTGATTAGCTGGGAAAATGCAAATCTGTACTTCCTTCCCTCTGGCAGCTAACAAGATAATGAATATTTTCATCAGCTGCTGAGAATACAAACATCGGTAGGAACACCAAACCTTCTCTCCAGGGTGGGGGGAGGACTGGGAGGTGGGGAGACGCAGCCTCGCTGCAGTTTTAGACAGGAGATGTGCTGAAGACGCGGGAGGGGGAGCGGGGAGCCGGGCACTCTGGCAGGTGCCTCCTGCGCCCGGCTCGGCGGGAAGCGGGCCGCCGTCCAGTACAGCCTGCCTGCTGCTCACTTCGGGCTGACACGTGGTCCTGGGCGGGCTCTGTTCACCCCTCCCCCATGGACCTAGCTCTCTACTCAACAAACAATGACTGAGTCCTACTGTGTGTCAGGCGTGAACCTAGACTCCAGGGGACAGAGGTAATAGATAGCCCTCGCTCTCAAGAATGTTACTTATTTCTTCACTCGCATATTGAACGCCTATCCATGAAGTCCACGCAGTGTGCGGGGCACTCAGTCTACCTGGAGAGACAGACATGTTAACTGGCCCCCTACTGAAGGAAGGTTTTGATAAAGAAAGATGAGGAAGACTAACAACCCTCTGGAGAAAAGGTCTCCAAGGAGGACTCTTGGAGGAGGTGATAGACCCTGATGTGATTCAAAGATGAATCAGAACACGTTAGGCAGAGAAACCAGAACAGCGTTTCAAATAGCAGGAACAGCTCGTGCAGGCAGGGCGGCAAGAGGAATCCCAGCAAACCCAGGGGCCGCAGCAGTTCACAGAAACGATGATGCCAGGCAAGGAACGGGCCAGGGGCAGGGACCGAGGCAGCCTGAGACATGGGCTCGAGCCTAGTTACTGGAGCCTTGCCCACCAGGCTAAAGCGGCTGGACGTTACCTGGGCACAACGGGAGACCACAGGCCACTTAGCAGCAGGAGTGACACGGGAGAACTGCCTTTTGGGAAGATGATTCTGGCTGCCACGTGAGAATGGCTTCAGAAGGAAGATGGGGTTGATAAGGGGGCTGCTGAGGGTTCCAGCTGGAGGAAGCCTGGCTCTTCCGCAGTCTTCGGTGGGCCTGCTCCTCCAGGGCCCGGCAGGCACCCGCAGGTGTAATTACGTGGACTCGCCACTTTGCCGGCTCTGCGACTTTGCAGAGCATCAGGGGCGGTTAACAATGCCTCCTTCATGGGGTTTTAGTGCAGAACAAATGAGATAATGTGTATCAAAGTGACCTACAAGGTCTAAGGCGCTATAGAAATATTAGCGATCAGTTATTTAATTACAGCAGCACTCCCGGGTCTAATCATGACTTCACTGCGCTGTCGCCCATGCTCATTGCTAACACTCAGAAGCGGAAGATGGAACAAAATTGAAGCCTCCAGGCTCTGGTTTGTGTTACTTCCTCTCTGAACCTGGAAAGTCCCCCGACACCCTGTGCTTCTGTTGGTGCAGCTGTAAAATGGGGATAATACTCTTCGCTTTGCCTATTTTTCAGGGCTGCCGGGAGGGCGAGTCTGGATCTTTAGCTACTTGAGTGGAAAGTGATGTGAACACAACTCCACAGAGCACCCCCAGAGCCTCTATTTCAGATCAGCGTTTGACACTATCACCGGCCGGTCAAGTCTAGCCCTGCCTGGTTTTATACTGACCCACCAATTTAAAAAAATGGTTTTCATGTTCTTAAATGGCCACAGAAAACAAACACAACACAACAAAACAAACAAAAAAACGACCAAAAGAGAATACTATTTGTGTGACGTATAAAAATGATACGAAATTCAACACTTAAAAGCCCACCGGTAACAGTTTATCGGGACACACCCACAATGGACTCTTCTTTAGATATGCGGACTACGTAGGTCATTGGAACCCTGTCCAGGTACCGATAATTAAATGGAGGGTTAGAGAAATTAGATCACTTGCCCAAAGAGACTCGGAATAAAACTGCTTCAGTCCTGTGACCACTTGACTTAAAAGCTCATTCTTTTATTTTTTACCTCATTCTAATCCTCCATTTTCCGTCTTTCTTTGGAGACACCTAACACTCATAGGCTCATTGGCTGATTCTCCACCAAATTATAAACTCTGTGAGAGTCAAAACTGAGCTGCCTTGCCCCCACTCCACAGTGCCCATCACAGTGCCTGACATGTAGCAGGTAAGTTGTTGCTACTCAGGACACACAGGGCTGTGGGTAGCCCTTCTGTTCCATCACGTTTCCCCAGTACAGTGAAATGAGAAGGGAAACAAAGGCAGGACCCTCATCACTGCCATCTAAGAAAGAACTTGACAGAGGAGGCTAGAAGCAGAGGGAGACCCACAAATTGAGTAGTCCTGGCGTGTCTGATAAAATTGCCAGGTGTTCCAACAGCGCAAGAAAACACCATTCTAACACAACAGGAGGGCAGTCCTTGAAATTCTATGTATCCTTTCCACTGTCTGGGAGAAAAAGCCTTTGAGACCGTGCTTTCACCCCAAGGCCAGCAAGGCAGGAGAGGGTCTATAGGACCCAAAGAAAAAGCCATAAAACAACTTTGCCTGCCTCCATCATGCATGCACAATGAACAAATGGAGCCTGGAGCAAGATAAGGATTTAGGCTAACAGACGCTCACACATGCCTAAGTTTTAGGCAGTCACCTCCCTCCAAAAAAGCTGGACCACCTTCTTCCACCAATTAAATATAACTTCTTCACCCTATCCCTCCAACGACGTAAGTCCTCAGAACAAAGGACTCGCTCTCTTAGCCCTCTGGCCCCTGGCCGCTGGCCACCCGAGGGCAAGCTGGCCACCCTGGTCTTTGGCCACCATTGCTTTTGCTCTCCCATTTGCTAATAAACTTTGCGTGCATGCTAATAGGCTCGCTGATCTGTAATTCTTGACAACATCGGTGAGATGAACCAGGGTTTCACCAGTCGCACCCCCAACCAGCCTTTGTAGGTATCAGCCACATACACAAGATACACACTTGCTTTCTGCATTGGAAATGAGTGTAAATTTGCCCCCAAGTGCAGGGATTTGGGGATGTCCGAATACCCACTGCTCGCAATTTCCTGACAGCAGCTGGCTGGCAGGGCCTGCTTTGCTTCACTGCCCACAGTTCCTGCCATCAATACCGACCCGCCTCTTTCTCAGGCTGCACAGCAGCTCAGGGCCCCTGCAGGCCACCTTCAAATATCCTGAATTTCTACTTCCCCAGGCAACCATCATGACTCCAACTTCCTGAAACAGGTAAGAGAATGCTCACGGAGAGTGGATGGCTGAGAGGAACTCACTGCCTATGTTTGCTGGGGGCTGTGGAGTCAGGGAGGTGGCCCTGGATTCTCACCCCCTCCCAACTCCAGCTGTGACATGCTGTGTGACCTAGGGCAAGATCCTTCACCTCTCTGAGTTTCCCCTTCCCTGCATGTAAAGTGGGCATGCAATAGGCAGAGAGAATGCCTTGCAGTGTCTGGCTCATAGTAGATACCCAGTGAGCTCTGCCTCCACCCCCGTTCCTAAGACATGCAAAGCACTGCACCAGGCCCTTGAACGTGCAAGTTGGGATGTGGGTGGGGGGAAGAAATACACCAGATAACGCCAGCACCGGGCAGTGCCTCTACAGTAAGCTTGCTGAAGACAAATTGGGGGACCAAGAAAACATGGGACTGAATTAGGGTAATGTAGCCCAAGGGGGCTCCTTCCGTGTGGAGGCCCAGCTCTACCTGAGAGCAGGGTCTGTGGTGGAAGGCAGCCCAGTGAGCCTTTCCTTGCCCAGGAAGGTGGGCCTCCAGCTTCCCTGTGAAGTCTTGCAAGCCCCCTGGGGCACAGCCTCCAGGCAGCTCCTGGCCCCCAAGTCCTGGCACAAACAAGGTCCTGAGGCAACATGCAGCCTACTCCCCACCACAGGGGTGGGACTTAAATTAGGATCCCAGACAATACCAGGTGCATGCCCTCCAGCTAGTTTGGCGCCTGGCCGCGCCAGACGTCAGAGACTTACACTGTAAACTGACCTGACCTTTCTGGAGGCTATGTGATGCTTCCTATCAACCTTCCTTGAATGTGCATACCTCTTGCCAAAGCGGATTTAATCCTGGACTTATCCTAAAGACATAATCAAATGTTCGCAGCTGTATTTACAGAGAAGCTCATCACAACAGAGTTTATGACGGTGAAAAGTTTCAAAGATCTGAATGTCTGTCAATAAGATGGATTAGCCCTGGCTGGTGACTCAGTGGATAGGTGCTGGCCTGGGAACCCAAAGGTCACTGGTTTGATTCCCAGCCAGGGCACATAACCAGGTTGCAAGCCAGGTCTCCAGTCAGATCCTTAGCTGGAGGCAGGTGAACGGCAACCATACATTGATGTTTCTCTCCCTTCCCCTCTCTCTGGAAATAATAAATAAAATCTTAAAAAAAACAAAAAAACAAAAAACACTAAAAAAAGCAAGATGGATTAATTATAAGTCTAGGTAATAGAACACTGTGCAGACATTTAAAAAACATAGAACTGATCTTCATAAATTAGAACAGAAGAAATTTTAAGTAAAAAAAAAGACAAGCATATACGGTGTCATCCTAGTTACAGAAGTTGTTCTATACATAGTATGTGACTACAAGTATTTGGAAGGAGGTTCATTAAAACGTGAAGGTGGCTACATTTAGATGAGACTTCTGGTGATATTGAAATTCCTATTTAAAAAAAAAATATTGTTTGGGTTTTCTACAGAAACATGTGTTAATTTTATAGGAGGGGACAGGTAAAGGACGTACTGCCTTAGGCAAATAATTTTTTTTCTTCATTTTATAGTGAAAGGAGGCCTAATATTACCTGTTAATAAATCTATTAAATATGAAGTTAAAAAGCATCTAAATGGCTTAAAAGACATGGCAAGCCTCAATCCACATTCATTGGTAAGAGTTATTGTACAGAAGCAGGGGTAGCGCAGGCACCCTGGACGAATGGCCTATGGCTGTGACCAACAAGATGTCATCCTACTGCATCCAAGTTCATCCCTCCTGCTCTCACACACAGGCTCATGTACACATTTACCACATTTATACACTGAACACACATAAACACACAACACACATTCATACTCATACACAAATGCACACGCAAAAGCACATTCACACCCATGTATACTTGGGCGCATGCAGACAGACACATGTGAGGTCTGCCTAGAAAGCATCCAGCCATGTAATATGAAAAATAGAGATATTTGTGGAAGATACAAGATACAACAAACATTGTACAATGGACAGCCCATCAGTCCCCTTCCAAGTTACGACCTCCTTGAGGAAACCTGGCTCCCTGGGTAGTGGTCTGAATCACATCAGTAGCAACTGCAGCACGATGTTCCTTCTGCTCTGGTAGCAGAAGCCACCGAACAAATTTTACGACGACACATTCCGTGCCAAGACTCTGGGTCAAAGTCCCAGGCACAGTAGTTTTCAAATGCCTAGACCAGCTTCCAGTTCTCGCACTGTCAGTCACTGATCTGCGTGGATGGCAGCCCGCACCTGTTCAGCATTCTCAGGTGTCCTGCCCTGTTTCAGGCCTTCCTGAGTGTGAATCATTCTCAACAAATTCCCAGCCATCTTTGAAGCATTTGCGCTGCACTCATTGCATCTTCCTCGAAAACCTTCTGCAGCATCTGAGTAGTTTCCCCGCCCGAAGAACATTTCAGCTTAACGCAGCATTTCACGCAGGTTCGTTGCTTGACTTGCTCAGTCATTTTGAACGTGGCAGCCACACAGCACATGCTCACCCCAGTGTCTACCAGCCCCACTGACCAGTGCTGTTCACACATGAGCATTCCCGCTCACACGCCCTGGCTGCCAGGTGACATCGATGTTGCGCAAACTGTTCTCGTTATATTAACGATGACTGGACTTTTCTTGGACAGACCTTGTACACTAAAGCACATGTACACATAGGGCACATGTAGACCTACACATATGTACACACAAAGGCCTCACACCCATTGGCGTTCACACGCACACAGCAGCACGCACGCCGGAGCAGGGAGGACAAGCCTGCAGAGCTGCCTGACCTGGCACCAGTCCTTCGCCCTGACCTCCAGCCCCGCTGCCGTGACTCCCGGGGATCCCTCCTGCGAGGACCGAGGACCGGCAGGAGAGGCTTCGGGTTTAATTATACATGATACCGAGACAGGCTTGGAAGATGCACGCTAAGAGACATGTTGCTAAACTTGGACCCCTGTTCTCTAGGCGCGCGTGGGCCTGACACAATATTTCAAAGCTGAGGAGCGCATCACTCAGAGAGGAGCTGAGCGCCCCTAACAGCAGAGGAACACGGGGACACTAATAAACAGGGTGCCTGTGGGCTGTCAACAGGGCTGAGGCAGGTTGGTACTGCTCGGGCCTTTTTTCTGGTGACTTCTGTCCCTCATGCGACACCACAGACGGACAGACACTCCTGGTGAATTGTGCTCAGATGCCCTATGACATGAGGGGTCCCTGCAGCTGGAATATGACCTTGAGAGCCCTCCAGGGTCCACAGTGGGGAGCACAGCACCAAGAGTCATGCGGTAAATACCCAGGGAGGAAGAAAGGAGGGCGGGAGGGAGGACGAGAAAGAGGAAAATGTTGCACTTCCCTGACTACATATCCAGGTTAAAAGAGAGAGCTCATTACCACCCTAAACACCCTGTGTCCGTGTGCATGGTTCCTGTTCTCTTTTTAAGACAGAAGTCACTAAATACGCATGTTGTATCAAACCCCGTGTGTGGGAAATGAAAGCAAAATACAACGCAACAGAAAAACTAAGATTCTATCTTCAAGCACTTTGCCTGCTCGGGGAGACGTACAGGTAAACAGACAATCATGGCACAACGTAAACTCCCCAAATCCAGGGCTCTGTCTCCTCTTTCCAGCAAAATTCTTCTAGGAAAAGGGGTTACCCGGCTGAGTGCGATTTCTCACATTCCCCTCACCCATTCCCATCAGCCAGGCTCACGGCTGTCCATCTCCATGTCACGTGACCTCTGGGCCGATGTGGGTTTCTTACTCCTGCCTCCGCTGCTCCTCCCTCTGTCATCTCTTGTCCCCATCCCTAACTAATCGGCTCTGGCTCCTTTCAAGAGCTATCCTTTCTCTGAACAGGGTCAGCTAAAATCAGTATTTTTTAGAAATTACACACACGTTGGTGACCACCAAATGGGTTCGTTTAGAACTCAACTCCGGCTGTTTGCGCATCACGGACAGCAGTGATTTTCAACCTTTTCCAGCTTCTGGCGCACATAAACTAATATTAAATTCTGTGGCACACCACAAAATCTATTGCATTTTCTGTTGATCTGACCAAAACTATTAGGTACAGTGTTGGTTCATTCACACCAGAGAGCTATTGTTGTCATTGGCTGCTGTCATTTAAGTTTTTTTTTACTATGACGATCTGAGGGAAAAGAGGTCAGTGCCTCTGACCACATGGTCAGGTACTGCATGTTTAGAAACTTGGGGCGCACAGACTGCGCATTGCTGCTACGGAATACCCGTGGGCAGATGGAAATACTCTACCAACTGTGAAGAAAGGCCCAGGCCGAGGATCCAGATTCAGGACAGACTCCCACAGAGATGGAAGGACAGAAGACAAACGTGAGGAGGACCATGCTCCCTAAGGCCGGGATACATCTGTGGAGGTGAGAAGAAAACCACGAGAGGCTCTGGACACAGAAGCCAAGGAAGAAGCTCTCAAGACAGAGGGGACCGTGGTGCTCAATCAAGAGAAGAGCTGGCGTGAGGAGGAAAGGGAGACATATTATCACCAGGAATGGATGTACTCTTGGTCCGGGGAACGCAGTCGCCATGGGTGGCAGGTGCCGGTGCCAGGCTGTGGTGGGTGGAGAGCAAGGGGGAAGGGGGGAGTGGAGACCATTCGCCCAGACTTCCCTTCCGAGAAGGTTGGCTGTGAAGGGGAGGGGGACATATGGTGAGGGCTGAAGGCAGCTTAGAGTGTGGAGAGGGGACGAGATGGGAGGAGCACACACGCTTCTGGGCTCAGGGGAATGATGGAGAGATGCAACATTTAAGGAAAACAGGGGGTTACTGAAAAGATTGAGGGGATGAAATGAGGAGTAGGCCCTGGAGGACACATCTCTTCCCCTAAGACAGAGGCCGGGGTGCATACGGGTACCTGTGAAGGGGCTTGGAAGTTACCCTTCCTCACCTGATGGTCTCACACCTTTTCTTTAATGAGTAGGAGAGGAAGGAAAGACGAGGCTGTGTTTGAGGCTAACAGGGGCTCTGAAAGCTTCAGAATGCCCCTGCAGGCCTGGGCAGAGGGAACAGAACAGCCACCTGCCAGCACTGGGGCCCTGGCGGATGCCGGAGAGCGTGGACGGCAGTGGTGCCCATTCACACTGTGGTGCGGGTGACACAGACTACACAGGGATGTCCCCTGGGTGGAAGGAGTGCGGCGGACTGGGGAGCTTTGCACGACTCGTCCTTCCCTCACTGCGTCTGCCATCAGACAACAATGACAGTCACAGTGGCTGTCACTTTGTTGAGTGCTGGTTCTGTGCCAGGCGCCTTACGTACAGTATCTCTAATTTTCAGGTTAGTGCCACAAAACCACTAAGTAGCTCCCCTTTTCCACTCAACAACTTCAGCTCCACGGAGGCGATGGCATGTTCCCTGAGGTTTCTCAAGCCTCTCTGGCTGCTAAGCCCGGCTGTTTCCTTTCCTCTGCACCTTGCAGCAATCCTCGAGACTGGACTCCTGCTCTCACGTTTCCCCGGAGGAGTGTTTGCTGGTTCCTAAGAGAAGCAGCTCCAGGCTTGAAGCGCTTCCCTATGGGACATTGTTTCTGGGCCCTTCCCTCTTCCGTCTGCCCCTCCAGTTTGTTAGTTTCACATCCGCACCCACGTGTGTACACGCGTGCACTTTCTTCAGGGCGGTACTGAGTTCTCCACGGGAAAGGTCAAACGCCTCAGTAAAATGTTCTTGAGAAAGCCCGTCTGGAAGGTTCCCTCGTAGACACTTTCACATGCTTCCATGTTGCTTCCTTCATAAACTAATTATCTTTAAATAATTTCATTTATTGGTTTATTGGTTGTTTGAGATATAGGATGGAAGAGAGCGAGATCAATTTGTTGTTCCACTTATGTATTCATTCATTGGTTGATTCTTGCACGTGCCCTGACTGGAGATTGAACCCTTGACCTTGACCTATCTGGATGATGCTCTGACTAGCTGAGTTGCCTGGCCAGGGCCCTAAATGAATTTTCCAACCAAGATTCTTTTCAAGAAACCACTATGTGACTTGGATCACCTCTCTGCTTCTCCCTCCAAAGAGGTTTCCTCATCCGTTGATTTCTCTGCTTGACATATCCATTGTTTGGTTCTTTCTTAACCACTCACCCTTCAAGATCCAACTCAGGTATTGCCATGTAGGTATGTTTTCAGGTGACGCAGCTACATCATGTGCCCCTGGTGTGTGTATGTGTGTACGCTTCTTCTAGAATAACACAGAACAAGCAGAGGATGGTGATGAAGCGAGAGAACTAGTAAGCATGTCGGTTTGGTTAGATGCACCTGGTTCAAAGCACTTACTACTTGTGTCACTGAATCTCTCCATGCTGCCGTTTTCCCATCTGTAAAACGGGGATAGTGTGAACCTACCTCGTAGGGCTGTTGTGAAGAAATAAGCTAATCATTTAAAGCTCTTGGCATAGTGCTGTGCACATAATAAATAATAGTTATTCCTGTAACACATGTCAAAGTGTATTTGGTTTATGCTGCCTTTCCCCCAGTAGTCCTGGGGGACAAGGGGTGGCACCTGGTTCGTGTTTCCTCCCCAAGGACCTGGCTCAGAGTCTGGCACATGGTAGGGGCTCATGAATAAATGAATGAATGAGTCTAAGTCACCACAGTGCGTACTGCCCTTGTAATCATATTATCTGGAATTGCCTATTAGATGTAAATGAGAGCAGATGAGTGGGAGATTCACAAGTAGCGTCAGGCTCCATACAGGGCTATGGACGGAGGTAGTGAGCTTACCTAGCTGGAATACATCACACCCTTTTAAAAGTGGTGAAGACCAGGAGGCCAGGCAGCCAAGAGTGTAAGCAGGCAGGAAATATCTAAGTCACATGGAATAGGGGGGGTTGGGGGCGGTTCTGCATTAGGGCTAACATTCCACCAGTAGTCATGAAAACAGCCTTTCTTGTTGTTAATGGCTGAGAGTCCATCAGATAGTTGCAGGGTCCGTTCTGGTTGACTGGCATCCATGCCATTCCATTTCTGAAACAGATTAATTATTACCCTTTTTCTGAAACATCCGGGTCCTGGGTTTGCAGCAGGTCTGGGGGAAAGTGGTGAAGAGCACTATGAGAGGACTGCAAACCCATGCATTAGATTTCAGGTGGCCACAAGCTAAGGGCAAAGAAGCAGAGTCCAGGTCAAAGGCCAGCCAGCCATCTAGTTGAGTCAATGAGTCAATTAGCAATCTGAGCCTTGAATGTACTCTGCCTCTGAGAAGACTGTCAGTAGGAAGTTTACCATGGATTAAAATGATCAGTCCCATTCTCCGGAGAGAGTTTGCCCTTCACCCCCTCTCTCCCGCCCCAAACCTCCTCCCAACACAGCTCTCCTCCCCCTATATCAGAGCCACGTGGCTCCGACTGCAGCTTCATCTCGGCTGCAGTCACCAGGACCTGGTTTCAGTCAGAGGAAATTTATGAACCTCTGGGTCACAGCTCAGGGGACTTCACTTCACGTTAGCCCTTAGTCCTCATGTCTGTTAAGCACACAGCAAGCGGTACAGTCATTATTTCCTTACAAATGTGTCTTTCCTGCTAGCCTGGGGCTTTCCTAGAAGCAGTAAGGGTTCTAATTTTAAAAAATGGAGAGAAAATAAAGGAATGGAAGAGAGAGAAATCAGCTGGCTTCTGAGTTTATTCTCACTTTAGGAACCAGTTGGACACTAGGTCTTGTAACCTGTCCAGGAAGCCATGTCCTTTTGATCCTTGATGCCTTCCCTCAAGGTGCTAGGACTCTGTCTCTAAATGTTTGCTCCTATCTGGTCTGGAGCTCTTAGTCTTTGGAATACACCTATTCCTCACTGTGAAGTCCTGCCTCAACTCTGAGCCAGCATATCCTTGTACTGCTAAAGGATAATCCTGTATTGGATTATCCAGCTCACTAGTAGTATCACCCTTTCAGAAGTCTCCTGCCAAAGCTCTGCTTCAGAGATCTGTGGATTCAAGGGATGACAGGCTGTAGCTGAGTGAGGGGTCAGGAGAAAATGGGGTCACCGAGAAGACAACCGATGTCAAGGAAGGTCAGTGGGAACACATCCCTTCCATAAGGGAGTACTTCACTTAAGGACAGGCCTGGAGGAGTAGGAGTGAACACAGAATCCTGAATTCAGTTAGAGAAGAGGGGAAGAGAAAAACATACAATGCAGTAGGAGCCATGCTCCCATTTCACAGATGAGAAAACTGAGGTTCAGAGAGGCTAAGAATCTTGCTCAATATCACCAAGTATGGTTCTCAGCCCTGAACTGATTCAGCTCTGACCGTAAAACCAGTTTTCCCTCCTACAGAATCATCTCTCTAGCTTAGATAAGATTCAGGATGTCTCCCACACTTTTAAGATGTGCCTTGTCCCCACACTAGCCCAGCATAGCTATTTTTTACAGTTTAAGAAAAAGGTCTACTTGTCTGGCTCCTTCCACCAGGAAGCTGTAGAATCACGGGTTTATAGCAGAATTTATGTTTGGCACTCCCACACGTGGAACAGATATTAGATGGAGGACTCTGTAGCCCACCACCCCCAACCTGTGCCCCTCTGGAAGGGATTCCTGAGGCTCTTCTGAAGACCTCATGCCCCTCCAAGAAGTGCAATCTGACCTACTCCGGCCCCTCATTTGTGGAAGAGGAAGCTGGGGATCAAGGTCAAGAAAAGGCTTGCCCAAAGTTACCCAATGACCTTGAGAATCTATCTCTGTTGTTTCTATTAATCACTACTCTACAGTGGCCGAGTCATATACATCCATGCAGAGGAGGTATCTGATCTATGCAGACACCTGCATGAGATCTGAAGCTAGAAATGCCTGCCTGACAGGGGATAGTGCATTACTGCTAGTGGCCAACTGGGCCCTTTCTAGCATGCTAGGTGCAGGGCAAAGAGCTTTGCTTGCATTTTTCGATTTACTTCCCTCAGCAGACTATGATTCCATTACGGAGAAAGGGAGCCGAGTCCTAATTCCCTAGCACTAAACACTTTCAGTAGGATTTGATCCCGGATCATCTTGCTCCAGAGCCCAGGTCTTAGCCACTCAGCCATTCTGTTTTCCTAATAAACGCGAGACTCGCTCATATTTACCAAACAAATCTTTCTGGCCACTCCCGCCCATCTCCCAGGAAACGCAAAAGTCGAGGTCTCATTTTCCTCACTGCGACTGCCAGTGTGCAGGGTCCTGGGTACAAATGGGAATCCCCTACCCTTCTTCAGACAAACCCACATGCACGGGCACACACAGGCACGTGTGCGGTCATGCATAATGTATGATGCCTCAGACTCAAATCCTGCTAAATTGAGATTCAGCCGGCTGTTGGGTCTGGAGACACCTCAGTGCCTGCGTCATTAGCTGAGCCCTGAAAGCCATCATTACTGCAGCCACTGTGGTGAGTCACCAAGGCTGTGAGCAGGCGCTAGAATTGTGAGGATACATAATAAAAGGGGACGGAACGGAACTCCGGCCAGAAAGGTGGAAGGGCTATCCATTATGGGGTCCTGAAGGGTGAGCTCCAGGCCCCTCAAGATGATGGCATTTCTGCCAAGTCCCTCAGCCGAGGGCAATAAATGGCTTAATCATAACCTCTACATGCTGAGGTTTCAAAGGAAGGGAAGAAATAAAAGGATAAATGAAATTAATTTAACAGGAACCAATTCTTTGTTTTGCTATCGCAGTCGTATGAGATACCCTCACGGGCCAGCTCATCGTTCCTCCCCCACTGTCTTCACCCACAAGAGCAAAGGAAAGAAGGCAAAGGCTTCAGGGACGCAGATGCGAGCACCCCAGGTCTGGAAGAGGCTTTAAAATCTCATGGTTCGCGGCACAGGGGACGATGCAGGGTTTCTACGTAGAGTGCTGCTGGCGGCACACTGCGCACGGGTGCTCTACGGAGGGTTGGCGGGGACTGAGGGGCAGCTGATGCTCTGCCGGACAGCTGACCCTTGCGTGGGCTCACAGCCACATCGATATAATCAACAGGCAGGCCAGGGACTCAGGCTGAACAGGGGCTCAGCGACATGACTCCGGTGGGGTTCATGTCCTATGCCATCTTCCCTATGTCTCCTTCCAAGGTCCGTTCCTCCCTTTGTAAAAGAAGGGCATTTGATAGGGGGCAGGAGAGGAGGCCGCCAGGAACGAGGCGCCGGTTTCCCAGCAGGCACAGTGCTGACAGCATGAACCATTCGTCTTATTTCATCCCTCCAACGGTCCCCTTGAGGTTTACCTCGTCCTACTTCCCAGACGGGAAAAAAGAAAGGGGAGACTCCGGGAGATGGGGTCACCTGCCGCAAGTACAGAACACTTGGGTGCAGAAGCCAGGTTGCAAGCCAGGCATGCCTGGGCTCTTTCCCCGCAACATGCCTCCTCCTGAAGGCTGTTTCCACTTCCAGTTTCCTGTGATTCGATGCTAAGGCTGAGGAACACTGATGCTATCTGCATAAAACAGGGACATCACCCAGCTGGGATGGTGCAAAAGGAAGCAGAAGGTCAGGGAGCCGTGGCAGCGACACTGTGAAACTTGACCAAACGCAGAACTGGTCGTCCGAGGAGACTAATGAGAGGTAATCCTGAAAATCACTGTCCAGTAAGCCTGGTGTCAATATTTAGTAAAATAATTGGACAAATGTCCCCACAGGAAATCTGTAAGCGTTTGTGAGATGATGAAATAGTGAGTGATGAGGAGCATGGAAGGCTCAGGCAGGATAAATCGCTCTGGGTATCTTGGTAGCTTTTCCTGACCAAATTATGAAATCGGTGGTTGAAGGGGATGCAGTCAAGGTCATGTGAGCTCCAGCAACACCCATGAAGAATGCCATGGGTGACATCCGACTGCCTGTGGCTCCAGCTGTGGGATGTGGATTAGAGCTCTTCTTGAAGCTGGTTGAAGAACAGAGCCATCAGGGGCTGATACATGGCACCGCTCCAAGGGCCAGGGGCAGGAGCCTTCTGATTCCTCTCTGTGGTCTGGAGGAG
Organism: Noctilio leporinus; assembly: GCA_004026585.1. Lineage (NCBI taxonomy): Eukaryota > Metazoa > Chordata > Mammalia > Chiroptera > Noctilionidae > Noctilio > Noctilio leporinus. Next base: position 1,042,773 of record PVIW01000018.1, read on the forward strand.
GGTGTCAGAAACTCCAGTGGGATCCCAGGTAGAATTGCAGCCATCTTTGAAACAGTAGAAGACACTGGGACACCAGGGGAGAAAGGATGATCAAAGATAATGTGATGATCTCTGGCTCCCTCTGGGGTAGGTATCATTACCATCAACATCTTTGTCATCCTCACACTTGTGCTTATAAGAAGCTGAGGACACTGAGGGATGCTGACCACACAGACTGGAGGAGGAAGAACATGGGTCCTAATACAGGTGTGTCTGATTCCACTGATTGGCGTACTTTTCTCTATGGCCAGTCATCCTCAAATATATTTTTTAAAGATTTTATTAGCTTATTTTTAGAGAGAGAGGAAGGGAGGGAGAGAAACATCAGTGTGTGGTTGCCTCTTGCACGCTCCCAACCAGGGACCTGGCCTGCAACCCAGGCATGTATCCTGACTGGGAATCAAACTGGTGACCCTTTGGCTCACAGGCCAGTGCTCAGTCTACTGAACCACACCAGCCAGGGTTCATTCTCAAACTTTAAATGCATCAAAATCACAGGGGTAGGGGTGCAGGGAAGAGTGGGTTAGGGGGTGATTATTAAAGCACAGATCACTGTGTCTCACTTGCAGAGTTTCTAGTTCAGTAGGTCTGAGCCTGAGAATGTGCACTTGTGTCAAGTTCCCAGGTGATGCTGAGGTACTTGGTCCAGGGACCACAGTGTGAGAAGCAACGGCTGAGTTCCAGTTCTTCAGGGGTGTTCATTTGCGTATGATTCATCTAGAGATCTTGTTCCAATTCAGTGGCTCTTCTGGGGGAATGGGGGATTCAACATCTCTAATAGGCTCCCCGGTGAAGGCCGTGCAGCTGGCTTGTACCCACACCTGGAGCAGCAAAGATCTCTGCTGAGAAATGAGAATCCAGAGGCACCACCACAACCTAAGAATCTTTCCTGGAATCCAAAGTAGAGGAAAGATGTTGAGAACAAAGAGAAGAATGAGCTGCAGAAAGGACATAAGATGGACCATGCCAGTACTTAATTTGGCCTTGCTTCCCTTTTTACCTGCTTTGTAATAACGGGAATTTCCTTCACTTCTTTAGGGATCATCTTACTTATTTTCCAAGTATGCGATACTTCCTATGACCATTATTCTTGAATGTAAGACTTTCATTTGACAGTCAATTTTAAAAGCATCCACAGAGGAAAAACTGCGGACACTTCTCAAAATGATGGCTAAGGACATGCTCCATGATTGCCTGCATTCTTGTGCGGGGAGCCGTGGATAGGACTGTCCTCAGGGTGCAGGGCTCACTCGTGTCCCTGTCCTCTGATGCCTGGCTATGCCGCCTTCCATCGCAAGCAGAGCCCAGTATACTCCCTGTGGTCAGAAATTTCCCATTTATAGTGATTTTATTAGAGTTCCACTCACATGTTAACAAAGTTAAAATTTACCACCCTGCTTTAATTGTCTCGCCATATGTATACAATTTATTGCTCCTTGTCTAGAGCCCTTTATGAGAGCAGAAAGGGGCTAAATCTAAACTATGGGTTAAGCAAATGCACGCGGGAGAAGGGAGACTCCTGCCTAGCATCCTTTTGAAGAATTTGGGAATCTCAAGGCAGAAATCAAAGAGGGACTCTTCTATACGATTGGTACAGTAACAATGAAATGGCTAATTACTGTTGTGATAATCGTTACACAATAAAAGGCCAATTATGCTCTAAACTTTATATTGAAGGACTGTAACAAACAGAATGCCAGCTCAATTTCCCAACCTTGGTTAATTCCTACCACTCTCCCCATTACCTGGGTGCCCTCCATCCTTCCTCATATTTTTCTAGCATTCCCTGATCGCAGAGCCCAGCACAACAGCAAATTCTAAGCACTATGGTTTATTTTTCACGGTCCGCAAATTCCAGGAAAGATAGTACTCATTTTGCTCATCTCCAGTCTCTTTTTTCCTTTTTAGTAGAGTGAAACAAATTTCTCCCAGAGCCAGGTACTTTTTAGTGCACTCCTGGGCCAACATCAGGTTCCAGTTCCTCCCATGTCCATCTGGGGGCAATCATTCATTCATTCATTCATTCATTCATTCACTCACTCATTTATTCATTCATTCATTTTTCCAGTAATTTTTTTCATCCCATCAATAACATTCCTGCCCTCAGCCATTCCCTCATCTATCGTACCACGCATTCCTTAATCACTTTATAACCCATTTATAGGTTCGTTCACATATGCGTTTATTCTCATATTCATCCACATATTAATTATATACAAATATATATCCATCTACTGCAGTTCACTGAACTCCGCAATGCTCACGGAGTGCTAAGTCAGGATCTCCCTTAAACACTAATTTGTAATAGGTGAAGGGATGAAAAAGTACAAATTGGTAGCTACAAAACAGTCACAGGGATGTCAAGTACAGCATAGGGAATATAGTCAGTAACACTGTGATAACTAGATATGGTACCAGGTGGGTACTAGAAATACTGGAGAGAATACTTGGGAAAGTTTACAACTGTCTAACCACTATACTATACACCTGAAACCAATATATAATAATATTAAATATAATCTATATGTAGTTGAAAAATAAAATGAAAAGAATTAAATAAAGAGAATCTCATGAGTAAGGACAAGCATGCCCATCACCACAGGTTTCTGGCAATTCTCTCTCCTTATTTGTCTTCACCTCTAGTGCCTCCACCATGATTGCCAGTGTTTTATTTATTACTGTAAATACGTGGGTGTAGCACAGAGCCTGCCATATGTAGTTGCTAAATTAATTCTTACAGAAGGAATGACAAATGTGCTACCGTGGAGTCACACATTCCCCAGGGTTGCTCTTCACAGAGAGGAGGAGGGAGCAGATCGCTGTGTGGGGCTGCCCTCAAACAGCCAGTATAGCCAACTGCGAACTAGGGGACTGGTGATGCAGGGGGCGTGACATGTGACAGAAAAATAAGTGAAGTCCAAGTTCATAGGGAAAGGGTAGATTTAACACAGGGAAAAACTGAATTCATGCAGCCACAGGATTCCAGCTAGGGACTTGAGGAGGTATGTAGGATTATCTTAGAGTAGACAGGACCCTGGCCATAGACAATGAACCTAGGAAGCAAATGTTACCATCCTACACTGTTTGGATGTTTGCATGATTTCTTAGAAATAGGCATTGGTCCAGGAGCCCCTGCAGAGAAAACAATCTTACGGGTGTGGAGAAAATGAAGGTTTTAGCTTCAGAGAGGTGTGTTTTTATTAGAACTGTTATTAGTCTATTGAGCAAGAAACTCATTAGAAACTCATTGGGGCTCTTCCAAGTGTTACACTTTTTTATAATTACCTTCCTTCTGATTCCTCCATGGGTTTCCTGATGCTGTGTGAGCTCTGGACCTGTTAAAAGTGTGTAGGGAGGAACGGCTTCAGGGTCACTTGTCATCGGAGTCCAGGGCCAGAGACCCACAGTTCATATGCTATTCGTACTGTTCATACTATTTCAACAGTTCCTACTGTTGAAAGGAAGGCAGGCACCAGGCAGGTGGTGAGTTATAGCAGGCGTCCTGATGTGTATTATTTTATATCACAACAACTAGAGGAACCAGAGCATCAGATACCTCACAGGACTTTCATAAGACCCCAGTTAGGGGAAGAATCATCCTTCAACCTCCAGCTGGTCTAACTGCAAGGCCTTTCCAGGGCCCTATGCTGTCCCCATCTGTGGAACCTATTTTGTAAATGGGAGATTTCTGGCTTCAGGTTGGCATCCTTAGTTTTGGGGAGGGGAGAAAGGGGGAGTAGAAAGAATAATTCCACACTAGCCTTAGACTCAGAAAAAGACGCCTCTCCAGCTGTCAGCTGAGCCCACAATCACCATGGAGTTTTATTAAGGAGCGAGAGTTGTAGATGAGTGAAGTGACAGATTTAAAATTAACTTGCCAAACTCCTCATCAATATTGTGACAGTCCCCAAGTACCAGTTCAGCGACCCAGTGCACCAACTTGACAACATTAACATAATTTTGTCAGAACAAAATCCCTCCCCTCTATCTTTTTTACAAGAAGCTAATTTGGGGGCGACAGATAGTCTTCTCTCTTCCTTTTTGGCACTTCAGTGACAGGCCCCTTTGGGCCAACCCAGGAGTGCATGTGTCATAAACTTCCATTCCTCTCCTATCTCCCTGGGGACTGACCCCCACAGAAAGATGGCAAAGGAACCCAGAAAGATGGTTCTCCCCTTTAGGGACCTACTAAGTGAATGAAGACCAGGGAGGAGATCCCCTACACCTGCCACTCTCTGGACATTGACTTGAGTTCCCTTTAGTCTTCACACTTGGAGTAATAAGCTCCCTGCAGCAACTCTTGCTGTTACAGAGTGGAAGAAAGCCAAAACCCCCCACTCTCTGCAATTTGGGGTGAAGTAAGCCATTTCTCCTGAAAGGGGTGCTTTGCCTATCTATGGCTGGTGACTAGTGTCTTGGTTATGCAAATGACTAGATAAACCTTTTACACCAAGAAGATGGGAGGGTTTTTTGACCATAGAATGGTGATGAAAGAATTTACAGGGCTGTCGCCATTCAGGCTTAAAATAGGGCAGCAAATAGGTGGTCTGGATCTCTCACCTGGATGGACCCTAGACGGATGTGCAAACAGGGACTCGTTCATTTCCCTGAAAGGACCCGTAGACACACTTGGCCTGAGAACTCACCTGGTTTGAGAAGAGGGGGCGGGTGGCGAAGGGGAGAAAGGGAGACACGCAGCTTGCCCAGACAGGAAATTACTGTCGTAGAATTGTTGGGGAATGTGAGCAGGACACTCTCCTAAATGGGTAGAGCAGCTGCTGGGAACTTTGAATTTATAGCTGGAATGCTAGGCTGTGAACTGTTCTGTTTCTGAAAGACGCTATTTTTTGCTTATCTGTTTTAAAGCTAGCCTAACAGGGCAGGGCTGTATATTTGGGTGTTTTTAAAGGGAGTGGGATTTAACGGCCCAATTGCACCTTTAAATAGAATTGGTATAACCCTCAAATAAACACAATACCTTTCCTTTTCCCAAAACTCTGTTATTAAGAGTCATTCCTGCAGCCAGCAAATCAACCCATTAAGACTGGGGACCCCCCACCAAGAGTCCTGTTACATTACCAGCTTCATATTCTTTTTTTTTTTCCCCTTCATCATATAGCCTCTTACATCTCTGCTTAGATATTACTTCCTGAAGAACATCAACCTGGGCTCCTCAACCCACGTGGTTCCCTGAGATTGGCTCCCAAAGTACCCTGGCTGTCACATGTCACTTGGCACAGTTCACTTGATTAAATTTCAACTTGGGTGAACATTTATCTTTTGTTACCTATGAGCTCGATAGGTAGAGTGACCAAATAATTTATCATGTAATCCAGGTGACTTTTATCTGGGATAAATGCTAAACCAGGCAGGACCCTGGGACAACAGGCATAAACTAGAACTGTCCCAGTCAGACTGGGATACATAATCACCCTGCAAATAAGGGCGTATACCGAAACTCTCTGGTTCTCTTTGTCTCTCCATCACTTGGCACGAAATTTAGTAAATGAAGGATATTAGATCAATCAATGAATGTACTGGTTACTTTAAGCTCTGAAGATAAGCTCATAGAACCTTTCTTCCTTTTTTCTTCCAATTTGTTAAGTCTAAGTCACCTTCTACACATGAAGCCCATTTAATTTTTGTCACCAGGTGTACAAATGAACATGCTTTGTGCTTGGAGGATGGAAAGGAGAAAAGCAGAATATACTGAGCATCTACAATGGGTTAGTTATTTAAACACTATTATTTAGCTACCAGACCAATGAGGTAGTTAATATAGTCACCTTGTAAAAATAAGCACAATGAGGTTCAGAGAGGTCAGGTGACTGGACCAAGGTCACACAGCAGCAGAGGTTGAATTCAATTCCAGGTCCGCCTGAGTCTAAGCCACGGTCTCATGGGCAAACTATGCTAGCTAGCTGCCCAGCTTCACGGAGGGAAAGTGAAATACAAATCAGCGTAGCATGTAAAGTGCAGTGACTGAGGGTGGGTTCCAGTCTGCAGATGGATATAAAAGCTTCTCTGCCCCTCAAATCTCACGCACTTTATACATAAACTTAAAAAATAAAATCAACTTCTAGCTTATAGCCACCAATTGTGGAGAGCTCGGCTGTGTCATAGTCCCTTGTTAAGTCTGGGGGACTTACAGTAATGAACAGTCCAAGATGGGCCCAGGACTGGTTTCAGGAGGGAAGGCAGACATTAAAGAATCACCAAGATATTACTTTAGATGTTTACAAATATTTCATGGGGAAAATGGCACAAGGATCAGACACAAGATTTTTTCATCGTTATTTTCATGGAAAGGGAAACTGAGGCTGAGTGGATAAATGATCAAGCTCATATAACAGAGACCTAACATTTGAACCTAAATCTACTTGACTCAAAGCTTATGTAGCCCCTCCTTCTCTGTTTCCTTCTGAACAATGTGACCACAGAGCCTTCAGCAGAACAGAGCTACTCCCTTACCACCACTTTCTAAGCTCTGTAACTTCAGTGTCTTTATATTCAGAGTGGGTATAACCTTGGCTCATCTCCACACACTTGTGAAAATTAGAGCATTTGAAGTATTTTACTGAGTGCCTGACCCAGGGCTACATGCTCAGTAAATAGCAATTATTATCATCATAATATTCTTAGGCAGCGTGGAATTATTGACGAAAGTAATTTGGTGGTCCATCACACACATAATGCACTGCATTGTTAGCTCACTTTCAACGTGGGCGTGTTTTTATAACATTCTCCCACTCTGCTATTCCACCACTCTCCAGTCCCTCAGCCCAGGCCAGTGATACCCAGGAGTGGAATGGGTGACCATGGGCTGGAGGAGGGGCAAGCATGGACATTTGGAATGGGTTTCAGGTCAGACTGCCTGGGTTCCCATCCTGGCTTGACTGTGCACAAGCTTAATGGTGCTGGAAAAACTAGCGTCAAACCTCAGAACGACACCGTTGTAAGTTACTTCGTGGGTTTTAGCACATGAAGCTGCTCTCCGGCTTCTCCTTTATGACCCTGGGGGCTGTTTCTCATCCTCCTTTGCTGATGGCTAGTCATCTCTGTGACCTATAAGAATGGAGGCCCCTGGGCTCAGGGCGGGGGGGGGGGGGGGGGGGGGGGGGGCCGGCTCCCCACTTCTACTCTCTACACCCTGGTGAGTTTGTCTTCCCTCATGTCTTTTGTAACATGTATATGCTAAATAATCTGAAATTTGCATTGCAAGTCTGGCCTCTCTTCTGGATGGGTACATCCAACTGGCTTCCGGACATCTCCGTGAAAGTTAGATGTGACCAGGTGAGGGTGGTGGAAGCAGAGTGAGGAGTACCTGAGGTTTTTACCCTACCGCCTCCTCTTACAAACAACTGGAATTTTTCACAGAAATGGTTCATTTTTTAAAACACGGTCAAAACCAGATTTCTGTTCATTAATCCCCTCCTTTATGCCTGCTCCTCACCTGGTCTTCCTCCTCTCAGTCAACGGCCCCTTTATCTGTCCAGATGGGCAGGCTAAAAGCAAGGAGCCAACTTTCTTCCCCCTTCCTCTTCCTCCGGAGGGAATTCTGGGGCTCTGCCTTGAGAATACACCCAGAATCTGCCCACTGTGTTCCGTGTTGAATCCTATAGCCAAGTTCCGATGTCTTTCTCCTGGGCTACTGCAAAAGCCTTGGAATGTCTTTCTCTGCTTCCACCCAGCCCATGAACATCTATTTCTCACACCCCATATGCAGTGGCCTCTTAAAAATAGGAGAAACTCAAACCACTCACTGGCTTCTTTCTCACCTCACTCAGTGGAAAATCCAAAGTACTGTACTGACATAACTCACAGGACACTCCACAAATTGCCACAGTGCCCCACTCACATCCATTACTTTCATATTTACAGCCTTTTCTCTGACTACTCGCCTCTTCTCTTTGACTATGTTTGCTCCATCTGGGTTGCTTTTCGTTGGGAGAACATATCAAGGGTCTGTGAACTTGCTGTGCCCTCAGCCTGGAAGCTCTTGCCCAGATCTTGGCAAGGCTCACTGTCTCACCCATCAAGGACCCTGTGCAGATGTGACCTTATCATAGAGCTCTTCACTGGACAGCTTTAATAATAGAATCCTCTGCCTAGACACAATGGACTCTTACCCTACTTTCCTCCATAGTGTGTATCCTTGACGTAGCATACATTTATTTGTTATCTCCTACACTATAATATAAATCAGGGAGGTAGGAGTTATGTTTTTTCTTTTTTAATGAGTTTTATTCACTGTTATATTCTGTTGTTTTTTTTTTTTTTCCATCAGTGGCATACAGAATTGGGCAAAAGTTGATGTACAGTTGTATGTGAAACAGTTTATTCTTATATTATCCATCTTTATGCTTGTATTATGTTTTTCCAAACGAACAGCTGTACACCTACTTTTGCCACCCTGTATAATAGATACTCAGTTAATATAATAAAAGATACAACAGTCCCCCATGTAGTTAAAGCACCATATGTTTGCCATTGCTGGTATTATTACCGTTGTTACTACTAGTATCACTTTTACTGGTAGTAGATTCCTTACACTTATTACCTTAGTTGTCTCACAGCAACTCGCTGAGATTCAAGGACCTTATTTGCTTATTTATGTATTTTTGAAGATTTTATTCATTTTATTTAGAGAGAAAGGCAGGGAGGAAGGAAGAAGAGGAGAGAGACATCAATGTATGGTTGCCTTTCACCTGCCTCCAACTACGGACCTGGCTGGAGACCTGGCTTGCAACCTGGTTATGTGCCCTGGCTGGGGATCCAACCAGCGACTTTTGGGTTCACAGGCCTGGTACCTTTCCACTGAGCCACACCAGCCAGGGCTTCAAGGACCTTATTTTGATGTATGAGGAGACTAGGCTGACAACAGGGGAATCACCTGTGTGAGGCCCAATGGTCCAACAGGCAGAACCACCCATCTCCAAACTGTCCTCCTCCACAGGTCCCCTACTCTGTCATCCATGGGGCTCCTAGATTAAAATGGTGTGTGTGTCATTGTTAAACAGTTTGTCTATGGGAAGATCTTTAAGAGATATTATTAAATGAAGGACAAACCAATGGAGTTTATGTATCTTTTGTGAAAAAACAGGAGGGGGGGATAATAATCTTATTTGCTTGGATTTACATATGAAAAATACAGTAGGAAGATACTCCAGAAACTAATAAAAGCGGGTAGATGCTGGGAGAAAAGGATGGAAGGAAACAGGGAAGAGAATAACTCTCCTTACTAGATGTGTTTTATATTCTTTTTGAACTTTGTAAATTCAATGTTTATTAATAATAATAATAAGCCTACCAAATTGCCACAGCCAAGAGGAACCCAAAGAGAAAGACAAATAAAGGTAAGGTAGTGACTAAGCCAGCTTTAAGTATCTCTCACTTAACCAAACTTAAGACTTTTGCCCTGACTCTGGGTCCCTAACCTCCCTTTCCTTTAAAAAAAAAAAACTTTAAAAATATTTTACTTATTTTTAAGAGAGGGTGAAGGGAGGGAGAAAAAGAGGGAAAGAAACATCAATGTGTGGTTGCCTCTCATGCACCCCCAACTAGGATCCTGGCCTGTAACCCAGGTATGTGCCCTGACGGGGAATCGAGCCAGAGACTGGAAACCTTTTTTTGGTTCGCAGGCCGGTGCTTAATCCACAGAGCCACACCATCCAGAGCCCTATCTTTCCTTTTTTTAAGAGCATTTCCTTGAGCAATTCTTTCTCTTCTCCTTTAACATGTAAATCTTTTAAAAATCCTGTTGCCAGTGTTATAATGTGGCAATGTCGTTCTCAAGAACCTGGAACCCCTACTTTGGAAAGTACTCATCAAGGAGGGTAGCAGAAGAAGACATTTGCAAATGCCGGAATAACTGCCCATGTGCAGGATGTGTCCTATTGGTAAGTCCCACAGCACTTTCCCATGGGCTCAGCATGGCCCTGAAAACTCTCTGGCCCTTTCCTCCCCCGGCTGCAACAGTCTTGAATAAAGTCTCCTTGCCTGTGTGACATTGTCTGGTGCAATTTTGCTTTGATAGTCATAGCACCAGGTAAGATCCTGCATCAAAAAAAAAAAAGAAAGAAAGAAAGAAAGAAAGAACCGGTGGGGAGGATTCAGTAAAAACTAAGGTAACCTGGATGACTGACTTTATTCAAGGCTACTTCACAGACAATCTAATAGACTAACCAAAAAGAAGTACTGTATTTTTTTGCTCCATAAGGCACCCTCCCCCACCCCCCCACCCCAAAAAGTGTGTGAGTGGGAGGAATGTCCGTGTGTCTTATGGAGTAAATATTGCATCACAAACCTTGATGTGTATTACCTGATCCGTCAGCAGTGGTGACAGCTGTTAGAAGAGGAAGTGGTGGGCCCACATGAAACCCCTGGGGACGTTACTGCTGAACCTCAGGGCAGCGGTCAGTTGCCGTCCACCTCTGCCCATCACCCAGGACCCAGGAGAGTGCAGAGAGCCGCCTGGCACTCCCAGCTACAACCCTGACCTGTTGGATCAGCTGAGGATAGTCACGGGTATGAGGCTTACTAGTGCTTGACCAGTTCAGAGCACATATTAGCGAAACTACAAAAAAGAGCTTTAAAGAAGTGAAGATTCATCTAGTTGTAATTCCCGGGGGTCTTACCAGCCAGGTGCAAACTCTAGATGTTTCCATCAACAAACCATTTAAAGTCTTTCTGCGAGAAGGGTGGAACAAATGGATGGCTGCTGGTAATCATGACCTGACGCCTACTGGATGAACGAAGAGGCCCACAATCACTCAAGTTTGTGAATGGGGGCAAACATCATGGCACTCAATGAAGGACTGTATGGTCAATCAAAAAATGCGGCATTAGTAATGCCTTAGATGGAGGTGAAGATACTACCATCTATGAAGATAGTGAAGAAAGTGGTATCAGTGATTGTGAACAACTGAGCATAAATTCTGATATTAGAGATGATGAGCCCTTGGGGTTCCCAGAAAACTAGAAGAGTACTTGAACCTTAAAGTCTCTGCTCATTTGTTAATGACAGTGACGATGGTTCTTAATACCACTGTTGACCGCTGTTCACGTTGCATGGTTGAAATATTATTCTGTTATAGTTTATTAAATATTTTAGTACCCATTTGGTTTAGAATATTGTTTTTTCTTGTTTTCCTCCTCTAAACCTAGGTGTGTTTTATGGCCAGATGTGTCTTATAGTGCAAAAAATATGGTATATATTCTTTTCATTTCATACCAATGTTGTCTAGATGAGTCTTGCTCAGCTTGCATATCCAGAACCTAGCCACAAAGTAACTACTCGATGCATATTTATTGGTTTAATCATAAGGCTGAAAGACAACTGAATTACAGCGCAGTTTAAACTCAAACTAGGTTTTCACCGCCTTTGCAAATACAGCTGCCTGCCTCTATGGTCTCTGGGTTTGTATACAAGGTCTGTCCCGAAAGTACCGGCTGCGCAAACTATTTTAATTATACTGCACTACTTGATAGTTTTGGGACAGACCTCATATTCTCAGTGGCTGGGTCCTCACTAACTTCTTAGAAGTGGTTTGGAATGAACGGTAATTTGAAGGGGCATCTCTTGGTGTAACTTTGTTCTCTGAACTATGAGATGGCAAGGAAGGCTAACCCGTTCTTTCCTTTTACTCCAGAAAGCATTCAAAACAAATGAAAGCGGCCTCAAGGTCATGGTCAGCGCCAGGATCCCCGCCACACACAGAGAGGTGGCTGCCTAATTGGAGGGTTAGGGTTCTTTCACAGTGGTCGGAGAGGTACTGTATTAAACAGGACTGGGCTACCCAAATGCCTGCAGCTCTGGCTCCTAACTTGTGCCTGCTAATTAATTGCACACTTAATGGGCTCCTCTGAGGATCTTAGGAGACATAAAAATAAATGCCCATGGTGGACTCTGAAGAGCCACCTTTGAGGTGTTCCACTAGATTATCATTAATGGTAATTATTCAGTGGTGATGTTATATAAAACCCCAGCCACTGCCCTTAGAGCTTTCGGTATTAATTCATATCCAATAAACCATGATCTGAGCTTTCATTAAAATTGTTACTAAGTATATTTCCATTCAGGGCATCTCTCTGAAATGGAAATATTTCCCTAAAAATTAATTTTCTTGATACACAGGCGTGGGCTGATTAATGTGATCTTAGAATAGGCGCGCTTTCTCGTTTCTCTGGGAGGAAAGCGAAGGAAGTAATGCCGGTGAATGAGCACCCACGTGGTCTCAAGTGGGCCAGGACGCCACTTCAGCACCGAAAGCCCACATAAGAGGCAACTCACGGGTCCTCAGAATCAGGTTAGGAAAATGTCACTAACATTTGCACACATCTTTACACTTTACAAAGCATTTGAACCTGACTTTTCTCATCACTTCTCCCTCCCCGTGATAACTCTCCTCTAGGATTGGAACAATGATGTTCCCTGATTTAGTGGTGAGAAAACCGGGCTTAGAAAGGTTATACAACTGTGCAAAGCTGTATAATCCTAAAGGATCCCATGACTGTGGTACCTAAATAACCCTTCCTAACTGAATGCCCACCCTTCACCATGGTTCATCTCTACCATCCTGGATCCACCTGGATGCTCATGCCTGCAGATGCTCCATGCTCCGACTGGCCCAGAGGCTTCTCCTGTCTCGCTCACTATAAATCATACCCCTAAGAGTCCGCTAGCATCTCTTTCAGGAGGTCTTCCCTGCCTCTTGCCCACACCAAGGCTGGGCCAGCGGCCTTCCTGCATCAGAATAAGAAACTTGAGTAGCTCCTTCATGTTTTCATCCCCAGTGCTCAGGACATCACCAGCCCTGGACACAATCATGGGAAATGAGAATGAGTGGTAAAAGCCAGGCCTGGACTCTCTGACCTGAAGTACAGTCCTTGGGCATCACCCGAGTCCCTCCTTAATGAACAAAACAGCCGTAACAGTAACAAATGACTTCGAAGGTGCTGTGGTTTCTTCAGAGAGTAGTAACCAGCGTTGCATAACACAAATAGACTAAAATGTCAGTGGCCTCGGATAATTAAGGTTCCTCATGCTTGGCCAGGGGTTGGGCTGGCGTGCACCTTTGGAGTGTTTCTTTATAAAAGCGATTGCTGAGCATATTGGTACATGAGCAGCACAAACAAGACCACCAGGAAAAGGCAGGGGATATTTAGACGAACAAACTGCCTGGAGTCACTTCGGAAGCACCCATTATGACCAAACAATCACTGTGCTAATTAAAATAGCTCTGCTAATTGCAATCACTGCGCTAATTACAAACTATCCTTAACTGTGCTGTAGGCTCCTCATTGGACTTTTCCTCCTGAACCCTCAGACCAGCCTGAGTTACAGCTTGAATGGGGTGCCGTGGAACTGCGGTTCTTCAAAAACTGTTTCAGATGCCTCAGTGACTCAGATGGACTTGGCACTCCCGGAAAAAGAACACAGTCAGGGATTTTGAAGCCAGACAATTAGAAATGAAATGAAACCAAACAAACAGGAGGGATGGGGAAGAAGTAAAATGCACCTTGCTGCTTTGGTTGTCTTACCACCTCCTGCAGAGCAGACACACATTTTTAGGTTAGCTGGAGTACACTCGGAGTACACTATGTATAATGTGTTTTCCTCACGAAATGGCATGTGGTATATTTGGAGATGCAAACATTGAGAATAAAATTGTAAAAAAATTGAAGCGGCTATTTTCCTTTCTTCTCTTTCCATAATTAGCAAGAAAGATGAGAGGGGTCTCATTTTAACCGTTGGCTGCAATTCACTTCCCTGCCCCCACCCCCGCCCCACGTGCACACAAATAGAAGGCATCTTTCCCTGGGTCTGAATTCCTCAGTTTTCTTTTTGTCCTTAATTGAACTGATGTGTGTTCGTGGCATGGGAGTTTTGTCTCAGCACTTAAGAATTACAAAGTTCACCAGGCCAAGGTCCCCTTCTAACGGAGGTTCTCCTGCCTTCACCTCTGACCTGAACAGCCTGCAGCCAAACTCACCACTGGGAAGCACCTTCAGCTGCACCCAGTGACAGCTGGCAACACACCACAGGGATGGGAAGGAGGGTTACCCTGGGCACCCAACCGTGGCTTCGAGACTCTGCAGTCAGGACAACTGCCTTTCCCACTGGCACTGATGCTCAGAGCATCCCTGTACCATCAGTGAGCAGAACGGATGGCCAGATGGATGTGACAATAAATCATGCTATGTTATGCCTGATAGGCTACATTGTGCCCTTACATTGCAGGCCAGCCCTGTGTGCCTTGGCTACTGAATGCAAATAAAAAAACGTCTCTGTACTTGGTCACTGGAGGGAGACTCCTTTGGGACTCCACAGCCCTCCAGTGCCATTGGCCTTGGGATCTGGTACCTACCTGCTTTCAAACAGGGAAATGGAGAAGCAAGCATCCTTTTCCAGTCTCAGGTGTGGCCTGGGTTCACAGCTGGCACCAAGTTCAATTTAATAGCTTACTGAGCTGGTCCTCAGACCCGGGAGTTCATTGGGAATGCAGAGTCTCAGGCCTTACCCATAACCCACAGAACCACAGCCTATATTTTGGCAGGATCCCTTAGATGTGCGTCACATGACAGCTTGAGAAGCACTAGTGTGGGATGCATGTGTCTTCAGGTCTGGCTATAAACAGACATGGAAAATCCCTACCTCTACATAAGATTTTCATGTGTCATGGTTATGATGGCTGTCACTTGCTCTCCTGCACTTTGAGGGTCACATGGTCTGAGATGCTAGGCACCTGCAGGTGCACACACTGCGTGGAGGCTGCAGAGGGGGAAGGGGGCAGCCCTGGAGCCCTGGCTCCGTCACCTTGGATGCCACACCTGACCTCGGGAGACTTCCATGACGGTCCACCTGCTCTGTTCCCCTGTGTCATGGGAGAAATAGCTTCCTGCACTCCTCACAGCAGGCTTTGAAAAATAAAGAAAATAGTTTTACATTCCCCATCTTGGGTGAAGATACTGAGAAATGCCCAGAGAATGTGATGAGTGGATGAGAAAGGGGATCAGGAGAGGGAGGAGGTGAGCAAGACTATGTGCAGGCAGGCAGGCAGGCAGACCAGTAGGGCTTACGGTTAGCCTGCATCCCACCTGTCTAGATGTGGCACTTCTAAGCTATAGGGTGAATGTCCCAGAGGTGGCAGAGTCACACCCTTCCGGAACTGGTGGGTCTGCACTGTGGCCCATGATCAGATCCCCCACAGGACACAGGAGCATCCAAATCCCACGTTTCCAATTAGACGTATTTCACTGTGGGCCATGCAGACAGAACAAAGAGGCTACGGGACAATATAACATATTGTCTAGGACACGGGTAATCTAACATGTCGATCGGAAAGATCATGTTTTTCCGAAGGCTGGGTGAACATCCCGTAAGACAGTGATCCTGGGCCACTGTCCTCTCTGCTGGCTGAGCTGCGCGCCCCCCACCCCAGGCCCACAAAGCATGAAGGGCTGTGTCTCTGTCCGTACCCTGGGCACTTCACCGAAGCTCTGCATTCATCAAAACATGGACTGATTGGAGGGAGAGGTGGGGATGACCAGGGCTCCAGGCCACAGGTGAGTTTGTGGGGAATAAAACAACCAAAAATTCTTCGCCTGCCATATGCTTCTGGAAATGGGGCTGGGGCTGGGGGTGCAACTGAAAGAAGAGAAGCCAATATTTACTGTGTTTAGGATCTTTGTTTAGAAGCCTATTAAATCTTCACCACAGCCTTCTGAGGATATTTTGAGGCAAAACTCAGTTTTATAGTTGATCTGCAGGTTCAGAGAGGTGCAGAGATTTGTCCAAAGTGCCCCCTAGGTAGGAAATGGCTAAGGTGTAACTTGGGCCCTGTTAGTTCTCATGGCAGCACCCTGACACCCTGAGCTGGGTCCCAGCAGAATCATGCAGATGGGCGTGGCCTCTGCCTCTGATTCTTTCTCAGTTGTCGAAGTGGTGGCCTCCTACGGCCCCGGAGTCCTTCCTGTCTGCGGAAAACAGGGACAGGCCAGGTGTCAGTCATGCTTAATCACCCCAAGAGCACCAGCAATCGGAAGTTATTTTGCTCTTCCCAATTTAACTAATGCACTAATGGCCTAAGATCACAGAGCTAACAAGTGGCAAGTGAGGACTCACACGGCAATGCTGGCGTCTTAGACACAAGGCCAGACTATAACCCACCTCGCTGAATAACGTGGCCTCCCGGGAATATGGTGAAAATCACTTGACCCATCTCTTCATCTAGGAAAGATAATCAATGGTATGTCCTGGGGCAGCCCTAGGTCATCAGTGGAGGAGGAAAAGCTTTACTAAGCCCTGGCCATGGGGGTTGAGAAGAAACAGTGCTGCATTCTAGCCCGAAAGCCCTCCGTCTTTGTAGAAGTTTTTCCTGAAACCTCGTGTTCAAAAAAGGCAACCGAAACCAGAAGGGGAGAATGGCGAAGGATAATACAGCAGGAAATGGCAGAATGGGAATGGAGACTCAGTTTTCTGATTCCAGGGCTGCAGTGCACCAGCCATACGGGACTTGACACCTGCATAAGATGTCCGAAGCCCTTGGGGAAATGGAGACACAAAAGAGAGATGCTCCAGTGGCCAGCCCAAGAGCCAGAACCCAGCGGAAACTGATATCCACCATTGCACAGTTTCCTTAACTCCCGGATCAAGCCTCCAGCTTCTGTCCTCAGTCCACGTCTGAGGTCTGGCCAATGGGCCCCCTAAAAGGCAGCATCCAGCAGGCTCCGGGTGGCAAGCTGAGGATTCTGCCAAGAGCTAGAATATTTCTGCAGAGAGGGGCTTAGGCATAAGTCCTGGAAACCGAAAGCTAATGCCACTGTTAATTAGTCACCTCCCCACCACCAGCCTCCTGTGCTTTCTCTGGGTAGAGTAAGATCATGGTATACTGCAAAAGACTCAGGTGTAAGGGTGCAGAAACAACAGTTTAACAGGTTCTAAGTGTGGCTCTGCAGTTAACTGTTTATGGAGTCTTGGCCTGGACATTGCCATTCGTAGTGTAGAAGTTGGATCCTATACCTCTGAGCCTGCACTATGAATATAGTGAGTGCAGCCCAACAGACTCAGGGCTGGAATCCTGGCTTATTCATTTATTAGTTATATGATTTTAAGTGATTTACGTAACCAATGTGAGCCTGAGTCATCTGTCTCATCTACAAAACGGGTTAGTGCTCTCTGTACAAAATATTCCCAAGGTTCTTCCCTCTATAAAGTCTACAGTGATTTGGGAAGTGAATGAAGAAAATGGACAAATATGGAACAGATGGTCCTCCTGCAGCGTGCAGAGGTGGCCCTGTGGAGTGGGAGGATGCTGGGAGCCCGGGAGGCACGCGGCTGCACGGGCTTTGCTGCGAGACCCCTGTGCGAACAGCATTTAGTACACGGTATTGATGTCCTTCACATTTCCAGGTCTCTGTTTCTCAGCACGTGACAGGATTGAATGTCCCTGCTCCACAGTTTGAGGGGGCACTGTGACCGTGAGACTAGACTTGACCAATGGGCTGTGAGCAGAATGCCATCTCTAGGAGCAAGTAACAAGAGCCAAGTTTCCCCCGATGTTACTACGGCCACGGAAGCACATGAGGCTTCTTGCACCCAGGTCCCCAGCAGCACGCACACCCTTGCCTGGGATGCCGTGGAGGTTTTGAAGTGATTTGCTTTCAGGCATGGCCTGGTGCGTTCTGGTTGCTACATCCATTTCCCTGTTTGTGTAAAGCCAAGTTGTTAAAGGCTACTTTGCAATGGGTGTTGAGAAGCTTAAATGAAAAAATAAAGTTTGTGGTACAATATCCGGCACACAAAAAATGTATACATGGCTAAAGGGTGGGGGGAAGGGAAGAGACAGAAGACAGAGAAGGCAATGACCCAGAAGCAGCAAGTACAATACCCCATCTCCCTGGAAGGCACTAGAAAAGCCAAAGCCTGGAGGCCACTTAACACACTGTTGACCAGCAATTTTATACAAAAGGTAATGCAAGTACAAACATGAGGTAGTGAGTTACTTGGTCAACATTTGGGCTTGCAAACATGAGTTTTTTGTTTTTGTTTTTGTAATGAGTCAACAATGTGTTAATAAGATGGGACTCAGGACCTGCATCTAAGGAACAGGTGGGTGTCACTAGCAAGAGTCAGCCTTCCTTAAACCCTTCAAGAGGGCCCTTCTAAGCCAGGTGTGGGCGGGTGGAACCTCATCCTGGAATTGCACAACTTACCCCAAATTGTCCTCTCATGCGGTTCAGTGGGCACCTCTAAGGGGCAGGCCAGCTTGCAAAGCTCTGTCCTAGCAAACCTTTCCTGAGCTCCTCACGCTTCCTGCAGGTCATTCTTGAAGGCTCATGAGCAAGCACCAGCCACGGGCAGAGCCTACCTTACTCCTGATAGGGCTTTCACAGAACCTGCTGTTGTAATTTGTTCGGCCTGCACTGCCAAGCAATGTCCCCTCCCTGCAAGTTCTGAGACTTGACGCCGAATGGCCATTCTTCACTGATGTTTATCTAAATCCAGGCAACCTAGAGCCAAAGCTGACTTTTCTTTCTTACACGAAAGACGTAGGATAGATAAGGATGGGGGAGAGGAGGAAGTAAAAAAATCAAACAAGCCAACAAAACATCAAATACCACCAACGTAGGATGAGTTTATCTCACTCCAACAGCCTGCCAATGTCCTCATTGATGAAGAGCTCTGGGGAGGGGATTCTGATCGTGACCCTGTACAGTCACTTGACCAACACAGGGCAGCGAAAGGCATTAGTACCCACAAAGCCACACATCGCTTACTGGGATCAGGGTCAGTTCGGAAGTGGGATCTTTGATTCTTCACGCTTCCACAGAGACTAAAGATTTACTGAAGGCTTTTATGTCCATTTGGCTCCATGTGAACTTGATTCCTAACCCAGGGCTCCTCCTGGCACCAACCCTCATTCTCTCCTGGAGATAAATTCCCTTGTAACATTGGTATGACTCTGTCTCTTTTTTCAATCATTGCAGGTCTGTCCTTGACCCCTTCTATCTTTCACTCCTTTCCCAACCTTTCCCCATCTGTCGCCTCATCTCTTTAACCCTGTCCCTGCTCTACATGGCTTTAATTCTTTCTGTGTTTCCCTCCTTTCATCATTCAGAGTCTTACAAAAATACCTCCTCAATCTTAGTCTCTCTCTCTCCATGTCTCTGCACTGTCTGACTGCTTCTCTTTATCACTCGCATCCTGTCCCTACCTTCCTGTGTGGGTCTCTTGTAAGTGCCACCCATCACCTTCATGCCCAGTGGCTGCCTGGTAACTCCTGGACGTGTCAGGGTTCTAAACATCTCTGCACACTCATCTCCAGAGAGACAGGCTGCAGCCTACTGGGGGCAACCTGAGGTGGTGGCCAGCATGCGATCGCTCCTGCGGACCAGGCCTGTGCGTGTGTCTTTGCCTCAGATCCCTCCCCAGTTGTGAATGTGACATTTCTCTACGGCACTTGGTCTTCCCTCTCCCCTGAGAGTGTAGCTCTTCTCACCACATGCAAATCAGGCATATTTGGAAGTTATATGCCTCGCTTACAACACAACCAGGGAACTGGTTCAGGAGTCACCAACAGTTACCTGTTAGTCTCCAAGGGGCCCCAAATCATGATGAGCACTGGGCAAGTTACATTCTTCCTAGGCCTCAGTTGCTCTATCTGTACCACATGGAGTTAGTTCTGAACCAGTTAGGCTTTAAGTGCTTGTTTAATTTGGAAACTTGGAATGTACACCTTTAATGGGGAAGCAGAAATCCAGGTTGCCTTTTTGGAGATTCTAGAGAGGACGCGAGAATGCGGACCTATCTTCTCTGAGCAGTCGCTGAGTGCAGGAACCCAGGCAGGGAGAAGAACAAAGTGGAGCTGTAGCTGTCCCTGGGGGAGACTCTTTAGCGGGTGGTGAGCTTGACATCCCAGGACCGGCAGCTGCCAGGAAATGAGGCAGATGGCAGGACAGCTGGTGAGGTGCCTGCTGGCTACTCTAGAGGGCTGGGCTGGACATGACTTGGAGGAGGGAAGGAAAGGATGAAAAGAAGGGGAGAAATGATAACTGCCTTTGATGCTAAAAAATTTGCAGGACTAATTTCTGGAACCTGGAGAACAGAGGAGCCGCAGGTCCCCCAGCCTCCCCATGCCCTGTCTGGGGCCCGGGAAGGGAGACTTGAAAGGCATACATTTAGACTCATCAGAAGGTGCTCAGTGGGAAGTCAACTGCCTTAGCATGTGGCTCAAGGAGGTGACATGGTCTGGAGATGGAAATAATTGCAAAGAATGTTTAACGGAAGCTAAAGATAAGAGAGCTTAGGTGAAACGGGGTGCCCTCACATAATGGTAATCTGGAAATCCTCTAAATCTTGAGGCTGTTTGTCAAAGAGAAAGTGCGGTCTGTTCACTCTACTCCCACCCCCCCCTGAGCACGTGCAAATCAGGGCAGACCCTGGCTATTCACAGAGACAACCTGCAATTGAATAGCTGGGAACAATAAACTGAGTGTTTGAGGCAGAATAAAAACTCATGATGGGATAAAATTCCGCCTGAGCCCGCAGACCCCCAGGCCAGCCTGAAGGAGCCACGCTCCCTCTTGCCGGTAGTGTGGTGGTAGTGGGAAGGCAAGCACCCCGTCCATCAGGAGAGCTGCAACCGTGGGCTCGCTATGCAATCACTTGCTTTGTGGCCTTAACCAAGTCCCTTCACACAGGCGATGAGATCCTGGGATTCCATGGAGCCCCTTCAAGATACAGCATCTTACAGCCCGATGTGGATCCTCCTTCTGGACCACACTACTCTTCACACAGAGAATAAGAGCTCGTGCCCTGGGTAATTTATCACAGGTAGCCACTCTGGAAGCTGCTGTGGAAAATCAAACTCTGTAAAACATACACTGTGCCTAGCACAGCGGCTGGCACCTGATAAAACATCTCTCTATAAAGAGGGGGTGAGAAGACTATGCTTGTTGTGTGTGGGACCAGGATTTGGAGCCGGGTCTGTCTAGAGATCTGTTTTCCTGACTTGCCCTCCTGCTTACCCATACGCCTGGGCTTCTGTGGGCTTTTCCCTGGGTAGGAAAATGTCATTCTCTCTCCTGAAACTCCAGTTCACAAGCCTCATTCTCTGAAACACCCTTGATCAAGAAATTGTCTGCGAATGTATACACGAATAATGAACTATTAGAAAAAGAAAAGAAACAATCTCATCTACAATTGCATCAAAAAAACAAAAACAACAACAAAAAAACTAACAACAAAAAACAAAAAAACCTAGGAATAAATTTGACCAAGAAGGTAAAAGATCTATACTCAAAAAATTGTGAGACATCGAGGAAAGTACTTGAAATAGATACAAATAAATGGAAGCATATACCATGGCCATGGGCCAGAAGAATGAGCACTATTAAAATGTCTATACAACCCAAAGCAATCTACTATTTCAAGATAATTCCTATCACCCTGGCTGGTGGCTCAGCAGCCTGCAAATCCAACTGCTACTGGTTTGATTCCCAGCCGGGGCACATAACCAGGCTGCAAGCTAGGTTTCCAGCCAGGTCCTTAACTGGAAGCATGTGAAAGGCAACCATACATTGATGCTTTTCTCTCTTCCTTCCCCCTTGCCCTTCTCTGAAAATAATGAAAATCTTAAAAAAGCAAAAACAAAAACACCCTCAATGTCCAAACAAAATGGGAAGAGGATGGGTGTTAGCTACCAAATTCTTAAAAAAAGAAAGAAAAAAAAAAAGATAATTCCTATTAATATACCAATGGTATTTTTCACAGAACTAGAACAAAGGATCCAAAAATTTATATGGAACCACATATTATTTCTTATAATTTCTCTTAAAAGGCTTCACATGGGAACTCTTCGGAAACTACTGGTATTCTTGGAATGCCACTTTGCTAATTAAATTTTCATATTTTTCCCAATACGGTGGGCTATCTGCAAGCTTATAAATAAATTCCTTTCTCAAAGGCAAAGGACATTTTTTTTCTTTTGAATCCCACACAGCATTATTCTAGCCATCATAATGCCCAAGACAAAGTTTCATAGATTGTATTAAACCTGTAAAAAAAAACAAAAAACAAAAAAAAACCCCAGTATTTTAGAATCTCAGGATTGAGTAGTTCATCCAGACGGTCCTTAAATTCCCCCTAGAGTTTTAACAATAATGTAGCATTCTTCCTCTGCTTGGGCATCTGAGTGGTACAAAGCAATCTGCTGGGAATTGGAGGGCTCCACTCTGCCACTAAACTGCTGTGTGGCTGCCAGTCACTCGATCGCCCTTGATTCCTTCTTCAACCTTACCCTTTTTGCCGGCGACTGCTCACTGGACCTTGTCCATTACACCTCACAACTATCTCCCGATACTCCTTTTTACCTTCAAGGTTATTCCCATCATCCTGCTTGAAGCCACCAACTGCCTCCTGAGGTTTCCACAACAGACACCTAATTGACCCTCCATCCCACCCTTTCCTGCCTGGCCCTCACCACAATCTACTTCCTAAGCAGCCACCATGAGGCCGAAAAGTGCAATGCAATCCTGGCATGCTCTCCTCCTTTAACCATTAAAAAGTCCTCCTGTTTACTATTCAAGTAGAGATTAGGCCTGCAAGACTCCCGCAACGCACCACTGCTTACTGCTGAGGCTTCACCTCTTTCTTCCCTTATTTGCTCCATTTCAACCTCCCCAGACTTCATTCCCTGAAGCCAACCAATTTGTGTTTTTCCTTCTTAGAATATCTGACCCTGCTTGAAATATTTTCCAAGACCAATGACCAAGCATCTTTCAGATGTTAGTTAAATAAGGCCTCATTGGCAAAGTAGACTCCAAAG
Source organism: Noctilio leporinus (assembly GCA_004026585.1). NCBI lineage: Eukaryota > Metazoa > Chordata > Mammalia > Chiroptera > Noctilionidae > Noctilio > Noctilio leporinus. The sequence continues at coordinate 1,065,641 of PVIW01000018.1, forward strand.
TCTTATTATTGTTTTCTAGTCTAATAGATGTTCTCTGACCACTCTCAAAACTACAACAGATCCCTGTGTTAATTGCTTTCCTGGAACCCTATAACTTAACTTCATTGTACCTACTACAAATTAAGTAAACGGAGAAGATCATGATCACACACACATACACACACACCCCGTAACACTCCAGGGTCCAGGTCCATGTTTATCTCAGTTTCCATTGTATCCCAAGTAACCAGCACGGAACCTGGGACAGGAGATATTCAAAGAGCATGTTATAGCTACATAGGTGAATGATTTCAGGGAATTCACAGTCCCATTCAAGTTCTCTGCAACAGCAAATGAGGTACGTTGAATCAGAGGATAAGAGCAAGGCTCTGGAGTCAGCCAGATATACATCCCTCTCACTACATGATGTCCTTGAGAAAAATCCCTTTACCTTTCAGGGGTTAACTTTTCAGTTATAAAAAGAAGGTCATGGTGCCTCAAAAGGTTTTACTAATGAACTTGAAATGGAATTCTCCTGGCCCTCTTATTTTCTAAAAGGAGGTTCGGGGACAGAGTATCACGTTTCCATTTCTTATATGTATAAAGGGGATAATAATACTCCCTGCTTCCTAAGACCCTTGTGAGGATTATATAAAATAATGGATCAAAAGGGGCTATTGTTGTTATCGTTATTATAAAAGCTTGATATATAGTAATTCTTCATAAATAGTAGCCAGTATTACCACCCCTACTGCAATGACCACTATTGTTAATTAGAGAATGGAATAAGGATGGTGATTATTATAATGGTAATGTTTCTTTTTGTTGATACAGCCTCAAACAGTGGGGAGAACCCTGCTTTGTGATAATATCTTGTCATGTGTTCATGCAAAACTGACTGAAAGAATATTTTGTGTTTTATAAAAGATAACAATTTCTTATACAGATAGGACAGCTCCATTTTCTTCAACCTTCCTAGGAAGCCTTTTAAAAGTAGACTGCCTGTCTAATCATATAATTTGGCCAACCCAGTCTCTATTCTATCTGCTCTCATAAGAGAATATTCTTATTTTTAATTTCTCATGTGCCTCTGTGTTTGTTCACAGGGAAACAAGTCTTTGACATATTGTTGAGGGGGAAAAAAGCAATATCTAAACAGCTTTACAGAGATTTGGTGTGTGTATGTGTGCGTGTGCGTGCATGTGTATGTGTGTGCAGAATGTACAGATGGAGAGAAAGAGGGAGAGACATGTCTTAGGAATGTTGAAGAAATGTTAATGCTACATATTTGTGGGTGATGGTGATTTTATTTTCTACTTTGTTAAATGTCTTTATTTTTGAACTGCTCGAATAGTCTACACAGGGCACCTATTTTGTAATAGACTGAAAGATTATTTTTTTTTAAAAATCCATTAACTGTACTTACAGGGTGATTTAATATTGAATTTAAAATATGTGGAAAGTGTTAGAAAAATGGCATAAACAAGAACTAGGATGGTGGGGAAAAAACCTCAGGGAATGAATTGTTCTGACTTCCAGCACCGCACGGGGAGGATCGGCGAGTGTGGGAAATGCCTGGCAGTGTAAGAGGACTCGGGCTGATCAGGCCCACGGCGCTCCCCCACCCCCCACATTTCGGGTCACGAGCTCGACCCATGAATGCAAGTGTCTGCCCCGTACCTAAAGGTCATCTGGAAGACTTGGCCTTGGTTCACATGCTGGGTCCGGTTGTTGTAACCGTGCAGCATCTCTCCGAAGAGGGTGTCGTTGAATTTGGAGTCCGGTTTGAGGCACTTGGGGCCCTCGCAGACATCTGAGAGCATGAGGCAGGACTTTCCGTCGGGAGCCAGCTTGTACTCCTCCACACACCTGCGTGATAAACAGCCGAGCGTCAGCCCGCGTGCTGGGCGCCCCACTGAAGGCGACCTGAAATCAAGACCCCCTTTGCCAGCATGCACAGCAGGTCAGAGTGTAGAAGGGGAGGCAGCTATTCTGGTTGGAATCTATCTAGGGCACAGGTGTCTGGAGGGAAGCACATTAATTCCGCAAATTGGTCAATTCGAGGAAAGTCATTTGAGATGTTTTGGTGGAGTTGAGGTGGGAAATCAAGAGTGCACATCCACGCACAAACCAAATTTAAAAACTGTTTTCCATGAACACACAGACTTTAAAAAGCATGACAGGCCAATTGGCTGGGAATTATCAGCTAGTTCCTCAAGCCAGCACTGATTCCCAGTGTAGCTGTCGATGGAGGTTGAAGACGATCACAAAAACAAGGCTTTTATTGCCCTTGGAGCTCCCAGGGGGGCCTTCCAGGCCCACTGATGGCCCTGTGGCAGCTGCTGCACTTTCTGTTCGGTTAGCAACGTTTGCAGCCTCTGCTGGTCTGTAACTACCCAGTCCTGGCAGCGGAAGGGGCCTTTGAGGCAGGGTAGGCTCCTCTCTGGACCAAACAGGCAACTGAATGGGGTGTGGAAACAATACTTGCAATTGTGGGGCTTGCCGTGGGAAAGAAATCTCTCAGGGAGGCATGGGAAGAAGGGAGGAAACAGAAAAATAGGCTTCTGACCAATCAACCCAGAAACTAGAATTCTTTCAATGTCTACCTGTTCGTGGTCCTTTGCTAGGCGTTAGGGAGAGGGTTTCCATTATACATAAGACAAGAGCTAGCTGCACAAATGGAGAGATCTGTATAAATATCACCTTTTTCCCCTGGACCAATCTAACACCCAGCCCGTTTTAACTTCTCCAGTCTCCGGTTTCCTCATCATCTGTAAAGTGGGATAGACACTACTATTCTACCTTAATTTACTAGGGTGCTATGATGTCCCATGATACACTGGCAGCAAAACCAGTTGGAAATTGCGAGGTACTTAACAAAATAATTGTAGTAATGGTGACTGTGGTGGTGTTTCTATTTATTGAGCATGTAACATCCACCGGGTACTTTGCATATCTATTTTCTAACCATAAAAAGGGTTTCAGCTTTGCTCATTCCTGCTATTCACAGAAGCGAAATCAGGAGCCAAGAAAGAAAGCATGTCGCACCATAAAGGCAAAGCTGGCATTCAAATTCAGGTCTGTGTGACAACCACAGCATCTTTTTCTACCCGTCTTCCTCCAAACCCAGCTGTTTCATTATTTTTTTCTTTCTTTCTTCCTTTTTTTTTTTTTTTTTAAAGATTTCATTTATTATTTCCAGAGAGTGGGGCAGGGATAGAGGCAGAGAGGGAAAGACATCAATGTGTGGTTGCTTTTTACCTGCCTCATGCTGGGTACCTGGCTTGCAACCTGGTTACGTGCCCTGACTCCTGACCGGGAATCGAACCAGCAACCTTTGGGTTTGCAGGCTGGTGCCTTATCCACTGTGCCACCAGCCAGGGCTCCAGCTGTTTCTATTGGCAAGAAATGACCCTGGTCAGTCTGCTCCAGGTGGAGGCAGCAGAAAGCAGGCTGTCTCTTCTTTGGAGCAGAGATCTATTGAATCTGATGGCAAAGAGACTCAGGAACTGACATGTAAGAAGGCAGAGGCTCTGTGAGAAGGTTTGGGTGGAAATGTTCCCAGGTGGCGGGAATCAGCAGCTGATGTGAGAGGCATAAAACCCAACTCCAGGCCGAGCTGAAAACTTGACCCAAGATCACTCCAATGAAAAGCCAGCAACACTTCATGCATGAAGCAAGCTGTCACTCTTTTCTTGCTCTCCTCTAACCCCCAATTTATTGCACAGACACAATAACTGCCTTCCTGACACTGATGTGCTCCTGCCCAGAGTGTGGTGGAAAGTTCTTAGAAGAAGGTCTGTTCAGGTGCCTTGGTCAAGCCTATGTTCCTTTCTCCTGCATTTGTTAAATGGAAGTGACTCACCTTTAGTCAAGTGGCAATACAAATGAAGTGAGCTATACAGACATGCAGAGTGTAAGGCAACTGTCTGATGGAGTCTAAACTCATCCATTTATGCCAGGAGGTTCCCAGCAAATATGAGAAATGGTTTATTGAATAGAGCTGGCTCTCGGTCTCACAACACCGACACACACACACAAATAATTATGCTTTTGTCGCCAATGATTAAATACGATCAAAGTCTGGAGATTAAAATGTGGGAGTTCTTCCTTTTCCAGTCCACATATATTCTAACTTCCTATTACAGTGGCCATCATTGTTAATTATTATATATCATTCCAAAGTTTACTAATGCATTTAAAGATACACATTAAAGATGTTACAGATTTAAAGTGGTCTGCCCAGAATGTTTCCAGCCATGCAATATGAAAAACAGAGACATTTAATGAGTAAGATACAAGAAGCATTGTACATAGGACAAGGATGCCTCAGTCCCCTTCAAAGAAGGCACCCTGGGACCTCACACAGTTCTCCCAGTTACCATCACCTGCCCCGTCCTAATTTCCTGAATCTCATCAATGGTCTGAAATCTTTGCCCTTTCAAAGGTGATTTTAGTTTTGGGAAAAGCCAGGAAAGTTGCAGGGTGCCAAATTTGGGATGTAGGGGGCTCAGTCACTTGGGTGATTTAATGTCCTGTCAAAAAACACTCTGCAGGAGACATGATGTATGAGTGGTTGCATTGTCACGATGAAACTGCCAGTCACTAGCTGCCCATAGCTGAGGCCTCCTGAATCATTCAGTTTCCCCTTCCTCTAAGGAATATCCAATTTTAATACAAAATCTGATACATATTTATTGCTCTACTTGCTTAGTCATTTTGGATGCGACAACCACACAGTACACATGCTCACAGCATCTACTGCCCCTACTGACTAGTACAGTGAAGTCATCACTGTTCACATACTCCTCCCAGTCCACTCTCCTTGGCTGAGAGGTTACACTGATGTCGCACAAACCATCCTCATTATGTTAACAATGGTTGGAATTTTTCTGGACATACTGCATACATATACACACATACATATATATGTATATATATGTGTACATATGTGTGTGTGTATATGTTGTTAGACAAGCATTTGTACTATTTCCTGAACATCTTTTCAAATATGTATTTATAGAGACCTATCCATTTTTTTTTTTTTTTTAAGATTGTCTTATTTTTTGAGAGAGGGGAAGGGGGAGAGAAAGAGAGGGAGGGAAACACCAGTGTGTGGCTGCCTCCTGAGTACCCCCAGTTGGGGACCTGGCCTGCAAGCCAGGCATTCCTGACTGAGAATGGAACCAGCGACCCTTTGGTTTGCAGGCCAGGGCTCAATCCACTGAGCCACACCTGCCAGGGAGAGATCTATCTTGTTAATGGTTATGTGGTATTGCACCGTATAAATGTACCATAATGCTTTTAGCTAATCTTTATTGATGGGCATTTTGGTTGTTTATAGCTGTTTGCTATTACAAACGGTGCCATAATAAAGATCTTAGTACATATATCACTGCACATGTGTGTGTTTCTGTCAAAAAGAGTTTTAGAAGAAGGATTGCTGGGTCAATGACTTAGGAATTTCAAAATTTTGATAGATCCTCTAAAATGACTGTCTGCAGAGACTCCATGAGTTTACAGTTCCGTCACTGATGAATGAGGGAGCCTATCACCACGTTTTTCATGTTCATTATTGCCAATATAGGGCAGAAGAAAGTAACTCACTTTTGGGTGGGTTTGCATCTCCCTGTTTACTGGTGATATCCACCATCTTTTTGTGCCATTGTCATGGGTATTTCTCCTTCTGTCAACTGTCCTACCATGTGCTTTGATCATTTTTCTATGGTAATACTTTTCTTTTTCTTTATTGGCTTGTATATGTTTTATGAATTTTGTGAATAGTTGACCCTTTCCTTCCATATATATTTAAATTTTCTTCCAGTTAGTATTTTTATTTTAATATTGTTTTTGATATCTTCTTTCTCTATCCTGGTTCTTCATTGTCTCAGAATTTTGTGCAGTGCTTAGGAAGCTACAAAATGATGAAACAACTTTCTGTATATTCTCCTAATATATATAGTTTTTACACCTTTAGTTATTTATGGGGAATTACATTTTGTGCAAGATGGAAGTGGTTATTTTAACTTCATTTTTAATAAATTATCTGAAGTGTCCATCCCTTCACTAATTTGAAATGCGATTTTTTCATATACTATATCCCTATGCATACCATGTACATAGGGTTGGAATTTTCCCTATTAGATGACGTGTATATTCCTTCAATAACTCTACACTAGTTTATAGTAGTTACTAAATTTTTATATATATAGAGAGAGAGGTTTGGATATAGTAAAGAAAGTCTCCCCACATCATGAACACTAATTTTCTATTCTAAGTTTTTTCACTGTTCTTACTCATTTTTCCCTTCAGATGAATTTCAGAGTTGGCTTGTCAAGGTCCATACAAAACCCTACCAGAATCTGGGGTGGTACTGCATTGAATGGGGGGAAAGTTTTCTATTTTTAAGATTTTTATTTACTATTTTTAGAGTGAGGGGAAGGGAGAGAGGCAGAGAGGGAGAGAAATGCATGGTTGCCTTTCACCTGCCTCCAGCTGTGGACCTGGCTGGAGACCTGGCTTATAACCTGGTTATAAGCCCTGGCTGGGAATCAGACCAGCAACCCTTGGGTTTGCAGGCTGGCACTTTATCCACTGTGCCACCAGCCAGGGTAATTTCTTTTTCATTTAAGAAATGTGTATTGAGAGCCAACTTTGTGCAGCACACTGCTGCTGACTATGGCAAGGATGGTGTCACTACTCTGGGTCTTCTTCCTGAACATGCATTGTAGACTATGTTCCAAGCCTCCTTTGCAGTTGGGCTGAAGGGACCATGTGACAGGATTCTGAAGGACGGAATTGTGTTGAAATGGTCCAAGTCACTGGCAGACCCAGCTCTCTCAAACCCTGTACATTTTCAAGCCCTCTTTTCCTGGCTGTGGCCGGCACGGAGACCAGGTGATGCAGGCGCATACTGCATGACAGAGGAAGCTGCCTGATCGCAGTGGACCTTGCATGGACCAGGCACCAACCTTTGTGCGCCAGCTTCTGGTTTGGGAGGATCACTTGCCAGCTGACTGATACAGCATCTTTAAGTTGGGAGTCTTGTAACTCAGAAAACAGTTAGCACCTCCATTTATGAAATGTTCCTTTAAACCCTTCACTGAAGTCATTGGCTTTTGATCATAAAAGTCTTGCACAAATCTTGTATGTGGGGCAGGGGTTGGGGAGGGGGGGTCCTTCATTGGTATTTATGTAATGTATTATGCTCCAGAGACATGTGTTTTGGATCCAGACTGCCAAACCACCAGATTTTCACCAGAGTCAAAATCCTGGTTTCTTCAATTATTGACTGTGTGACCTTGGACAAAACGCTAATCTCTCTGCAATTCCTTTGCTCGTCTATAAAGAAGTCCCTACCTCATAGTGCCACCATTAGGATTCAATGAGTTATGGAATATAGTGTGAAAAACATATAGCTTCCATTATTACAATCTCTTCCACCTCAGGAATAAGATCAGTTTTTCTGTTTCCCTTATATTTTCTAGTGAGTTATTGCTGACATTGAGCAAAGCTATTTACTGATTTTTGTACGTTGATTTTTCATCCTACCACACAAGGAACACATCAGTTCTAATATGTCTACAGATTTTTCTAGATGGATGAGTATATATTTACCCACTTTGAGTATTAGAATTACATGAGCACTTGGAATGTCTGAGAACACTGTCCTGTTGTGTTCTTTCTCTGGGTCACTTTATATAACATATATTTATATAGAGGTTATCTGTTCTTTGATGCCTTGGTAGGACCTGTCTATAATCGCTTGGGCATTAATTGCTACCTTCTTTTCAATTGTAGCTATTTAGCTATCAGTTTATTTATTTTTAAAGATTTTATTATTTTTAGAGAGAGAGGAAGGGACAGAAGCAGAGAGGGAGGGAGACATCAATGTATGGTTGCCTTTCACCTGCCTCCAGCTACAGACCCGGTTGGAGACCTGGCTTGCAGCCTGATTATGTGCCCTGGCTGTGAATCAAACCAGTGACCTCTGGGTTCACAGGTTGGTACCTTATCCCCTGTGCCACCAGCCAGGCCTTTATGAGTTTATTTTATGTTATTTGCCTATTTAGATTTTCTACCGCATCATGACTCAAATTTGGTAATTTATATTTTCTAGGGAAATATTGCATTTTTATCCAGACTTTCAAATATATTAGGGTAGAGTTATATAATATTCTCATTAAATCTGTTTTATCTTCTGTGCTTCTATGGTTATGTCCCTAGTTTGTTTCTAATGTGTTTATTTATGTTCTCTGTCTCTCTCTACTTTGAATAGGCTTTTTCGTTTTATTGATAAGGCTCCTTTTATTTTTTTGCCTTTAATTTTTTTTTGGCTTTTATTTGCATTAATCCTACTGCTGTCTTTGACTTTGTTTTGAAATTCCTTTTTGGCCTCTTGAGTTGAAGACTTCACTTGTTTATTTTCAATTGTTCTTGCTCCTTAATAAAATGCCAAAGGGCTCTTGACCGTGATTCTGCCCAGTGATTCGAAATGCAGTCTTCCAGCTCCTGCTCCTTTCCAACTGACAGTGATTGGAGTTGGTGCTTTTTCTTACCCAAGTGTTACTTAGAAGGTTGTTCTTTCTGCAATTCACGAATAGATGGGTTCACTTGCTAGCTAGATGGTTGTTAATATTGAATGGTATTACATTCTAGTCTGAGAATGTAGCATGTGCAATTTCTACTTTGTTGAATTTATTGAGATTTCATGCCCCCTAACTTAAGACATAAGTGTCAAGTTCATATTTTGGATCTAATTAAACCTGACCTTAAATAGAGGTTGTACCACCTACCAGCTATATGACCTTGATGAAATCTGTAAACTACCCTAGGACTCAGTGTCCTAATCTATTAAGTGGGAGTAACATTAATCCCTATCATAGAGCTGATGTGAGAATTAAAGATAAGGCCTGTAAAGGATAAAATAGTGTCTATCGTGTAGAAGCAAATGAATGCAACAGCTATCGTGATGGCTATTATTAGTGTCATTATGACTATGCTATTATTTTTTATAATTATTATGTGATCTGTTAGCCAACTGACATTTCTTAGGAAATATAAATTTATTTCCAGTGGTTTTCAGATCTTTGTCTCTGGCTTCTCTCTAGGTCTAGGTTTCTTAGTCTGCAGAGGTGCCCTTCTTTGTCTCTTCTTTTTAAAAAAAATTATTCAAACTATGTAATTGGGAACTTCTATGTTCCCAATTCATTGAAAATAAGTTATACATATATACATATATAAAAATATGTAAAATATACATTATTATTACCTATAAGTTAAATATATACATATGTGCATATGTTCATGCATACATGTATGTACACCCATACACACATGCAAATCTTAGGCCTACTTTCGTGATTCCAAAGCCCAGTATATGCTTTTTATATGTGACCTGATTTGCCTATTATAACTGTCCTAATTCCCAAAACCTATAAATAATATATTACCTTACATGGCAAGAGAAATTTTGCAGGTATGATTAAATATTTTGAGATGGGAAGATTATCCTGAATTATCTTGGTGAGCTCAATGTAATCATAAGGAGCCTCATAAGCGGTTAAGAGGTAGACAAGAATATCAGCCAGAGAATGAGATAAAACTTGAAAGCAGGAGGAGGGCAGGGAGGGGAGAGGGCAGAAAGAGAAGGAGGGAGAGAAAGAGGGAGAGAGAGAATGTGTCTCTAGCCTTGAAGTCTGGCCAGTGCCTCGATTTTAGGCATTCTGACTGCCACAGCTGGAAAATAATAAATCTATGTTGTTTCAAGCCACGAAGTTTGTGGTAATTTATGGCCGAGGCATTAGGAAACTAATGCATAACCTTCACAGGGAGGTACAGCTTCCAATTTCAGACAAGAAAACGAAGGTATAGAGAATTTATGGGACTGCCCATGGAGCTATGCTGCCTCCATCGTGGTGGTCGTTCACATTTCAGGGGGTGGGTGTATGGGTGTGTTTGAGAGTTGTGTGTGTGCGTGTGTGCTTTAAGCCATGTTACAACTGTAGGTTCCCGGTGATTTTCTTTTGCCTGGGGGTGGGAAAGGATCCTGGCTCAGCTGGAGAGGAAGAGGGGGATGAAAGGCCTGGGGGTAGTTAGTAATGCAGGGATGCAGGAAAAAGTGAAAAAGGGACTCACAAAGGCCAAGGTTTCTCTCAGTTTTGAAAAGTGAGCAACTCGCTCCCTCAAGCCACCTTAGGGCACAAGATGATGTATGCAAAGGTCTGTTTAGCGGTTAGTTTCTTTTTTCTGTTTTTTTCAAACTTTATTTTTATACCGAACAACATAAATATATAGCTTCTTTAGAACACTCTGTTGTCTAGGAGATTTTCTTACAGAAATTCTAAAGAGTGTTGGCTCACAGGGAAGCTGTCAATATCTGCATGGAACCATATTTATACATATGCCAAAATGAAAAACATAAACTAAGCACAAAGATGAAAACTGGGCATTTTAGTTGAAGACAATGAATGCGTTACCATGAATGTACCCATCACAGCACAGAGAACACCAGAACTAGATGGAACTTGAGAGATGGAACCATAAAACCTTATTTGTGTTCAGTCAAGAGCATCTCTTACTTAATGCTTCTACCAACACCACAAAATGGGTATTTCCATTTCCACTTGCCCCCGAGGACCCTGAGGCTTGGCATTTGAAATTCCTTGGCCAAAATCCCATGAACATTTTAGAAAAGCCAGGGCCTTGACTTGGATCTTCCTACTCCAAATAAACCTAGTGCCTGTTCTACTTCAGCACAAATAACTTCTTCCAATCTGCTTGTTTTTCAGAAGAGGAAACTAGGACCTATAGAGAATAGCACTTATCCACATTTCCCAAAGCAGAATATTTCTTATTCATCTGTGTATTTGCTCTGTTACTCGCTCACTCATTCATTCCTCAATGGTTTATGGAATCAATAACTTATTGACATGCCTGAGTTAGAAATTATTTACTTCTCAAACAAGGAAGGGAATTAGATCCTAGAAAAAATTAAAAGAGGAAAGTGAAAGGCAAGAAGAGCTCAAGAAATTCTACATCATATAGACTTGGATAGATAATAGGGATGAATCTAAGTATCCTGCTACCAAGGCAAGAGGGAAAGAGACTTTTGAGCCTTTTTGATCCTAACTCCCTAGGCTCATAGGATCAGGACCCTCTGCGTCCTAGCAGCTATGATCCTGTCCATATGAACCCCACTAATCAGTGTCATAGAGTCTTTTTCATGAAGGGCCTTAGAATTACTCCAGCGTTACCTAAAATGCAGTTTAGTGAAATTGCTCTCAGAGATGGCTCCATCTGAGGTCTTTGTTCATGGGAAACATTTAGTCTTTTTTTCCCCCATGGTGTATCTATCACAGATGGCTGCCCAACTATGTATACTATTATTATGACATTTTAAAAAATTTATTGATTTTTTGAAAGAGAGCAAGAAAAGAGAGAAAGAGGGGGGGAAGGGAGAGAAAGAGAGAGAGAAAGATCAAATTGTTGTTCCACTGATGTATATGCATTAATTGTTTGTTTCTTGTATTTGTCCTGATCAGGAATTGCACCTGCAATTTTGGTTTATAGGGAAGATGCTGTAACTAATTGGGCCACCCAGCCAGGGCAAATTTAGAGTTTCTAGAAAAGGCATTTTGACCGTGATACACTCCAGGGTATTCTTTAGAAAAGAGGGGAGAATGGGAAGGGGAGGAAAAAAACCAACGTAACTCTATGAAGAACTCTGAACTAAATTATGTAACATGTTTTATCTACTTTAAGATCCCCAAACTTATAAGAAAGCCTAGTATTTAAGCTAACACTGAAAATGACAAAAAGATCACCAATTAAACTTTGTCAAAACACTGATAGTAAAATATATCACAATGTCAGAGGTATTAAAATGTGGAAAACATGGGAACTGCAGTATCAACGAAATAAATGTTTCATCACTACAGGACTTGTCAGAGCCTTTACCATGACCAGGTCCACTGTGAACCTTCAAGAGGCCGTGTGAGTGGAGAGATCCCGCATGGCGTCCACACTAAGCTCCCCGTTTTTGTCTGTAAGCAGCTCATGGAACTAATGCTGCCCAAAACCCACACTAGAAAACACCTATCTCAACACGTGTCTGTGACTGTGTCTTATACCTGAGCTTTTGAAACTAGTTCAAACAGCGAAGGGCACAAGGCGGTCGTGTTTGCCAAGAACACCGCATGCGGACAGTCTATGTTAACTGTGAGAGGTAAATTCCACATTTGCCATCAGAAGTCAGAGGGGTGAGAGCTCAGGCCTAACCCTGAAGCTGGAAACCACAACAAGACAAGTACCTGAAAGAGCCTGCCCCCCACCTCTGCATCTAGATGTTAAGAGTCAAAATTAAAATTGCTGCTTCCATTCTCTGTGTGCTACTGTAAGGGCAGACTTCACTTTGGCAATGAAAATAAACAATTTCCAATTACTGATGGATGTAAAATACACAGAATACTCTGCTCTCTGTCTAAAATCACTTAAAAATGGCATTAACCAGAGAGGCTAGCAAGGACTATTTGAGAGGCTGGGCATGCTTTTTGAATCCATGCTTGAAAATACACATTCATTACATTTTTAGTTAAATTACACTTAAATGCATTAAACAGTCAAATTAGAAGAAGGAAGACCAGGATACCTCCCATCCCAATTTCACCTCTCAGCTGTCTGCGAGGCCCTTTGGTTCCCTCCTCTAAATGATCTGAGAAATACTGAAACTTCAAAAATGATGATGTCATGGCTCACTGTTTCTTACATAGGCATATAGGAAACATCTTTCTTAGCGAATTAAGTCAGGAAAATGTATATACCCTCTGGGGATAAACAAACAAACACAACCTTCCTTTTCTCCACCAAGGACAATGATATAAATTTAGCACCGAGCTAAATTTATGTCATCTTGAGACACTGTCCCATTTCAGGCTCCTGAAACCATTTTCTTACCCTGTCCCTCCTTACAAATGGCCCTGATAGGTCCTTATCTTTATATTATACATTTTTTTACAGGTTGGATTTATGTGAATAATATTCACTTCTCTTCAAAGAATGCACAGCATACATTGTAAACACTCGCGAAACAAACACGGTTGCTAGGTAACTTGTCAAGGTCTCACAAGAAAGTAATGTTCCCTCACCTCTAAGATTTCATTCTAAATGCATCGGCTTAGTATCTGATGACCTTAGCAACCTATCTCAGATTCACCAGCTTCTCTCTACCATATAGGTACCAATGCTCCATCAGCATCCATCAGGACCAAGTGTGGCTCAGCCACCTGTCTGTCCCCAGTGTCCCTGGTGGGCACAAATGTATGCTCCATCCTTCTCTGCAGTCTCAGAATCCCACAAAAGATGAGGCACAGGGTAGGTGAAACAAATCTTAGGTAGATAAATCTCTTAACCCAACAGTCTGGGTTTGGAGAAGTCTTTGGGTCCACAATGGAAAATGACAATGAGGACGTGCAGGTGATTCAGACCTGGTCTCTGCTCACAGGGTGTTCACAGTGTGACAGGAATTGGCCAGGAAAACAGGTAAGTCAACAGGGGCCACCACAGGGAGCGGCACAGGGCTGGGGGGTGCTTAGTGACCCCAGAGAGAGGATTCTCGGCTCATTTTGGGGGAACTTGGCCTGACTAGGGGCCGATGACCACACAGCGAGGCAGAGGCCCAGTCTACGAGAGGTGTCAAGATTTCACGGGAACAAATTATAACGTAAGGCCAAATGTAACCAACCTCGCCCTTGCAAGAGGGCCTTGTCAGTAGAAATTAAAAAAATACAAAGAAAAACAAGACAATAAAAATTATTTTTTTTGCATACCCTAAGCCCACTCAGTAATTACTGAGCCAACTACACAGTATCCACTTGAAAGGAGGCCTCCCTCCCCAGCTCCAGGGTAACCACACCCTGTGGGGCCACAAAAGTCTTGCAGGGGAAGGTGACACCTGCACCAGATGACACAGAGCTGTCCAGGCTGAGGAGTCACAGACAAATGGTGAGGGAAGATGCGGACAGAACAATGTTATCAAAACCCCAGAAGCAAAGCCAAGAGGCCTAATCCAGGGAAGAGGAACACAGCTAGAAACGCAGCTGGAGAGGCTGGACTGGGAAGAACTTTCCTAGCCATGTTCACGAAGAAGTGTCATTGAACAATTTCTAACAGAGCACCTACTATGTGTCAGGCACGGCTGTGTGTTGGAGATACAGAGGTAAAGTCACCGAATGATGAACTGAGATGGCTCCATACCAGTTAGGCTAATTATAACTACCATTTCCCGAGCGCTTAAGCGTGTCAGCCCTTGTGCATATCTCATGGCATTTAACCCTCGCAATGGGGCTACCTGAAGTTTTGAAAAAGCTCAGAGAAGTTTAGTAATGGCTCAGAACCATACAGCTGGGAGTGATCTGGGGCCCGCAGTGGAATCAAATCTCTCTTCACTAATACTGAAGCCACAAGCTTGATTTGAATCTATGACCCCACTTACCAGCTGTGTGACTTTGGGCAGGTCACCAAGCCTCTCTGTGCCTAGTTTTCTTGACAGTAAAGGGGATCGTAATAGTACTTCCCTTGTAGAGTTGTCATGAGAACACAGGTGAATGTAAACAACACATTTGGCACAGTCAGTCACAGTACATGGTACCACTTAGTAAGTGTTGTTATTAACCTGGCTGCAAGTGGGTTTATTAAACCTGTGCCCCACCCAGGAAACTTTGAGAAAGGTCAAAGGGCTTCAGGCAAGTTGAGAAGGTCCTTTAGAATGAGGGTTTGTTTTTCTTGCTTAATCTAATAGCATGATGCTTCCTGTTTTGTTTTCACTCTATTTTATTTTAAAAAATTATTGTATCTATTGGGTGACATCAGTTAATAAAATTACATAGGTTTCAGGTACACAATTCTACAATACAGCATTGGTCCCATGTATTCTGTGTTTACTACCCCAAGTCAGGTGTCCTTCTGTCACCATTTATCCCTGCTTTACCCTCTTCTACCTCCTCATACCACTTTGCCTCTGGAAGCACCATAATTTGTACCTATGAGATTTTTTTTTTGGTTTAATCTCTTTATTATTTTCATTAAGACTCAACTCCCTCTCCTCTGACAGCTGTCAGTCTGTTTTCTGTATCTGAATCCACTTGTTTTGTTAGTTCAGTTTATTCATTAGATTCCACATATAAGTGCAATCACATGGTACTTGTCTTTCTCTGACTGGCTGATTTCATATAGCATAATACTCTCCAGGTCCATCTTTGCTATCACAAAAGGTAAGGTTTCCTTTTTTGGCCAAGTGATTTCTATTATATAAATGTACCACAGCATTTAAAAAAAATATTGACTTATTTTTAGAGAGGGGAAGGGAGGAAGTAAGAGAGGGAGAGAAACAGTGACATGAGAACCATTAATCAGTTGCCTCATGTACACACCCCAACCGGGGACCAAACCCATAACCTAGGCATGTGCCCTGACCGGGAATCGAACCAGCCAACACTTCACTTTGTGGGACACCACCCAACCACCCGAGCCATACCTGTCAGGGCTACTCAGCTTTTTTAAATCCACTCATCTACTGAGAGCATACCACCTCTTTAGACCAACTTTTGCACAAGTACCTGCTAAAAGCTTTCATTATTTTGTTTACAGTGCTGCTAACAAATGTGGCTAACTTCTCATTTGCATCCTTAATAGACAATTTTCAAAACGTATTCCCAGTACAGTTGGTTTTAGGAAACCTGGGTTTTATGTTCTTTTTGGTCCCTTCTATCAGAATTTGAACAGACTTTAACAGTCCAAGGCAGATTCCCACACATTCAGTTTAATGCTGGCTTTCAGAGACCTTTCCCCTTGTGTCACAAGCCTGAAAACCTGTGTACAGTCACTGAGCAAGTAGGGGCTGCTGCCATTCCTATCCTCCACTTGTATTTAACAATACACATAGTGCTAACTGGGCAGGGCACTTGGTCCACAGGACTTAACACATATTCACATATATTGTGATAAAATTAATATGATGGTTTTAGTACTCCTACCAGCTCTATAGAGACAGACTATTATTATTCCTATTTTACAGATGCGGAAACTGGGGCACAGAGACATGAAACCCCTTATTCAAGGTCACACAGCCAAGAGGCAGTGCACTGTGTCACTAGCCATATGACCTTGGGTACGTTCCTAAACCTTTATGGAGTCTTATTAAATGTCAAGTACTTTGTACTCTTCACAACCATCATTATAGTGAGGTAAATACCAGGAAAAGCTTAGAGATGAGGAAACTGGAGGTCACAGGTCCAGTGTCTGAGAGATTTAGAGGTGGAGAGCTAGGATTAGGACCCACATCTGTTCATTCATTCCCCTTGACCACTGCAGTGTGCTATGGACAGAGGGCACTGGTAGTTTCCATGTCAACACCCACTACTGCTGTCGCTGTGCTGTCGCAGTGGTTATTTGCAACAGAAGAGCACCTCCCCCAAAGTATACGGGGGGAGGAAGGAACACAACTGATTCTGCATTCGGGCCCCAGAGTTCAGCCCATGCATAATTTAATCAGCACTGCTTTGCAGCCCCCTAAGCTGGGGAGAGACTGCTGTCAATTCGGGTCTGCAGACACTCATTTATTTCTTCTTTATTTCACTGATACCTGTCTAGCGCCTCAGGTGAGTTCTGCCTGCGCTGGCTGGAAGCACCTGCAGCCCCAAGTATAACTGGGGCAGGTGGGGGGGACCCTCAAATAAGTCCCACATGGAAAACTGGACCGTGAAGGTCAGAACCAGGCAGGTGAAATTAATTTCTGTTAAACTGGGATGAAGCCCACCCTCTTTTCCATCAGAGGCAGGATGGAAAAGGTGGTTGCAGACCTCGACTCTGCTCTTCTCTCTCAGTAGGACACTGAGTATATCCTTCGGTGAGTCACATCCCACCAAGCACAGGATTACTGTTCTGAGTCACAGAACGTCAACAGATGAGGAAGTTTTCTAATATGAAGGCATCATCAGAAAGGGAATAAAGAGAAGAATAAAGGCGGCCATTTTTCTTGGGCGATTGCTGAGGACCAGATACTATGTGAGATGCGCTGTATGACAGGGGTTGTGACCACCGAGTCCTTCGTCATGGGAAACAAGGTCAACTGGAAGGGGAGGCACTGCTGTCCAAAAACCTCATGGCACAGGAGGTCCAACTGTGGCCCAGAGAGGGAAAGGGACTTGTCCCCGGGCCACTCAGCAGGTTGGTAGGAGTGTGCCCTTTCTTTCTGCCTCAGACTGATTTTAAAACTCCACTGAGTTCTTCGCATTTGTCTGCAGTGTTTCCATTCCATGCCCCCTTCCCCAGTTGCTAACCTCCCCCAATCAGGGCATTAAGGCACAGAGAGGGGAAGCCCTGAACCCGGCACCCTGACTTCCTGCAGACACAGTTAAAAGCCTGGGCCAGGCCTGTGTTATCACTGCATCCACCGATTTTGTGGGGACACCTCCCTTCATGGTGCCTGCATCTGTCTCCTAACCACACTGACCAGGCCGGGGGGGGGGGGGGGCGTGGTTTGGGGGCAGGAGGCTTTAGCAGAAACTAATCCTGACCTTAGGATGCAGGTTTGGCATGTGTTACACTCACTGTAGTTACTAACCGATTAATTCTTCCTCCCAATATCCAACAGGATACGGAGCGTATATACTATATATAGCCTGTCCCAAATGTGTCAAGTCACATGCTGTTGTAATTATATTGACATTGGCTCGGTACTTTCAGGACAGCCCTCATATGTACTTGTCTTCAGCCTCTTGGGTTGTGAGAACAGAGACAAAAAGATCATTCCACGGAAGGGCAGGCCCCGTCTGGCCAAGCTGTCATTTGAGACCTTTGTCCTGCTGCACATCCCCCTCCCCACCCCCCCCCACTAGAAGGCAGTGGCTGGACCTTGGGGACACTCACCCGCAGAACATGAAGATGGTGCTGGAGGTGGCATCGTAGGGCAAAGGCAGCGTCTGCTGCAGGCACAGCTGCTCGCAGCCTCCGTTGAAGCCATCAGAGCAGTCAATGCCTTTGGAGTGGTCGTAGCAGCCGGAGCCGTCCTTCATGGGCTTCAGCTCCTCAGGACACTGCTCAGACAGAAAGCAACAGGGGAGTCACAGCTGAGGAGGTTGCGGGTCCCATCGCACCCTCTCCACCTCCAAAATGATGCATGTGTTGGGTACCAGTAAGTCAAGTTCCAAATTTCCTTTGGCCAGCTAATAGCTGTGTGGCCTTGGGCAAATCCCTTCACCTCTCTAAACCTCAGTATACCCACCTGTACAATGGGACTTTTGTCAGTACCTGCTTCATAGAATTGTGACAATAAAGAGAGGTAATGCCCAGAGGGCAGCATTGTAGTACATATTAGCTGCTATTAATATTGACATTGCTGGGATCATCCTGATTATTGCACCAATTATAATTGTTCAATAAGGTCTGCTGCTATAAAGGTCACTTAGAGAGGCAGCCAGATAATATATTTTAAAGAGCTCCTAACCAATAGGAGTTTAAATTCAAGTTCTTCCACTTCTCACTGTGGGATCCAGGATGAGATACTCTCCCTGTCTGAGCCTCAATTTCCTTATCTATAAAATGGGCACAGCACCTACACCCAGAAGCTGAAGTTGGATCATGCAGCTGTCCACCTTACTTTAAAATTTGGCACCAATTTAGTATCAAATCTGACTTCCCTTTCTTCCTGTCGTAAATTTTTTTTCTTCTTCATCCTTGTGCCTGGAGCCCTAAATGAGATACCTGCAGATTCACACCAGGAGCCTTCCAAGGCCTCCTAACCAGTTCACTGGCCTCCTCTACCCCATCCTCCTCACGGCCACTGGGCTGGGATTTCTAAATAGCATCGATCTCAAGCTTACATAAATGATTTTCAAGTGACAACAGTCATTTGAATATTCCCTAAGCTGAGAGTCAAGGTCCCTCAGCCCAGCAATGAGCTTGTTCCCCCATGAGGACCCTAAGAAACCTCCACAATTCCAACCCTGAGTGACCTCAAAGGCTCTTGCTGGTGTGCCTGGTGCCTGCTACATACTCTGTGAAAGGAAGATCTCATACGGCAGCGACAACTGGCTATTTAATTTAGTTTGCCATCATTGGAGGAGGTGAACTCATCTCCAGCCCTGCAGAGAGGGAAGGAGTTCCAACTCCCCTGCATTCGGGAGAGAAAACGAGGTACTAGGTTTTCATCTCAGTCACCTTGCTGGCATTTCCTGTCCACGAAGATGAACGTGCAGAGCCCAGCCCTGCGCATCCATCACCGCACACAGCTGATTAGAACACCCCCTAATGTACGCCCCCTCTTGACCAGCTCCCGGGTCCCTCTGCCCCCAGAAAACATCAATAACAACACACACACACACACACACACACAAAAAATTAATTTATGAAACCCATAGTAACACACAAAAGGTCAGCCCTCTTGGAAATTAAATTTTGCTTAAGAAGAATTCATAATTACAAATGCAAGACAGAGTTCTTCGAGACATTTGAGACCGGCGCCAGGGAGGGTGACGGAAAAAGCAGGTAATAAATGGCCTTTGTCAAACTGCAGAAAGGTTATAAAACTGGCCACATTTTTGTGCTTAAAAAGAAAAATCAATTTTCCGTGTGAGCGAAGTGCCATACATATTAATACGAGTTCAGAGAAGGCCTCCGCTTGCCGGAGAACATTCACTGCTAGACAGGAGGGCAGCTGGTCAGAGGGTCATTCAGAGCCATTTTCAGGGACGAAGGCTGAGTCCATCTGCCCGCAGAGACTCGGGGGTGAGCGCTAGAAGGAACCACAGACCTTCTCAACTGGGTAACAGTGAATATGTGGGGCAGGGTATTTATTACTCCCAGTTTTCTCATCCTCCTCTTACTCCCTTATTCTTGAAAAAAGGATGTTCTATAATCCAGGTATAATCTAAACACTTAGCCTGCTTTTACTTAGTTGGTCCTTATAGCAAACCCATGAGGCAGTATGCTGGGCTGATAATACTCCCAAAGGTAGGTCCCTGCCCTGACCCCTGGGAACTGTGAATGTCACCTCGACGGTAGGGTTGTTGCACATGTGATTTAATCAATGCTGCTGAGCTGAGGAGATCACCCTGGATTGGCCACATAGGTCTAAAGACAGTGAGAGATGTCCTTATAAGACAGGCAGAGAGAGATTACATACACATACAAGTGGCAAAGAAGAGACTGGATTGATGTGACCACAAGCCAACGCATGCTACAGCCACAGAAGCTGGAAGACACAAAGAAGGATTCTCCCCACTAGAGTCCTAGGAGGGAGGACAGCCCTGCTGACAGCTTGATCTCAGACTTTTGGACCCCAGGCCATGAGAGAATAGATTTCTCCTGTGTTACACCACTCAGTTCAAGGTAATTAGGTGCAGCAGCCCCAGGAGATGAATACACTGCTTTTTGTTTTAAGCTGCTTGAGGAGGGTTTTTTTTGTTACGCAGCAATAGATAACTAATACAGTGAGGTAAATGTAGCACAGTGCTCAGCAAATGGCAGCTGCTGTTATGAGTAGTTTAAAGGCACTTAGGATCTGGTGAAGAGATAAGAAAGTGCCCAGAAGTACTGGCTGCACAAATTGTTTTAATTATATTCACATTGGCTCCATGCTTTCTGGACAGGCCTTGTATACAGATGTGTCAGGCATAAGAACTAGTTAGAGAACAAGCATGAGGAAGTAGATTTTGAAAGGAAAAATGAAAACTGCTCATATGAAGGGGGAATATGGGAGTAACTTTAGCCAGGCCTTAGCCAGGGAAGCCTTCAAGGAAGGGGCTGTCACTGGAGCAGAAGGGAGACGTCCTAGTGTACTAGGAAGATCAGCATCCTTGGCCACGCACCTGGCCGCACGTGTGGCCTTGGAGCCTCGGTTTCCTCTCTTTGCACAGGGGAGATGTCCTGGAGACAAGCCATGTGAACCGAAAGCAGGCCTAAGTTTCACTGAGGCTCCGTGACTCTGAGCTGTAGGCCAGTGCCCCACCGTGGGCATATTAATGCCTCTGCTGGATTCATTGCTCAAAAAACAACCTCAAGTGCCTGGCTCAGAATCAAGCCAAACTAGGCACTCAAGAAATGGATACAACAGGGGCACATTCAATTTTTTTAGAAATCTGCCCAACTTGTCTGGGGTGGTTCAACTATTTAAAATACCCACCAGCAATATACAAGCAATCCAGCTTCTCCACAGCCTCATCAGGATTGGATGCTATCTATTTATCTATCTATATATTTTAATTTTAGCCATCCCCTTAATTGTATAGTAGCATCTCACTGCAGTTTTAATTTGCATTTCCCTAATGGTTAATGATGCTGAACATCTTTTGTGTTTATTTTCAGCCTCTCCATCTTTGCAGTGAGACGTCTTTTTCCCATTTTCTAATGGGAATTGTTTGAGGTTTTTTACTTCTAAGTTTTGAATGTTCTTTATATTTTCTAGACACTAGACTTTTGTTAGACATGTAGTTGGCAAATATTTTCTCTCCTACTCGGTAACCTGTCTTATTGTCAAATGAGCTGTGACAGAGCAAATGCTTTTAATTTTGATAAAGTCCAAGTTATCATTTTCTTTTCTATGGATCGTATTTTGTAATCTAAGAAGTTTTTGCCAACCCCAAACATTTCCTTGTGTGTGTGAATGCACATGTGTTCTAGAAATGTCAATTTCTAGTATTATGCTGTATGGTTAATTCTGTGATGCAGTTTAATTTTTGCATGAGGTATGAGACTTACGTTGAGGTCCCCCCCCAATAAAAGTGCACTTTCCCCAGTACCCTTTTCTGAAAAAGGCTCCCTTTCCTCCATTAATGACTTTTGCACTTATGTTGGGGGGTGGGGGGGGGAGGGGGCGGAGCTTATTTGCATAGGTCATTTCTGAGCCTTCCATGCTGTTTCATGGGTCCATATGTCTGTTCTTCCAGTCATATGGAAGAACAATATAGTTATTGAAACTATATAAGCCTAAAAAGAGTCAACTGACTCCTCCTTCATTGTTTCTCAAAATAAGTCTTGCCTGTTCTAGTTCCTTTACCTTTTCAAATACATTTCAGAAAAATCTTGTCGATACCAATAAAAAAATCATGCTAAAGTTTTGATAGGGATTATATTAAGCTTACATGTCAATTTGGGGTCAATGCAAATCTCCACTATGTTGCATCTTCAGTCCATGAAAACCAGGCATCTCTCCGTTTATTCAGATTGTTTTAAAAATTTCTTTCATCAGCATTTTGCAGTTTTCAGCATATGGGTACCATTCACAGTTTGTTAGATTTACATATAACTTTCATTATTTTTTAGGGATTGCAAGTGGTATTTATTGATCTCAGTGTCTACATGTTCATTGTTGGCATACAGAAATATAATTGATATGTTGCATCTTTTTCTTATAATCTGAAACTTTGCTGAACTCAGTCCCTACTTCTTGGGATTTTCTATTTAGGCAATCATGTGATCTGCCAAAGGGGGTAGGTTTTATTTCTTCCTTTCTGCTCTGTAAGCCTTCGATTTCCTTTTCTTGCCTTATGAGTTACAAGCAAAAAGATAGATCACCAAGCTACCTGTGCCCCACAAATTCTGATATTTTTTACTTCATTCAGTTTAGTGTTGTTTATTTATTTCCCTTGAGACTCCCTCTTTCACCTATGAATTATTTAGAAGTATGTTGTGTGGCTTCCAAGTATTTAGTGATTTTCCTGGTAGCTGCTACTGCTTTCTAGTTCGATTCTATTATGGCAGGAGAATGCTGTGTATGATTTGAATTCTTAAATTTGTTGAGACTTTTCATGGCCCAGGATATGGTCAGTTTTGGAGTGTGTTCCACAGGCACTTAAAATAGAAATGTGCATTCTGCTGTTCCTGGGCAGTGAGCTCCATAAATGTTAACTAGATCCTTTTGGTAGGTTATGTCATTCAGTTATTCTATAATGTTGCTAATTTTCTGTCTCACTGTTATCCTAGTTCTTTGGGGAGGAGTGTGGTATTCAGCTACTAATGTGAACTTGTCCACTTTTTCCTTTAACCTCTATAGGTTTTAGCTCACATTTGTGTAGCTTTGTAGTTTGATGCACAGGTATTCAGGATTACTATCTATTTTTGTGGTGACCCCTTCATGATCATACAATGCCCCTCTCTGGTAACTTTCTTTGTGCTAATGCCTAATTTATCTGACATTAATATTGCTTCTTCTACTATTTAAAATGTGTATATATATCTTTTCCCATCTATTTACTTCCAACCTGCCTAAATAGTTATATGTGAAGTGAATTTCTTTAAGAAAGCACATTAGTTACTTGAACATTTTTAGGGTTGTATTTTGATTGATTACAGTGTTTTTGAGTGTATGCGTTTCTGTGGTTTTTAGCGGTCGTTCCAGGGTTCATCATTGGGCAGTATTTTTACTAGCTGTTCTTCCTTTTCTCCTAATGTTCCAAGATTCCTTCTATTATTTCCTTTCTTTTCAGAATTTTTAAAGTTAGCAATTTTTGTTTTAGAGTAAGTCTGCTGGCCATGAACTCTCTCAGTTTTCTTTCATTTGAGGAGTTTTTAATTTTATTATTTCCAGAAAGAGGGGAAGGGAGAGAGGCAGAGAGGGGGAGAAATGTATAGTTGCCTTTCACCTGCCTCCACCTACGGACCTGGCTGGAGTCGTGCCTTGCAACCTGGTTGTGTGCCCTGGCTAGGAATCGGACCAGTGGCCTTTGGGTTTACAGACAGGCACCTAACATTTGAGGATATTTTTCATTACTAAAAGGTATTTCATTAGACAGAGGATTCTGAGTTGACAGCTTTTTTAAATTCAACATTTGAACATTTTTTTTTGCCACTTTATTCTGGTGTTCCATAATTCCAGCCATTCAAACTATGTTTCATACATGTTATTCCTCTCTTTGCATGTATATGTGGATGTACATATGGATGTATGTATTTCTAATCCTCACCCAAGGACATGCTTATTGATTTTAGAGAGTGGGGGAAGAAAGGGAGAGAGGGAGAAAACACCAATATGAGACAGAAATATCAATGAGTTGCCTCTTGTTCACACCCTAACTGGGGACCGAACCTGTAACCTAGGCATGTGCCCTCACCAAAAATCAAACCCACAACCTTTTGATTTATGGGACTGATACTCCAACCAACTGAGTCACACTGGCCAGGGCATCTCTCTCTTTGCTTTTAAGAGTTTCTTCTTGGAAAATTAAAAATAGTTTCTGAAATTTGACTACGCAGTGGTATAGATTTCATCATGTTTATCCTACTTGAAATTTACTCAGCTTTTTGAATCTGTATGTTTATGTATTTTGTCACATTTGAGAATTTTTAATTTTTTTTTGAACAAGTTCTGTAGGATCTTGAAACTGTGTTCATTTTATTTTTCAGTCTATTTTCTGTTGAAATTCAGAGTGGTTAATTTCTTTTGTTCTATCTTTAAGTTCACTGATCATCTCCCCTGTCCTTTCTATCTGCTGTTGAGCCAACCATGTTTTTTTTTTTTTTTCAATTACTGCATTATTCAGTTTATAATTTCCATTTGCCTTTCATTTATATCTTCTATGTATTTGCTGAGACTATTCTTTTTTATTTCATTTTGTGCTTGTAATTGCTTGTTTAAGCATTTTATGATGGCTATTTTTAAAAACATTTGCCAGCTAATTCTAGTATCTCTGTTATCTTGGTAGTGATACTCATTTTTTTTTTTTTTTAATTCAGTTATGGATCTCCCAGGTTCTTGGTGTGATAAGTGATTCTTGGTGGAAGCCTGGAGATTTGGGGCATTATGTTTGAACTGTGAGTCTTATTGAAACCCTTTGCATTGTAGCTGGCTTCCTCTGACAAGCTCCAACAGGAAAAAGAGGGAGGTCCACCTTGTTATTGATGGGAAGTTTCCCCACTCGGCCTCCCCAAATAACCAAGAGTGAAGGGTCCTCATTGCTGTGGAGGGGGTGGGAATCTGACTACCTACTAGTTTACGGATATATTTCTGGATGAGAGTGACAGGTATGCCTAGTTGCTGCACCTTCACTGATACCATGAGGAGGGGGGGAGTGGTGGCTTTACTACTACTGATCGAGGGTCAATTGTCCTCACTTCACAGTAGGCCTTCTATGGCAACATCCCAGAAGGGGGAGGCAGGATGCCTCATCACTGCAAGTTAGGAGTGAAAGTGCAGGTTCTTCATATAACCACCAATGACACCGGATGAGCTTGGGATGGAGGTGTGGGGACTGTGGATTACCTCTCGGTGAGGAGTCAAGTCCTGCCTCCTGGCTTGGTCTTCTCTGATACCTGCCCAGGAGGGGGAGGGGCAGACTGGGAGCGAGGGATTGTCTCATTACAGTCTGGAAAGGATGGAAGTCTAGCTCCTACTTGGCTTTCAGCAGCATGGGCTGGAGAGGGGCAAGGTGTGTTTTCTGTGATGTTTAGCTGGAGTAGAATGGTTATTATCTAAAAATTATTCTGCCTTGGTAGGCTGCCCTATTTATGGTACTTTGGCTGAAGAGAGTAGGCTTTTGAATTTGTTTTTGTTTGTTTCAGTGTTCATCTATTGTGTTTTTCAGTTGATGGCTCCTTCAACTCCAATTTTGGGACATAGGAGGGAAAAAGAAAATCCAAGACACTGACCATTATACCTTTTGCTGTGCCCCTAGCTCCCTAGCTGGTCAGCTTTCTTTCTCTACTTTGCATCGTCCTACCTTTGTTTTAGACATAACCGAGAGGGCTTTTCATTGTATATGGCGGGAAGAAGAGAATATGCATCTAATCCCCCACAACCTGTTTTTGCATAGCCCTAGAGCTAAGAATGTTTTCTTACATTTTTAAAGTTTTGTGTTTCTTTAAGAATATAGGACCAAAAACAAAACAAAACCACACCCAAAACAAGCTACAACAACAAAACAACTATATGTAACTTTCAAAGCCAAAATTATTTACTACATGGTCCTTATACAACAATGTTGCTGATGCCCCCCACCCCCTGACTTCTGTCATGGGAAGGCATCTTGAGTCTATTCCAAGTACAGCTGGAAAGCATTGGAGGGTTGTTGGCAGAGGAGTGAAGTGATTTGATTTGCTACCTTAAGGAGATTACTGCTTAGTGAATTCAATCATCTGTAAGCACTTTTTTAGAGCTCATAAAAGGAGCCTTGGGAGGTGGCCCTGTGGGACTTAGGAGAGGGCATAAAAAAGGGGCAGGTCGATAGGATAATGAATCCCCCTTGCTGGAGGCCTGCCTGCTCCTTTGCCCTGAGGTCTTACAGTAAGTAAAAGAGATGCTGGGGTCAGGGGAGGGTCTGACCCTGGTCAGCTGGGCTCCAGGGCTTCACTGTTCAGTTCTGTTCCAGCTCAGATGGGACCCACAGGGACCCCAGGGCCTGGGTTGCTGAGCCTTTTAAGGCAGGGGCCCCCAACCTGCTGGGCCTGGGGGTCACACAGCAGGAGGTGAGCTTGAATGTAATGCACCTGAATCACCCCAAAGCCATCTCCTGCCCCCAACCCCCATCCATGGAAAAATCATCTTCCAAGAAGCCAGTCCCCAGTGCCAAAAAGGTTGGGGACCACTGCTTTAAGGCCTTCAGGACCCCCAGCCGTTCCTGTCACAGGCTGGCCCTCCCTCAGCCTCCTCCACCCCCCTGAGTCTGCTCTCCCTCTTTCCCTGCCCAACTTTTCATCAGCACCAAGACATTTGTTTCTGCTTGTAATTATGCATTTCAATGTTCATAAATTATGGAACGCAAATTGCTCCAAGTGCACATTTTGTAATAAGCTGTTCTACCCACCAGCCCCTAGGTCTAACAGGTGGGCCAGCCATTCTGAGCAGAAAGAAAAAACTACCAACTTCCAAAGCAGATGAAGTTTTCCTTCACCTCAGAGTTAATAAGCTTGGAGATTTCCTGAGGGCCACAGGAAGAGCCCAGCCCTCTCCCAGGGCTCTGGGGGACAGTAACATGGACATTCCCTGGCACCTTGGGCCTCAGGGGCAGCCTGGGGTAATAGAAAGAACTACAACCTTGAACCCAGCCTCTTACTGGCTCCTGCTGAGCTGGTCAGTTAGCATTTCCGAGCCTCAGTTTCTCCATCTGGGAGACTTGATAATGACAAAACCACCCTGAAAGTAGATACAGCAGGCAAATGGGTGCTAGAGATGAGAAGCCAGGTCCTAGTTGAATTTACTCAGAAAGGCACAGGGATGGCTCTCCCGGCAGCCGAGTTCCAGTTCTGCCTGGTCTCATCTCTAACTAACTGGGTGGCTTCAGGAAGCACACACCCCTCTCTCTGAGTCTGCTTCCTTCACTATAAATTGAAGGAATTGGACAACTGGGCTGCTGGGTATTTGTCAAAACACCTATGAATTGTGAAAAGGGGAGAAGTGGCTCTGAAGTATGTCCTTTGAATTAACTGAGCATGCTTCAACAAATCACAAGGATTCCTCTACACTTGCTTAACCATGGGCAAAGCTCTGTTCTCCTCCAAGGGCTCAGCAAGCATCTGATGTCTTCATGCCAGTGCAGGTGGAATGAGGGTACTTTCTAAGAGTAGACCTGCCTCCTAGCACTACCCCAGAAGCTCAAGATGAAGATGAAAGGAGACAAAGGCATGAATGACAGGCCTAGCTCACCGCTAGCCACGTGAACCGTGAGGGGGTCAGCTCACTTCCTTCTGTGTGTGCCAGGCTTCCCTGAGCCTCAGTGTCCACATCTCTACAACACTGGAGAGAGGAGCTCCTGCCTCCTGAGCTCGTGAGAGAAACAAACCAGATCCCCAATCTGATACGCGCCCACCACAATGGCACAGGGTCTCAAAGAATGGTAACTGCTGCCGCGGATACCTGGTTCCATTCCCCCAAACAGGAAATATGTTCAGGAGCAATGGGAGGGCACCTGATACATGGAGAGGGTAGGAGGAGTATGAGGTCTCTCCAGAAGGATACCGGCCATGTAATATGGAAAACAGAGACATTTACTGAAGAAGATAGAAAAATGTTGTACACAGGACAATTACACCTCAGCTGCCTTCAAAGTAGGACCTCACAGAGCTCTCCCAAACTCCATCAGCGGCCTCATCGTATTTTC
Source organism: Noctilio leporinus (assembly GCA_004026585.1). Classification (NCBI taxonomy): domain Eukaryota; kingdom Metazoa; phylum Chordata; class Mammalia; order Chiroptera; family Noctilionidae; genus Noctilio; species Noctilio leporinus. Next base: position 1,093,705 of record PVIW01000018.1, read on the forward strand.
CTGAATCCCATCCATAGCCTGAAATCTTTTCCCTTTCAAAGGTGATTCTAGTTTTGGAAAAACATGATACATGAGCAGACACGTTGTCATTATGAAACTGCCAATCACCAGTTAGTTGCCCATAGCTGCGTCCTTCTGAATCATCCAAATAGTTTCTGCGGAGGAATGTTCAAACTCTGTGCAAAATCTGATGCATATGCATTGCTGTCCTTGCTCAGTCATTTTGAATGCAACAGCGACACAGTACACGTGCTCACTCGACAGTGCCTACCACCTCCACTGACTAGTGCAGCGAAGTCATGCGCATTCCAGTCCACTGTCCTTGGCCGCCAGGTTATAGAGTGCAAACTGGTCTCATTATATTCACAGTGGCTGGACAGACTTTTCCAGACAGACTGCTCCATATTACCACAAGCTGCTTTTGCTATCCCCAGTAATGGGAAGGTAGGACCAGTATCACCTTGTTCACTTTGTAGATGACGAGCCTAAAGCCTGGAGGCCAAGTGAATTGCTGAGGTCACACAGCAAGGGATGGCTCATCACGTCCTCCCATCAAGGTTCCCTGATTGCCAGTGAGCTGCTCCTTCCTTTGATCCACAGGGAAGTGGAAGCCACGATGTCACAAGTGGTTCAGGCTGGCCAGGGCTGCACAAGGACTCTGAAACACCTGAGGGAAGGTCACTGGGATGGGTACTGAGGGGACTCTGAGAGACTGCTGGCAGTATGATCTCGGATATACATACAGATCAGAGATAGCATCTTGGGAAGAAAAAAAAGGGAAGGATGCAAGGACGGAAATAAAAATGGGTATTTCTTGAGCACCTACCATGTGCTGAACATTTTCCCATACATTCTCTCTTTGAATCCTCACAACAAAATGCAGAGGCGCCTCTCAGATACCCCCTTTGTACGGGCAAGGTTACAGGGGACCGTGCAAGCTGAAAAAGGGCTGTGGAGTCCCTCAGGGTGCAGCGCCCTTTCGGTCGGAGAGATGGCAGGCCTCTCCTTGTCCAGGAGGCCTCTGCAGTACTTCCCGGGTGGGGGTGAGCCGGGAAGGCCCTGCCAGCCCCCAGCCCCCGCCCTCCCCCTCCTCAGCCTCCATCTGTCAACAAGGCCACAGGGCTGTCCGTTATTGCCGACATTGATCTGGACGACCAAAACAGTCAAGAGCTCGTTATTACTAGGAGTTTTAATCAACTCCTGCCAATTCGGCTGCCACTCAATTTGTGCTGGGCTGTGAGGCTGACAGCAAGGGAAGGGGTGGGCATGCAGAAAAGGAATAAGGGATCAATAGTCCCTGGTAAGTTGGGCTGCAGCTGTGGGCTGCAGGGGGTGCCTGGGACCTCAAGTGGAAAAGGCAGAGCCTGATCCCAGCCCCTAGGGGAGCCCCCAGACACACAGCCCAAGCCACCCTGCCCCACCTGTTCCTCCAGCTGGGTCTGGAAATCATCGGGACCAACATGCAGCAGTGTCTGCTGTATGTGGGACCCAGCCTCAGTACCCGTGCGCGTGTTCTGCCTCCCTCCTCCAGAGGATTCCTATGTAGTCTACAATTTGCAGCTCAAAGAGCCTCCTCTACAAATCTTTTCTTGACTTTCAGAAGCAGAGGGATGCTGAAGAGACAGAACGGCATGAACTCGAATCCAGATACTGTTATTTCTTAGCTGTGTGACCATGGGCAAGTCACTGCACCTCTCTGATCTTGGTTCCCCCATTTAAAAATGGACTTCATAATACACAGCTGCCTCTGGCAGCTGCTGGGAACACTCTGTGCCATCAGGAGCAGGACGAAGAACCCTTGTGTGGAAGTTCCTACTCCCTCTCGATGCCCAGAATCAGCAAGCACCACTCTTCCTTCTCTTTCTTGTTACTCTTCTAGCAGGTCAGGTGGTGGTGACTTGCTGTGAGTCTCTGGGCTATTTAGGGAGAGTGTAACACACCCACAGCTGCCTCCCTCAGCACCATCTCAGCGCCAGGCCAAGGGCAGGGAGTCCCCTGCTGATGGCCCTTGGGGTGAGGGAAGCCTAGGCTCGAATCTGACCAGCATTGCCACTGACTAGCTGGTAACGTTAGCCACTCACTTCGTTCAACCCAGAGCCTCAACGTTCTCAATAGAAAATGAGTCTAATTCTACCTACTCAGAATGGCTACGGAGGAAAAAAATGAGATGTGTGATGGTGTCCCTGGTACATGGTAAGCTGTCTCTTGTTGTAAAAGTTCAGCTATTGGATTATGACCACTCAATATTTGATGCGTGATGAATATTTTTGGAACGTAATAAATAAAATGTCTGGTTGCATTACTTAGGGCTGGCTTGAGTTCCAGTAAAATACCAACAAACTATTCTCCCCACATGCCAGCCATCTGGGCAGCACTGAACACACACGGAAGATGCGAGAAAGGCAATTCAATTGCTCTGTGCACCTTCTGGGGGCCAGACACAAAACTAGGTGTCTGGTGAAGGGCCACAGCTCTGTGACCTCGCTCTTGTGAGCCCGACGTGGCAGAAAAGGAAACTGAGACCAGAAGTGCCCTTCCTGTATCGCTCAGCTTTGGAGGACGAGAGCTGTGGTGCAAACGTGGCGTGCCTGACTCCACATCCTTGCTCTCTGCACTGCAACACACTGCCCCTGTCTTACGGAGCCAAAGAAGTAGGATGTTTGGTGGTCCTGGACCGCCAGAAGAATCTACAGCAACTGGAGAAACTGGGTAAACCCTGAAGAGGAGGGAAAGTCAGGGCTCAAGATGGCTTTTGCTCCAGAATAGGGCTGAAATGCACGGTTTGCCCAGACACACGGTGATCATGGCTTGCTTTCTGGATCCATGGCCACCGGACTTTCCCATTCGAGGAGCCAGGACATGAGGAGGCACGGGCTACACTTCCTGCTTCAGGCACTTTCCTTCCCTTCTAGTCCCGCGTCTTCTCACCTGTTCCATGAAAAAGGTGGCAGCTGGTCCCTAGGGGCCTTACAGTGTGAGCAGCCCATGGTTCTCTGCAAGAGGCTTGGCAGCCATTCCAAGGGAGTTCAGGGAGCAGGGCCTGGTAGTAGGTAGCACCTGAGCTGGGGACCCAGGCAGAGAGGCTGCTCCAGGGGGAACAATGGAGAATATCTGCATTAAATCCCCACCTCTCTCCCACATCTCTCCCAGGACCCTGCACGGGGTGGGGTTCAGTTCAGCAGCTGCCTCCTCAAAGCCCGCTGTCCGCCCGGTCAGCAAGCGGATGAAGCCTTAGCTCCAGCCCTCAAGGGGCATCTGTCCCAAGGTGGGGGTACGGGCACAAGAAGAAAAGTAAGGACGCGCATTCCTACCGACCTTGACGTTTTTTCTAGGGTATAATGCAGCACCGAGGGCTGAGAGAAGGGAGACCAGGAAGGACTCGCCCAAGCAAATCTGCCAGCAGTCCTGAGGAATGCCTATTCAATAACTGTCTGGTGATGATAATAAATAGCCTTTGGATAGCTCATTAATAACAATAATAGCTAACACTTAACAGTGCTTAGCATGTGCCAGGCACTGTTCTCAATGTGTTATGAATATTAACTCAGAATATTAACCCAGAATATTAACACAGCCTGATGATGTAGGTATTACTATGCTCCTCATGGTGTGGGCTTCTCATTACCTGCTGGGTTCCACTAGCTGGTTCCCTTTCCCATCCTTGGTAACTAAAAACTCCATTTGCGGGTTGAGGCTGCGTCCTCGCACATGTTCCCAACCGGTCGCTGGACGGTGAGTGAGAAATGGTTCTATGAGCTCGCTGGCTCTGGGAAGCAAGGAGCAGCAGCCATCGAACATATGCTTCTTGGGGTATACATATATTTATTCAGCGCATGTACAGTGTAATTTTAGGCAGTTCACACATTTTATTTTACTTTTTGTCGCAGAGAGCAATTTAAAAGAAAGAACAAGAAGAAAAAAAAAAAAAAGTCTACCCCTGAATAGAAATAAATGCCATTTATGTGGAACCCTCAGGTTCCCCAAGTCCAACGTGGAGAGAAGTGGGCAGCAAATTCGGCACCAGCTCCGATGTTCTCACCCCCCGTCACCCACAGTAGAGCACTGACCATCCAGTCCCAGGGCAGGGTGCTTCACATCTTGATTTCATATCCTCTATCTGCTGCTCGCTGAGTACTAAACACCGGCCAGGTGCCGGGGTAAGTGCACACCACCCTCTGAACTCTCCAGCATCACTGTCCAGGTGCTGCTGTGCCCACAAGCGCATCGACCCATCATTGCTCAGGGTCGTCAGCTACTGCAACAGGGACCTGTGCTCCAGGAACCTGACTGTCCCAGACCACAGTTCTTAGCACTTCCGTCAAGGTTACCAAAGCCCTTCACAGCTGGGTTCTGACTTGATGTTGCCAGTCTGGATCTGAGCGACGCCGCGCGCACCACTTCCTGTCACACCTGCCCTGTGAGGTCCGCAATGCCTTTGGACTGGGCTGCTGTGTGGAGCCAAGATCCAAGTGACACTGAGTTGCAAACAGAAACATGTGTTCCGTTTCTCTTTCTACCCCTAACCCCTGTCTGAAAGGTTTTCCTCTCACCCAGAATGAATGCAGGATGTAACATTTAAAAAAATACGCCATAGGAAAAGTTTTGGACCAGCTGGTAAAAATCAGTAATACGCTCATGTAGGTCCCAGAAGTTCAAAGGATGGGAAGCAGGAGCTTAGAGCAGACTCCCCGAGAAAAGACACTAAATGAAATAGAGATAGCTAACCTAGCAGATGTACAGTTCAAAACACTGGTGATGAGGATGCTCAGAGAACTCACAGAGTGTATAGCATTAATTAATTAATTAATTAATTAAATGAGCGAAGGAAGGTTACACAAAGTGAAATAGAGACAAATGTACAGGGAGCCAACCGTGAAGGGAAGGAGGCCAAGATTCAAATCAATGACTTGGAACAAAAGGAAGACTTAAACATTGAACCAGAACAGACAGAAGAAACAAGAATGCCAAAAAAAAAAAAAAAAAGAGGAACCTCTGGGATGACTTTAAACATGCCAACATCTGAATGACAGGGGTGCCAGAAGTAGAAAAGGAAGAGCAAGAAATTGAAAACTTACTTGAAAAAATAATGAATGAAAATGTCCCTAACTTGGTGAAAAATATAGATATACAAGTCCAGGAAGCACTGGGAGTCCCAAAGAATTTGGACCCAAAGAGGGACACATCAAGACACATCATCATGAAAATGCCAAACGTTAAAGATAAAGAGAAAATCTTAAAAGCAGCAAGAAAGAGTTACCTACTAAAGAGTTCCTGTAAGACTATCAGCTGATTTTGCAAAAGAAACTTTGCAGGAGGGACTGGCAAGAAGTACCTGAATGGATGAAACGCAAGGACCTACAACCTAGATTACTCTATCTAGCAAAGCTATCAATTAGAATGGAAGGACAATAAAGTGCTTCTCAGACCAGGTAAAGGTAAAGGTAAAGGCACTCATCATCACCAAGCCATTGATGCATGAAATGTTAAAGGGACTTAACAAAATGAGGATCAAAACTCTGAACATTAAAATGACAACAAACTCACAACTATCGATCACTGAATCTAAAAGCCAAACACAGACTAAGCAGAACAGGAACAGAATCATCGGTATCCCCAGATCATCTGGAGGGGGAAGGGGAGAAAAGGGGAAATGGTGCAGGATCAAGACTCGCAGTTGGTAGGAGCAGAATAGACAGGGGGATGCTCAGAACAATACAGGAAAGGGAGAAGCCAAAGTTTATATGCATGACCCATGGACGTGACCTAAGGGGGAGCTACTGAAGGGAAAGGCATACTGGGCAGAGGGGACAAAGGGGGGAAATTGGGACAACTGTAATCACTAAAATACACTTACAAAAAAAAAGGTTAGGGGCCTGATTAGTATAAAAGTCTGGGGTATGGTCACTTCTACAGGAGACGAAGGGGCTAAATTGAGAAATGGAGGTGCAGTGAGTGTTGGGCGAAGGGCTTCTCAAATGCAGGTGATATTCTAACCCTTCATAGGTGATGGTGAGACGGGCACCACTCTTGTTCTGCTGATGAAACTGTAAGTAATATTTTACAATTTTCTGTATGTATATTTCAAAGTAATATTGCTAAATATGGATTGTGTAGGAAATGTACTAAAAGTAAATATTATGTTAGTGGTGGTTCCTGGAGGCAGTGTAACCGTGTATGGTATTTTTCATCATTCTTTTCTCTCTGCAGTCTAAATATTCTTATAGTATATATTATAATCTTATAATTAAAACAAATGTTTTTAGTTGAAATGCCTCATTATCTAAACAGGCAGTAGCAAAATCATGGAGGTTGGTCACAACACGACTGTTAGAAATCCCACCATATGGAGAGCCCTGTGTTTCCTGAAGGGTTGCTGTGCATGAAAGAATAGGTCCCGGGGGGAAGAGTGGAGGGGTGAAGTCCTACTGGCCATACAGGCTGATCTTCAGGGCCTTTGCTCTAGGGACCCCATAAATCACAGATTTGATTTATGGGCTGTTGAGGGGAAGGAGCCAGCCCCAGAGGGAATCAAGTTCACCTGAGGATATGCATATAGATTTTTATTTTTTAGAGAGAAAGGAAGGAACGAACTAAGGGAAAAACATCAGTGTGATAAACATCAGTTGATTGCCTTCTCCATGTGCCCTGACTGGGGATTGAACCCGCTACCTATGTACACATCCTGACCAGGGATCAAACCGACAACCCTTTGGTGTACGGGATGATGCTCCAACCAACTGAGCAGCCCAGCCAGGTGAGACACAGGGTCCTTTAACTACCTAGGTCTCACATCCCTCCCAGGACAGTGGACTCCTACAATCACCTCTCCTTTCAACGATGGTGAAGGGCATCGCTAAAGATCAATGAAAGCCAGAAAAGGATTGTATGTGTCCTGGATCTGTGAACTCCCCACTATGTGATAAGCGCTGACCCTGGGAAAGGGGGTTATGGAACTTGGTCCAGCTGGTGCCTGGCGGCTATTCCCACTGGGCTTAGCCAACACCTAACATGCAGGAATAATTCCCAATTTATGGACAAGATAACAGAGGCTCAGATACATTCAGCAACACAGAGTCACACAGCTTCCTAGTGACAGAGGTCAAAGTTGAACCCACTCTGTATCACAGCCAAGTCTGTTCTCTCCACTGGACCAGAATTCTAACTATTAGCCAATCTCCCTGGGAACACGCAAAGTCTGTCCAGAGGGTATCCAGCCATGTAATGTTAAACAGAGAGACATTTATTGGCGTAGATACAAGATACAAGAAATGTTGCATGTAGGATAATGACATCTCAGTCCCCTTTGAAGTAGATGTCTTTGAAGTAGATGTTCTCCTAATTGTCATCAGCTTCCTCTTGTATTTTCCTGAATCTCATCAACAGTCTGAAATGTCTTCCCTTCCAAAGGTAACTTGAGTCTTGGGAAAAGCCAGAAGTCGCAGGGCACCAAATCTGGACAGTAGTGGGACCGAGTCACCTGGGTGATTGATACTTCACCAGAAACTCTGCATAAGAAGTGATGCATGAGTGGGCATATTGTCACGGTGAAGCTGCCAATCACTAGTCGCCTGTAGCTACGGCCTTCTGATTCATCCAAATAGTTTCTGCTGAAAAATGTTCACGCTTCATACAAAGCTGATGCAGATGCATTGCTCTATTTGCTCAGTCATTTTGAACGTGGTAGTCACATAGTACACATGATAGCTCAATGTGTCTCCTGTTCTCACTACTAAAGTGAAGTCATCACTGTTCATGTATGTGCATTTCAATCAAATCTCTCTGGCTGTCAGGTTACATTGTCATTGCACACACCATTCTCATTATATTAATAATAGCTGGACATTTTCCGACAGACCTCATATATAACTCTATTCAGGGACTATTTCCTTAGTGAGGAAAGAGGCTTGTGAGTGTTTTATGAGCCCTTTTCACTGATTGCTACCTCAAGGCTAAACATTTCCAAGACCGTTGCTGGTGGTGAGAGCCCAGTTATTCTTTCACCTGTGCCCCAGAGTAATTATTGTCACTCCCAGAAAACGTCTATGGTCTCCAAGAATACCTGGACTGGTAGGTGAAGGCTTATTAAAGCAGAGTCCATGAAAAGGTGGAAAATATAAGGGAGAAAACGTGCTTGCAAATTGATAATGATGATGATATCATTTCTCATCCACGTGTTCTAAGACCCATGATAAAAAAACAAAACAATAAAAGACTGATGAGGAAAGATAAAAGAGGATGCTATGAAAAAAGTGAGTCATTGACTAGAATTTAGGGCACCTGGGCCAAAGCCAAGCCTAGCTCTTACATTTTTAGACTCAATTTGTTCATGTTTATTTTTTATATAAGAAGAAAGGTTTATATATAGTTAAGATCTAGTCAGGGAGCCAATTATCTTTAAAAAACAAAACAGGGAAATGCTCTTTGAAAAGCATGCACAAAGACATGCATTTCTGATATAGAAAGTTGCCCACAAAACTGACAACTGCATGCTTTTTATGCTTCCATTTTCAAACTTACATATCTAAATCCTTATTTATATTTGCATATGCAGGGGGCGGGGGAGAGGCAACATATAGAAAGATATACATAGACCAGAGTGTGACAAAGTTATTTCTAAAGGGAGTGAGCGGTAGAGAAGGAAGACCTTGTTTAATATGTTTCAGCAGTGTTTGAACTTGGTATTCTATTTTGCAGCGAGCATGGGTTACTAGCAACTCAAAAGGCAAGAAAAAACCGTGTCTCACCATCTGCGTTCCAACAGCTGTGCATTCTGCCTTCCCAGGCCCTGCTGAGAACTTTTCAGGCCCTTTCTGACCCGTCACCTCCCCTAGGAAACGCAGCCCCTGCCCCAGGCTCTCTACCCTCAAGGGCTGCTTTCATCTCAGCCCAAGGACCCATTCAGCCAAAATCCTTAGCCTGCCTTTGAACTGCAACCTGGACGAACACCTGGAACACCCCAAAACAAGGACCATCCAGAAAACCAGAAGCAATGTTGCTCCTTTAAAAAAAAAATTCCATCCCACACCTCCCAAATTGTGAAACACAATGCAATTTGAAAACTGTCCTTATAAACTTCTATTCTAAATAACGATCTCAAAGCACAGCAAGGGCCTTGTGCTCAGAGCAGACTATGGCTGGAGACACTCGAAATGCCCTCGGTAAGACATCGGCAACCACGCCGTAGCCCCTCCGCGGAACCTGAGACAAAGCTGCAAGTGCCGCTCTGAAGAACGCGCCCTGGTTAAGAATGCGGGTTCTGACCCTGGCTCTAACATGTCAGAGCTGCGTGCCCTCGGTGAGTTGCTTGCGTGCTCTCTGCCTCAGTTTCCCCATCTGTAAGAAGAGGGATAATAACGAGGCGTGGGAACACACCGAGCACGCAGCTGATTGTAGCTCCCTGCCACCACCCCCACCCCCATCCCTGCAGGGAATGCTGAGTAATGACAGCTAGCCCGCGTCCTGTCTACTTAGGGCCAGGTGCTGGCCCATTATGCACGCATTATCTCAGTTAGTCCTAAAAGCAGTTTGTTGGGCATGATTATCCTCATTTTACCCAACAGGAACCGGAGACTCAGAGGCCTTAAGTGATTTGTTCCAAAGCCACGTGGCCAGTAAATGATAGAGTGGGTTTTCGGCCCAGGTTTCCCTAATGCCAGACACTGAGCTCTTAACCACTACCCTGGCCTCCTGGACGGGAAGGTGATGGTGGGAGAAAATGCATTATCTCCTAGGGGCTCCTTTCCAAAGCGGAAAAGCTGTTCGAGGCAGGTCCATGAAATACGATTAAAATGTCAACGTTCATGCCGGAGATGATTGCAACAGGGATGGAGAGTTTCTCCCCCTGTAGATCTACTTTTTCACCAACCAAGAAGTTAAGGCCCACGCTGCTTTTTCTGCCCTCAGGCTCTTCTTATATTAGAACCTCTGCCCTTTGAAAATACATACTCGGGAAGCCTCCCAAGACTGGTCCCAAACGGTTTCTTTGGTTCCAGGGCTGTGTCTACGGGAATGGCTGCCATGTTCCCCCAAGCGATTCATTCCAGGCTTGCAGCCCCCAGGCGCGGGCTGACCCAGGATGGCAGCTCCCACCCCCGCCTCCAGTGGGGCTTCTATCCTACACACCCTTCTCCCAGGAATGGGGACAGATAATACCTTCCACACAATAAAACCAGCTTAACAGAAATACCATCACACCCAGTAAATCCAGGTCCAAAGACATAAAATGAGAGAGGCAGGATAAAGAAGGCTTTAAATGTCACGCAGAAAACATGGAATGTCACAAAAGGGTGCATTGGCTTTAGCCGAATGTCACCTATTATAATCTTGGAAACTCCATCACTTCCCCTTCTCTAGAACTCCATCCCTTTCCCTTCCTCCCTAGAAGGCAGGAAAGCTCTGTTGGACGTTTACCATAAATTAATGAATAAGTAAATGAATAAATGCAAAGCCAGAGCTCCCAGTGGAGGGGAAGCTCCCTTTTCACCCCCAAAGTTTGAGCCTGGCGTACAAGCACTGACTCAATGGGCATATATCCAAGTTCCCTCTTTGTTGCCCGCACTCACTCATTCTCTTTCATCTTCCTTTGGATTCCTGGGTGCAGAGGAGAAAGAAGGAATCCTGGACATGGAAGGAAGGTGGAGGTAGGGAAATGTCCCCTCCCTGTGCAGTCCCAGACACTAGGGACATTGGCTGTATTCAGGGGAACTAACCTCACCCTCGGGAAGTTGCCATCTGATGAGTTTGGAATTAGACGTCCTTACATACCTGCTCTGCCTGACCTGGCTGGTTGGACTTGGGCAAGATCCTCACGCTTTTTGAATCTGTTTCGTCATGGACAATACGCAAGTGGCAAAAGTGCCTGTCTCATAAGGTAGCTGTGAGGATTCTGTGTGATGCTGTTTTCAGCTTTTATCCCAGGTCTGGTACATATTAGCATTAGAACACTCCTACTTTATCTGTAATACTATACTGATATTATTGGTAGCATTGATTTGGTTATCAATAGCATCTGCTCATTAATGCTACCAATAATAGCATCAGTGCTAGTACTACTGATGAAGGTGCACACAGAGGATTCTCTGAGGACCTGTCTGATCACAGAGTGGCGGGGACACTACATGGAACATGTCCCACCCTTAAAATAATGTTTCCCAATCCAAGAGTCTCTTAGTTTTCCCAAAGGTGCTTTACCTACTGCCTTTGCATTTTTCTAAACATTTCTTTCTTTCTTCTTTTCTTCCTACCCCCTTCCTTCCTTCCTTCCTTGAAAAATATGGAAAACTCATTCCTCCTATTTTGGACGCTGACAAAACCTGTTCTGACTGTATTGTGAATCCATAATACACCGTCACTGATCTGCAGGAACAGGCTAAGCTTTGAGGGTCCACTTCTGGGGACCACTTCCCAGACGTCAGGCCCACCAAGGCTCAGCTCTGCTCCACCCATCCAGCAGGGCCAGACACCAGGTGGAAGGGGTCTTCCCAGATCAGTAGTGCCTGGGCTGAGTGCCAAAGTGGCCCTCACTCTGCATCTCCCTGGCAGGTCTTCCCCTCCATCCCAAGTTTTGCTTCCTTCATTATAGTCCAATTAAGTCATTAAAGGGGGAAAAGACGAGGATGGAGAGAAACAGCTTCTCGCTCCTTGACTGAACCAGATTCCGTTTTTCCCTCCTGCTCCTCCTGACTGATAATAAATGAACATTTCTATCTTTATTCATCTTGACTTTTTAAAAGGCGGCATTTTTTGTTGCACTTCAACATCTCAGGGGATCCTAGGGTTCTTTCTGATATTTTAGAGACCAGACAGCATTTTAGGTCAAACAAGAAAAAGAGGGAAGAGGCGGTGGGGAAGTGGCTGGGTGGCCAGTCTGGGGTGCAGCAGAGCCAGTCTTCAACCCCTGCACCCCGCTCCGGCTAACGCTCTCTGCTGACCCCAGACTGCTTCATGTCACCCTTCCTTCCTCTGCATTTCCTCACATCCTCTCATTTCCCACCAGACAGTTTTGTTTTTCTCGTGTGTAAAGTGGAGACAGTCATCAAACCTTAGCTCATAGGAAGACAGTGAGAATTAAATTGGCTAAAATAAGCAATGCACTTAGAAGCAGGCCTGGCACAGTCACTGTATGGATGATTGCTCTTCTATTACTAGCTTTTCTCTTTTGTAAAATGGATATAATGATGCCCATCTAGGAGTATAGTTACAGGCATTCACGGCCATGAACATAAGGGAAAGGACATACAGTCGGTGCCTAATGAGTGCCAGGTCTTTTCTATCAGCACCTCCCTTCTCTCCACGACTTACATTAGCCCTGTTAGATGTTCCAGTGCAGAAACACAGAGTGAATTTGTTCAAGGTCACCAGTGCAGCCTCGCTGAAGGGCATCCTGTCTTGTGAACTGGCTTATAAAACAAGGCAAGACCTTGTCTTTGTCTCCCTGGGACACAAGAATGTCACGGAATTATGTCCCTGGGCTGCTACAGTAGCCAGGCTGATGCTATCAGGAGATAACTGTAGGAAGGTACTGCTAGGAGGAAGGAGGCTTGGGATCAAATCTTGATTCTATAGCTGCTTCCTCCATGAACGTGAGTGATTCCTGCATCTTTCCAGGCCTTTGTTTTTTTCTGTCTGTATAAGGGGTAGAGGTGCTGGCCTGGTTGGAAGGTCTCAGGGTCCCTTCCTGCTGTGGCAGCTGTGGTCTGTGAATTCACCTGTAGGTAAGCGAGTCAAGACAGCCACTTCATCCTGGTTATTCCTTTTACAGGAAGGTGAAGTTGCTTACTCTTCCCCCACCTTGAATCTGAGCTGAAAGTCATGACCTGTTTGGCTCATGGAATGTGGTAGAAATGATGTCTGGGAACTTCTGAAACCTGGTGCTAAGAAGCCTTGCAGCTTCTGCCTAGCCTCTTGGGACACTCAACCTGCACGGTTTCTCGTTTGCAAATCTAGCCTCCTGGTGTGAGAAGCCCAGGGCCCATGGAGAGGCCGCGCGCGCCATCGACAGCCCCAGAGGAGGTCCAACCTAGCCAGGACCACTGCCAGCCCCAGCGGAGGTCCAACCTAGCCAGGACCACTGCCAGCCCCAGCGGAGGTCCAACCTAGCCAGGACCACTGCCAGCCCCAGAGGAGGTCCAACCTAGCCAGGACCACTGCCGGCTCTCCCGCCCCAGCCCCTGGCAGGGAGCGAAGGAGCTCTCTGGGAAGCGCATTCTCCAGCCTCCACCCTACCTGCCCATCAGAGGCAAGACGCCCTGCTGCACCCACACATCTGCAAGAACAGCAAAGTAGTTGTTTTAAGCCACTGAATTTGGGGGCGGTTTGTTATGCAACAACAGGTCATGGACCTCCAGGGTGAATCGGGAATTGATGTTTGTGCCAATGGGGCTGAGGAGAATACATTTCAATCACTTAATTGTCTGGGGACAATCAAAGGGCCTCTTCCTGAGCTGGGAAACCCAAAGGACACAGAGCAACAACCCTATGAAACACTTCAGGCTTCAGGGGCGGCAGCAACACAGGGAACCTGGATGCATTTTCCACCCACATGATGAAAGGCTGACAGTTTCCTTGGGTTTTGTCTTCCACCTTGATTAAAATTTTGCAATGTTTATCCTGCCGCCCACAAGAAGTGGAAACATAGCTGCTTCTTCCAACCACCTCGCTGACATAATTATATCTGTCAGATTTATAACATTAATAGATAACAATGTGTCCCTCCTTAGCACATTGAAGGGGGAACACAAGCCCCTCCCCGCTTCTGATTTCACTCATTGTCACTTCCTCATCCCTGGTCAGGAGGTGAGTGTCTGCTTGGAAATAACCGAAAAGAAAACAAAACAAACAAAAAGCCAGGATCATTCTATGCTGGCTCCTGACCACCCTCTCTCTCCACAGTGTCATTTGCCCTCAGTTCCCCTTCGATCCCTGTTGGAACGCAGCGCCGCAAACTGCTGGTTTCAAACAACACAAATGTATCATTTTACGGTCATCTAGGTCCTGGGCTGCAATCTAGGCCTGGGCAGGGCTGCAGTCCTTTGCTGGAGGCTGCATGGGGGTTTCCATGTCCTTGCCTGTAACTGCTAGAGATTTTCCTTGCATGTGCCTCCTTCCCTGCACCTTCCGAGCCTGCAGTGCGGCCCTGTACCCTCTTCCACAGGTGTGGACCCCGGGATTACGGTGGGCCCACCCTGATAATCCACAATGAACCGAATTCCCCGTTTGACATATTCACAGGCTCTAGGACTTAGGATGTGGGCATCTTTGGGGGCGACATTATTCTGCCCAGCCCACCACATACACTGTGACCGTTCTCAGTTTAGGTAACTGTGGACCTGAGGACCACACTGCCACATTGTCCCAGGGGAAGATGACCACAGCAGAGGCAGAAAACCAAGCAATGTTTTGTTTTGTTTTTTTTTTTTACTTTGGGTTTCAGAAGTTGAGGTCTAATTTGAAGGTAAAATAATAATAATAATCATAAAAAATAAAAAATGAACGCATCTGTGATCTGTTAAAGAAATGGCCTCCACCCCCACCTACAAAGGTCATTTGAGCTGGTAGGAGAGAGGAATGTCAGAATTCAAACAAGCTGATCTTGTAAATGCTGGTGAATACGCTTAAAAGACAACCTGCGGTCGGTGCCTCTTGCCGGGCAGTGTGTGGTGGACAGCAAGTGTGATCACGGATGCTTCCCTGGCATAAAAGCAGTCACCTGCCCATGACTTCACGGCCTGCCAGGTCAAGAGCGTTCGGCCAGCTCCGCTTAGCTCCTCACAGCCCCAGGGGGGTCTAGAAGAGCTGCCGGGCATTCCTCCCACTCTCAATAGGGTGGGAGCGCTCTCTGAGGAGCAGAGCCAGCTGGGCGCAAATGACAGGGGGTAAGGATGACCAGAACACGGCAGCAGGTGCCGGCGTGGACCACACACCTGTCAATCTCAAGGGGACAGGCAGGGCCTGGCGTACACTTGAAAGAAACGAGTCGAGTGGTGGACAAGGGCCAGGTGGGACAGCAGACACCAGAGCCGGTACGGGCTGGTCCATCACACATCATGACCTTACCTCCCTGCCTTGGGCATACAGCAGCCCCTAGGGATGCAGGTGTTCGGGGAAAAGGAGGAGGCGCAAACCCTAAATTGACCTTAATTAAGTTTCCACTGTCCATGAATGGAGCAGAACAGAAATGAAATTCAGTTACAGAAACATCAAAAACATTAAATCGGCATGTTCCTGAAACTTGGTGGCCCCAAATTCCATATCCAGTACACAAACAATATCAGTAACTGCAGCCTTGTCATCTCACACATGAAAGGCACTTTCTAAACCCACATCATTTACAGATACATAGTGTGCTTTTTTCCCATAAAACCTGTGAGTTCCAGAACCATTGCTTCCATTTTAAAAGCTGAAGACAGGCTCATGAAGTCAACATGGATTTTAAAGCTCTCCCAAGAAGGACCATGTCAGGGCTTACACCCCATTCACCCAAACCAGCCTTCTTTGCTGACATCTCTCAACTCCTAAGCGACTCTGGCATGAAGAATAGCAAGGACACGTTCTTGGGCCTCCACACTGCCACCTTGTGGTGAAACCTTGAAAAGTCAGTTTGCTTGCACCAGGGGCAAGGGAACCTACTGCCCAGGTTTGTGGTGAAGATGAGTTAGGTATCGGGTGTGCCTCGAGAACTCCAACAAGACTGTTCTAATTATACGAGGTAGGATTATTTTCTGCCATATGGAGTTTATTAAAAGAGGGGCTGTAAGAAAATGTTCCTATTCGTAGGCATGATGAAGAGCTTAGAGAGAGATGAGAGAGGTTTTAAATGTCAGTGTAAAAGCCAGTCTCTCCTGATGTCATGGAGAAGAGCCTGCCTCACATCACTGAGCCCCGAAGTTGCAGCTCCTGAATCAAGAGACGAAGGTCTCTGACAATCTCATTAGGCTACTGAATTTCCTCTTAACCTTCAGGGACCAAAAGTTCATTTTTTTTCTTTCAATTTATATTAATAAGAGGGAAAAAAAGAGACAATCCTTCCCTAAATACACACACACACAGATCTCTGCATTCTGAAGTTTCATTCTTCTGGGATATCTATGCTCAAAAAGGAGCTTAATTAGTTCAGGAAAAGAGAACTGGTGGAGAAAGGGAAGAGAGACAGATAACTTAATCAGGGAGATCAGCCTCATGCTTGGGAGGCAACACCAAGGATTTGGGACATTCTTTTGACTTGTCTGCCCACCGACTAGCTCCGAGACTTGGGCAGACCCCCCTGCCCCTCCCCTGGCCTCACTTCTGTAGTGCCCACATTGAAGTGCTGGGGTGCCATCCTGTGCAGTAGCCAGCACGCCAGTCCTGCACCCACACCCCCCTTTCCTGTTGCTTTTTTGAGAGTCTAGAACTTCCCCCCAGTTCACTACCACATATTTTGGGTGCAGATGCCAGCTGGCCTAAACCCCAGAAATGACTGTTCTAGATGAGCCCTGTCCTTCTCCCGACCAGGGGGATTATACAAGGGTGGGCCTGAAAACCAAGCTGACTAATTGAGGTGGACTCCTGCGGCTTCAGGAGGAAGTAGGAAAGAGACATCCCTGTCCAGCAGGACTCAGTGAGCGGAGAGGGTGTAGCTGGTCAGAGACGGACGCGGTGCTGGGGGAAGCAGAGCAAAGAAAAGGAGAGGGCCCCTCACGATGCCGGGTGAGCCTCTCAACCCCGCTGCGTCAACATGTCCATCTGAGCCGACCCATTGCCTCTCTTTTGCTTAAACTACTTAGAATTGAGTTTCTGTCCCTGACAACCCTAAGAATTCTAATCAATCAAATCTCCAGTTGCCCGTCCACCTCTGACGATACATTGATCTTCGAGTCTAAAATACAGTTCCACTGCGTTACCTCATTCTCTAGAAGCTTCTTTGTTTGGGTCTGTTTCCCAGCTGCTGTGTTGGTGTCTTAAGAAGCCGCTGCCCCAGAGCCTGGTGCCCAGCATGGATTCCCACTCCTGGACCCATCCCGCTCCCTTCCTGCCCTTCTCTCTTTCTTCCTCCTTTCCTCAGAGGAGGGCTACTGGGGTGCTGAGCTGAATCCACAGATTCGGCGGGTTCTCCCTCAGCTGCTTAGGTGAGATAAACCTGAAACCAGCCAGGCTGTGCCGTATATCATCACAGGGGACCTAACATGTTCTACAGAGAACATGGATGATCATGGGAAGAGCATGACCACTTCTCTGGGTGGGGGATGGGAAAGGCCTTATTAAGGACAGGAATCTGGAGAGGCCCACTTGTCTGCTAAATGGGTTGGGGGAGCAATTCACATTAGAAAGAAATACCAGCCTGGCCAAAGCCTCTGAGGCAGTCAATAGGCAAGTGTGACCTCTAAGTAGCTCCACGTAGCTCCAGAGTAAAACAAAGTAAAAATGGCCAAATCAAGAGTGGTACTCTTGATTTGAATGTCAGGGTATGGAATTTAGCCTGCTTGTTTCCCAAGTCTGCTTCCAAGTCATCGCTGCCTCCCTTACAGGCACACACACTCATTAAACTGCTACAAAGCCAGGATCCTGGGATCTAAGCACCTCTGGAATCTAAACTTCTGGGTGGACTTCTGACACCTGCATTTTAAGTGCGCACCCCAGGTTGTTGCTATCGGGGGAGAAATCACCTAGTCTGCATCTCTCCCACAGGCAACGGGTCCTTCTCCCACATGAGACACTAAAGCCCCACCCAAGCTGGTTCACCATCCTCTCTTCAGGTTTAGCCGTCCCTGCCCCTTTCCTACAGGGAGTGACCCATCTTTGGAAACCAGTTCCAGCATCAGCTTCCCCAGGAAGCCTTCTACAAACCTTAGGTCTCAACTAAAATGCTCCCTTCTGGACACTGCCTCCCCACCCTCCATGTTAAGAGAGATAAGATACATCACAGCCTCCTCATTCCCAAAGGAGCTGCAAGCGTCCCGAAGCCAGGAGTTGTCAAGGACCTATCGCTTACTGGGGACCCAAGTTCTAACAACGTATTTCACCCTTGCAACAATTCCGCAAGGTAGGTTTAATAGTTCCACTTTAAAGATGGGGAAACCAGGGCAGCCTGGTGTGCCGGAGGCCACAGGGGTAGGTGTGGGGAGCAGTGTGACCCCCAGGACCAGCATCGCTCGCAGGGAGGGGCCTCCGGCAAGCAGTGTTGGCTCCCTGGGCTGTGAGCGCCAGGGTCACGCGCGAGCGGCACTCACCACGCATCCCGAGGAGTCCACCTGGCGGTCAGACACGCACTTGAAGTTGCGAGTGCAGCCCCCGTTGTTGCGAGAGCAGTCACGGACTGGCCCAAAGGAGGACAGCAGGTCATTGATGGTTTCAAAGTAGGTGGACAGCATCGCTTCTTCCCTTGGAGAGAAAGGGGATGGTTAAACCCCAGAGACATCTGAATCATTAGATTAAAAAAAAAAAAAAAAGTAAATGAACATTCATTACATTTCATTGCATCATTTATTATATTTATTTATTTTTTCAATGTATGGTTGCCTTTCACCTGCCTCTAGCTGGGGACCTGGCTGGAGACCTGGCTTGCAACCTGGGTATGTGCCCTGACTGGGGATCAAACCAGTGACACTTGGGTTTGCAGGCCAGCACCTACCCACTGAGCCACATCAGCCAGGGTGTCATTTATTATATCTACAATCAAGAAACCAAGTGCATTCATTAATTTGATATCATCCATCAATCAAGGTAATATATTTAAAAACAATGAAAAGAAAAACAAAAAATTCAATAGATTTATCATCATATGACATGATATGTATCTAGTTGTGATAAATAAGATTATATTTGGAACTTTATACCCTTTCTTTCTTTTTTCTTTTAATCCTTACCTAAGGATATAATCATTGATTTAAGAGAGAAAGGAAGGAAGAGAGAGAGGGAGAGCGAGAAACACTGAAATGAAGGAAACATCTATCAGTTGCCTCTTGTATGTGTCCGGACCAGAGATCAAACCCACAACCTCAAGCATGTGCCCTGACTGGGGAGGCAACCTGCAACCTTTTGTGTACGGAACATGTTTCAACCAGCTGAGCTCCCTGGCCAGGGCGACATCCTTTATCTCATTAATCTTCAAAATTCTGGAAGGTAGGCATCCAAATTTCACTGACCAATGAGTGAACTGTGGCTCAGCAAGCTGGAGAAGCACCTTGCTGAAGGCCATCCAGCTTGTCATGTGGCAGAATGGAGGTTTGAGCCAATCTCCATCGGAGTCTAAACAGAGCTCTTCCCACTGCCCGCCTCTTAACTTGCATTATTTATGTTTCTACAGATTTCAGATATTCCTATTATCCTGAATTTATGGCTATAAATCGCAACTATGAAATGTGTGGGACACCCCAAATCACAGTCTGTAAGAGCCGAGATGCAAACCCAGGACTGTCTCGCCCTAGCACCTTAAATATTGCATACACATGACACCATCATTTGTGGAAAGGTCATGGATTTTTGGCCCATGCATGTTTCCTCCCCAATGAAGTTCCCAAGAGATAAAACTGGATTAGACTGCATAATTCTTGGAACCTCAAAATTCTAGTAGATAAGAGATACAGATGGACGTTACTGGAGTCTCTTTTCCTAAGAAAGGCCTGTAAAAGGAATATTTTAGCCCTGGAAGACCCAAGGTGCCTACAGTTGCTGGAGATGTGAAAGGGGCACCCAGGCAGTGAGGACAGGCATGTACTCCCCCGCCCCTGCCATGATATTTGACTCATGGAACCTAGACTTGTGGAAGAGGGGAGATGCCCGTGTACATCCAGGTAGCAAGACAGGTCACTACTGAAGATGGACCAGCCTTCGTGCCTCCCTATCCTTCCATCCCTCAGGCCTGCAGCTGCAGGTCTTCTAGCTGATTTCCTGTCTCCAGCCTTATTGCCTTCTACCCGATCTTTCATACTGACTGCCAGTGGACCTGTTAAATTCCAGCTCGAGTTAGATACCTCAGTGATCAATAACTCTCCATTGCTTATTGAAGAAAATCTGAGTTAGTTTCCTTGGCTCTCCAGGTCCTCTACAGTCTGGTCCCTGCCCAGCTACATTTGTCCTTGGCTCATATCCTCTAGATGCTAGCCACAGGCCTCTTCTCATTCCCTAAATACCCTGTCTTAGGCAGGCTCCTTGAAAATAGGCTTTGATGCAGAGTTGCAGAGGGGCGGGGAGGGTATCAAGGAGCCCTTTTGGGATATATTTGGAGGAGGGAAGCAAGGCAGGACTGGTCAAGGGAGTGGCTGACTTGCAATGTGGTTGATGCTGTGTAGGTCATAAGTCTTAGCTGGTCCTGAGGGGAGGTCACTTTAGAGATGTCCCTACCGGAGGCCGGAAGCCAGGCTTCCGCATCACCACGTCAGCCAGTCATTGGCCAAGGGCTGCCACCTGGAAGCGGATGTCCCTGGGCAAGGCAGTTTCCTGTGGCTGAAGGGACACAGCTGTGGGCTGTCAGTCATGGTCTGGGGATGGGCGGATAAGCTCTGAAGAGCGGATCTGAATGCAGTGTGAATGAACCATCATCACCTCTGAATCCTTAAATCATGCTGCTTATCTAGAATGCTCATCTCTAACTTTCGTCCCTGACAGGTTCCTAAGAAAACTTCACAACTCTTCAAATTCATTCATTCATTCACTCATTCAGATACTGCACTGCTTTTTGAGCACTTGCTGTGTATCAGGGCTACTCTAGATGCTGGGGGTGCAGCATGGCCTGGGCAAAGCTTACCTCCGGACAGCTTACCACAGGTGACCTCCCTGGTGAAACCTTCTCTACGTCCTCCAACCAGAACTAATTCCTTTTCCCTTTGAGAACATCGCTTATTCTACTATGTTACTGATGTTAATCATCAACGCTGTTTACAGTCTCCTAGAGAGACTAAATTATTCAAGGGAAGGGCTCCGGATTTACTCAGCCCTCTTAGCCCCCAGCACAAGGCCTGGTAAGAACTTGCACTAAGCAAGTGTTTTTCAAATGAAACAAAGAAAACATCAGCAAACATGAATGACAGTTCTACCCATCAGTAGCTTTACTGAGTCTCAGCAACGGGACACTCCCCACCCGCCCCACCTCTCAGTTCCTATTCCAAATCCACCATTTTCAGGGCTGGAGTATGCGGACAAAGGAGAAGATACTGGGAGAGCTGCCAGGTTGTCCCTTGCTGGTGGCAAAGAAAGACCAGTTCCTGAACTGCATCCCTCAGAAGGCTTGTCCCTCTTGAATCCTGGCAAGAGTTGAGGATCCTGAGACCACATTAAGGCTAAGACATTAATATCCTTCGATGAAGAGGAAGAAGTGGGAAGTGAGAGGAGGAGATAAAAGGGAGAGGTAATCTGAGAAAGCATGAGGACAAGAGAGAAACATGTATAGAAACTGCAGAAAGAAAGACGAGAAACTAAGATACAGAAAAGCAGTCATTCAGAAGAAGATAGATGGATGAATGGGAGGGTGGATAAATGGAGAGACGGATAGATAGTAGGTAGATAAGAAGATAGATTGATGATAGATAAATATGGGTAGGTAGTAGGTAGGTAGATGAGTAGAAAGATAGATAATTAGGTAGATAGCTAGCAGATAGATGCAGATGGATAGAAATATAGAGACCCAGAAGAGTAGCATAGAGAGATTACAAGACAGGAGCATGGACGCAGAGAAAGTGTATGATAAGACAGACAAAAATACAAGATTAGGGGAAAGACAGGGAGAAACCAAAGAAATAGAGATTCAACAAGGAGAAAACATGTAGGAGAACAAATGTGTACATATGTGGAGGAGGAGGAGTGAAGGAGAGGTGAGGGGTTGGGGGAAGGGGAGAGAGAGGCAGAATGCAAGTGAAGATAAAAACTTGGTGTGTGTGGAAGAGAACACAGAGAGATGCCAAGAGAAGAAAGAGAACTCCAGGGAGAAAGGAAGGAAAAGAAAAGAAAAACAAGAAGAAAAATGACACTTTCCAGTGGAACCTGGAAACAGCTCAAGCTGTACAAACAAGAAGGCTGTTAGCTATTAAAAGGATTGATTCTGCATAAACATCAGTTACATGAGGGGAATATTATTTCAAACACAAAGACCTGACACAGGGGCTGTTACTGTCTAGAGAAGTGATTGTGGCAGGCTGGGAAAATGAATCTGGGCACAAGTGGGAGGAGGAGCTCAGGGCCAATGCTGGCATTTTCTTAACACAGGACTCTGGTCCTCATTCTGGCTGCTGAGTGCAGGGCTGGGGGGTCTGTTGGTGCCTAGAGCTGTCCCCCCCAATCACAGGGGACACAGGGATCGGGGCAACGGTGCTGGGGGTGGAGGTGAACTAGGGTAACAGGAAGATCCAGGTGAGCTTCCTCACTCTGCCAGAAATAACATCATCACCAACATCACTTCCATCATCTATGATTTCTGGAGCACCTGCTTTGCGTAGAGAACTGCGGTAGGTTTGGTCCTGTGCTGTCCCCTTTGATCGTCCCCATAGCAGTACGAGTAATGCATTTCTACTCCCACTGTGCAGCTAAAGGAACTGGGTCTTGGAAGTTATGCCACTTGTCCTAGCTCACAGAGGTGCGCAGCCGGGAGGCCAGGTGTGCATCCAAGTCCGCCTGGCGTCAGGTCCCGAGCTTTCTGCAAGCCAAGGTTGTTTGTCCCGCTTGCTCTTGGTCTTGGGACAAGTCAGAGCTCTTGTTACAGGAAAGCTAGCACAGATCTGTGCCCAGCCCCCCGCGTCTTCGAGGAGGAAGATCAGAAGGACAGAATCTGTGCCAACTGGCATACCTCCCTGGCCCTGATCCATGCTGGAATAAAAGGAGGGGGAACACAGTGTATTTATTTCCTAGAGCTGCCATGATGAGTACCACCAACTGAGTGACTTAAACCAGAACCTTATTCTCCCACAGCTCTGCAGGCTGGAGGTCCAAATCATGGTGGGAGCAAGGCTGTGCCGCCCCTGTAGGCTCTGGGGAGAACCCCTCCTTGCTCTCCCACAGCTTCCCATAGCTCCTGGCAATGCCTGGCATCCTCTGGCTTATGGCTAATTTCTGCCTCCATCGCCACCATGGCCTTCTTGCTTGTGCCTTCTTGTCTTCTTCCAATGACACCATCTGTAGGTGCTGGCCCCCACCCTAATCCAATATAACTTCACCTTAAAGGCATCTGCAAAGATCTTATTTTGAAATAAGGTCACACCCTGAGGTTCCAGGTGGACATGAATTTGCAGGGACCACTTCAATCCACTGTTCACGGCTCAAAGGGAAGCCCTCAAGCTCACACAGTAGGACAAAGTTGGGACTGAAACACCTGGCCCTGCCACAACACCAGACTTTCCATCTCCAGCCTCCGATGTCACAGTGTGGTGTTTACAAGGATACAAGGCCTGTAAAGTCTTAGAGAAAGGTCCATGAGGAAGCAACTTCTTCATTTGAGAGGAGAGAAGATAAACATTAATTAAGTACCTAATACACCTCAGGAGGACCGGAGGATAGCAAGTTTTTCTCTACAGGAATCCAAAGTAAGTATCTCAGTCTCTGTCCCAACTACTCAATTCTGCTTTTATGGCACATAAGCAGCCACAGAAAATGGGCAATGATGATATGCAAAATGCAATGAACCAGTATGGCTGTTTCAGTAAAACTGTATTTACAAAAAGACACAGCAAGCTGGATGGCTATTTCCTATTTCATGTTGGAAAACCCACAGGTTAGCGCTGGAGTTAGGATTTGAACCCAGGTATGGCCAACTCCAGAACCTCCATTCTTTCTCCTACATGAAGTTTCTTCTGAACCTCAGTCATCTCATCTGTAAAGGGGGAACATCTTTTCAGCTCCTGACCATGCGGAATTATTTTGAGACTGCTCTGACATGGTGCCTGCACACATGTTCTCCAAACTCTAAAGCCCAATGCAAACCTAATCATCATTCACTCCCTGAGCAAACGTCTGAGCACCTACTGTGTACCAGGTACCGAGCTCATTAAGATTATGGCTCTCCATTGGCCTCTCTTTGTCTCTATTTCTGCGTCTAGTAAGTATAGATGCTGTCCAAGCAGCCCTGACACCCTAATCCATTTTTCCTGATAACACGGCCCTCAGAATGGAGGCAGCCAGACTTCCCTTCCCCAGGCTGAGTCAGGCTGCGCTACCCCCAGGCCCCCTGACTGTCGGGGCAGATGCGTCACCTGGGTTTCATTTGGCTGTGTCAACTGAGCCTCAGCAGGGTGAGCATTAGGCAGGGTGGCTGGGAACAGATGTTGACAGGGCCTGCTGTTAATAAACTCAGAAAAGGTCTGTGTCACTCAGAGAGGTGTGAATAGATGACACAGGGCCTGGACAGTGGCAAGGCCCCCCGGGGCACAGACTAATCATTCTTTGATAACAACTAACAGCCTTGTTTCCAGAGTTCCCAGGGAGGGAAGAACCTAGGACAGACCTTGATAAAAATCAAGCATCCCTCCCACCCCACCCCCTCTCCCCAGGGGGTCTTCTGAACACATCCCACCACCACACACACACACACACACACACACACACAGCAGGAGCAGCAGCACAGGATAGAGGAAATGAGGCAGGTTTGTCTTCCAGAGTCATTATGAAACCCTGGGCAAGTCCCTTAAAATTGAGTCTCCATTTTCTCATCTGAAAAATGGGAAGGTCAATACCTAGCTGGCAGAGTTACTATGAGAAGTAGACTAGATGACACACGTAAAATGTACCGCCCCGACAAAAAGTGCCCAATAACCGGTGGTAAGGAATGCCAAATGAACGTCTCTCAAAATCGCAAGAACGGTGACTCGAGAACGTAAGGCGCTCAATGCAGGAGATGGGAAGCTGGCCCTGGGCCGCATATCGTCCACTGACAGAGTTCAAGTTTTTCCTGATGCCCAGTGTGTTCTGGGCACTAGCTGGTTTCTGGGGGACACAGGAACAGATGTGACCCAACATGCTAGGGAGGCAGTAAAAAAACAAACATAAAAGAGAAACCTAGCGATGTAACTGCAGCAGTAGGACCATAAAGAGACCCCGTAACCCCGGAAGTGCGGGAGCAGACAGGGATTTTGGAGCAGGCCATGTTGACACAGGGGATGAGCTAAAGGAAGAGGGCAGCATGGAATGGAGACATTCCAGGCGAGGGGCAGACGTAAGGCCTGGAGGTAGAAGGCAGTGTACAATGAGCGCACACCCTGATGGAGGGACTTGAAGCCTCGCGGAGGCCGCAGTGCTGAGGTGGCAGCGGTCCAGGGCCAGGACGGGGCAGCCAGGCTAGACCAGGTTTTGGTGATTTGGGCTTCAACCTGTGAATTATGGGTGACCACCAAAGGGTTCTAAAAGCAGACGCTGCTTTTGTTTAGACTAACAGCACAGGTTAATATTCCATAAAAATCATGGCAACAACGAGTTAATGCTTATTGGGCATTCATAACATGCGACACAATGTTTCGAGAAGTGTCAACCTACTTGATAGTCATAAAAACGCAGTGACGTACATGACAGCATCATCCCCACTTTATAGACGATACGGAGACACTATTTTGAGGACGGAAGCTGTTTGGAAAAGAGCTGAAGATGCTGTGGGTGCAACGTGAGGACGGGGCCAGCACAGGGCAGCTGCTTCATCAACACCAGGTGGCGAAAGGGTTCCAGACAGGGGATGAGCTGTCACCGGGAGGCAGACATGGCCTTTCCTATCGGCAGAGCGATAGAGCCGAGGACCGCTCACTCCCGCCGTCCTGCCGCTGCTGTCCCCTGCGGGAAGGCCAGCTCAGGGGGAGGGCCATTTTCTGGGATGGTCGTGCAGAAGAGTCAAGCTTCCAGGGGAAGGCTGAACCGTGTCACAGTGACAATAACAGCAATGGCAAATATCTGTTGGGAACTACCAAAGGAGAACTTGGACTTAACCTTGGTCATTGGCTATATAGCCCCATGAGGTGGTCCTGCTTTTAATTTTCACTTGGCTGATTAAAATAATGCATACACTTTGCAGGACCTGGCCATTGACAGAGCTGAGGGGGCCTGCCCTGTGTCAACAGTGGGGCACAGTGGCAGAGCCAGGCTCTGCTCCGGGTAGTGTGACTACAATCCTGATGGTATTCTTCTGCCTTCTTCCCTAGAAGAGCTCTTCCCGCTTGAGCATTCTGGGATGCAAATTGTAGCTGAACGCTTACCATTCCCCTTCCTCGAGCAATGATAGTTTGCATGGATTTAGGTCAAGAATATCTATTGCAGAGTGGCCGCATTGCCTCCTACGAGGGTCTGTGCCTTTGAGTAGCTCGCAAGCTTCCCCTTCCTGCGTGCTGAGAGCCGTCCTCACTCACGCCCTGGCACGCCGGGCTGCCCAGCTGTTCCCCGAACAAGCGCAGCTGGTGAAGGAAGTGGAGGAGGGACAAATGAGGCCCAGCAGCTGCGTGGTCTTTCGGACAAAGGGAAGATGATTATGAGTGTCCACTGCCCATCTGTGAAGTGGGGACCATAACAGTCAACTCCCAGGGTCACGGTCAGCACGCAATGAGAGAAAAGATGTTGTAACAGACCCTCATTACCACCAGGCAAAACTGGGGACCTTAACAAGGGTTTGGTGTATTTTGGAAATGCATTTGTTTATTTCAGAAATATTTACTCAGCACTGGCCACGGGGGCTGGAGGTTTGGTAAAGAGACAAGGGCTTTGTTGTCCTGGAACTTGCAGTTCAGTTAATGGGACACAGTCACCTACCAAGCCTGTATCTATGTATGCTTATGTCCGTCTATGCCTATACGTAGATCAATGTCTATATATACCCGTATCTAAATTCTACGTCTGTACCTATGTCTCTACAGCTGTATCTATACAAACTCTAGCAGATGCTTTAATAAGACAGG
Organism: Noctilio leporinus; assembly: GCA_004026585.1. NCBI lineage: Eukaryota > Metazoa > Chordata > Mammalia > Chiroptera > Noctilionidae > Noctilio > Noctilio leporinus. The sequence goes on from PVIW01000018.1 coordinate 1,120,533, forward strand.
GTACCATGAGAGCAGACTGCAAAGGGGCTCCGATCTAGGGAACTGGGGTGGGAACTGGGCACGGGCTGGGGGTGGAGGAAATTTCCCTGGAGAGTGTCAGGCAGAACTGGTAAGTTCTGTCACCCAGGGCCTCGCCCAGGAGTGTCAGGAGGAGTATGCACCTCACTCTCACCCCTACCCTGGCATGCACCATGACCTGGAGTCTGTCTCATCTCTGAGGCCATTTCCCTGAACTTGCTCCAACTATTCCGTCAGAAATTTCCCTCATCCCCCCGCCACCCTTTTCCTGCTCCTCACCAATCCCATCATTATGTAAGAAAACAAATAGGTGCAGTGACAAATGCTGAGGCTTGAGGACTTCTTATTCATGACATGGATGTGGAGTCTGAGGGCTCCACATAGCTCTAATCTTTGAGAGAAGCTCACTAAGGCGGGCTGCTGAGATGCGAGGCCGCGGGGCTCTCAGGGCCTGCTGCCCATGGAGGGTGGAGGCCCTGGTGATGTGGGACGGTAGAGGGCGCTGCCTGGAGCCAGGAGAGCCCACCATTAGAGGACAAGTAGTGTCGCGTCCTCTAGCTGGAGGGGTCCAGCTCTGCCTGGCTCTGCTGGGTGTCCGCAGGTGAACTTCTAACCTCTCCAGGCCTCAGGTTCCACGTTTATACAATGATGAAGTGAACTCTAAGAGTCTTCCCAGCTCGGAGCTCTAATAGCAATTTGTGGCTTCCCAAGAAGGATAAGGTGGAAATGTACGCATGGGGGTGGGGGGACAAAATAGTCCTTGTTTCCACTGTACCCATTGCCTTGCATCCAAGGAAATCAAGCAACTGAAGCGACCTGCAGGGAAATGGAAATAAATGACATGAAGAAACCCTGGGCTCAAAGGCAGGTCCTGCCATGTATTAGCTGAGAAAACTTGAACCTCAGTTTCCTGGATCATGGACAAAAGACAGTAACACCTAACGCTTAGGTGTTACCATGGTGACCGCATGAGATGATAAAAACTCCATGAAGGCAGGAGCTCGGGTGTACTCACTGCAGCCCTGGGACAGTGTCTGGAACATACAAGCACCTGGATGTTTGTTGGATAAATACATGAATAAATAAGCGAGTGAATGGATACAAACTTAGGTGAACCGCTCTGCAACACATTGGCTTTTTAGTCGTGGTGGTGGTTGCTGCTAATAGCCTGCCTGACATCAATCCTAAAAACCACTCAAGGCTAGAGAACAGGATTCCTAACTTGGGGCCCAGGACCCCTTTGTTTGCCTGGGGAAGCGAATGGGCCACATGTAGAATGATGTTTTTAAATGCATAAAATTACATTAAAAAAAAAAAAAAAAGTGTTGCAAAAGAAACCACTTATCAAAACAGTTTTTAAAAAGCCAACCTTACTATCATAATATATAGGCTGATTTATTGACACATTAAGTAAAAAAGATCTAGTAACAGAGGTAACAGCAACCATAAGTTGAAAGTAATGATGAGCATAAACTATATTTTAAGACGTCTGCATCCAATGAAACAATAAATAGGACAAAATGCTGAATGACACGGAGAAAGTGGCAAAATAAAAATATGTGATTTCCCCATGCAGTTTCACGGAGCTGCAGCATGGACCCGGGCTGAGAGCCCTGCCTAGACTGACATTTCGATGGAGAAAGTGTTCCCTGAATATCTGTCAGTCTGTGAATATAACCAGAAGTGTGGGTCTAGATAAGAAAAGACAGGAAATTAAAATTCAGCTATGATCACACCAAAATTATTCTTTGCCGGAGGAACACATGTGCAATGGTAAAGGAAGGACAGCCTCTGGCTTCAGAAATAAAAATACATTGTTTTAAGTTCTCCAGGGTATGGGCTTGCAGGAGTGACTACCTCTCTGAGCCTCAGTTTCCCCATTTGTGCATGCACCGAGGCAGAGCTTCCTTGCAGGGTAGCTGGGGAACCCGGTGAAATAAACGATCTGCAAAGTGTATACTGCGCACAGGCAGCGTGGGAAGCTGTCCTCTTCTGCAAATTGGGTTTTCTATTTTGGTGGGGGAAAGAAGTTGGTATTTCAGAAATACCAAAAGATGGAGTTATTGAGCATCTATGATATGTCAGGCAATGTCCTGGGTGTAACAAAGATGACGGTGATGTATTATTAAAAAGGTCCCTTCTCTCCTGATGTTTACATTCTAGCAGGGAGAGGAACTTCAAACCAATGAACAAGGCTAAAAGAGGTAAGTGGCTTGGTTACTATGGGAGAAGGGATTAGGGGGTGCTGGGGTGAGCTGTGGGGTGGTGTCCGGTTTAGTAAGGTGGTCAGGGAGGCCTGCAGGGTCATCGAACTAATCCAAAGGGATGACGCAGGCCGAGTTGTTAACATAGTATCGGTGTAGGGCAAGTGTTCAATAAATTGCTGTTGATGTGTCGTTGTTACTTATGTTCTAAGCTCCTTATGTGGATATGGGGACTTGCTGCACTGATTACACTTAGAAATACATACATATAACTTCACAAGACAAACTCAACAAGTGATTATTGAGAGCCAGCTATGCTTCAAGGAGACAGGCATAAACAAACACAAATACCTAGTGTAAAAGAATGATAACTGATGAAAGGAAGCAAAGGCAGTGGGTAAGACAGATTCCTGGGGGTCCATGAAGGTGGGCAAGGGGGAAGAAAGCTATCTGAGCAGAAGTACTGGAGAGAACCAGGTTGGGGAAAGCAGGATACCTGCAGAGGGAACAGTGTGTGCAAAGGCCCAGAGACGGGCGGGTTGGCTCTGTGAGGGGCCGCAGGGGCCTGAGGATTTTGGAGGTGACAGTAAGAGTCTTGGGTTTTATTATAGGTATAAAGCAAAAGCATTCGAGAGTTTTGCACAAGGAATGTCACAATCCATTTTACAGCTTAAAAAGATAACAGACCACTGTGTATATATCTATATATATATCTATATAATATCTCCTTCACCTTTGATGTGTCTGGAGATCTGAGGTAACATATGCAAAGTCTCTCACATTCATTCTGAAAGAAACATTCATTACATGCCTACTATGTGCAGGCTGCTATATACAGCAATGTAGAGACAGCCACTGCTTTTTGTCCTCAGAGATCTTCTGATGACTTTATTGGCACAGTGCATATATTTAAAGTAGTACTTGATATAAAATATATATATATTACATTAATTATATATTTTTATAATCATATGAAGAACATAGCATTCACTTTTTTAATTGTCTTGCCCCAAAGTGACAATGTTAAAACCCACCAAAGGCTCATTCCTGAGGAAAAGAAAGCAACTAAAGGAAAAAACAAAAAAAGAGAGGAAGAGGAGGAAATAATGTAAGAGGAAGCAAGCACATGCCATTTCTCCCCATGTCTCTTTGAGTGCATGGAGGTGACGTTCCTGTCATAGGACTAGCTGGTAGGTAAATCCCTATTCACCTTCCAGGGTCCAGCTCACTGACTGCCTCCTCCATGAAGCCACCTAGGCTTGCTGTCACCTGCTTGTCCTCCTTCCTGGATCGTGGACCCAACTCTACTGAGATATATTGCAGGACACATGAGAGGCTGTTTGCTCAAGGCATTTATTTTTCTCTTTTGTGCATTTTCAGCGATCAGCAGAGTCTGACATGTGGCTAGTATAATAAACATTTGCAGTAGGAAGAGAGGAAGGTAAAGAAGGAGGGAGGACGTGAGGGGAAGGAATCCACATCCTCCCTCCTCTGTTTCCACTTAATAATACTAAAGCTCATTTCAACCAGCAAGTGCTGAGTTTATTGATCCACAATTCTGAGGTATTGAACTGAGTGTCTATTGACAGCAGTAACGACCAACCAGGCTGGGAGAGAGAGAAATGTGCTGACAGCCAGCAAATCATAGGCTCCATGTTAGAGTGCCTGTCTATGCTGAGGAAACGATCATTAATTTCCTGTTCCTTCACGGTTACATTTCTTGGTCTGACTGACAAGTTCATTTTGGGGATTCATCAGGCCCATTATAAATAAACTCCCTTCTTATTCGATGATTCTAACTGCACCTGCCACCCAGATGATTGGCCATTCGGGACTCACATAAACATTTTAAATTGCTAGCAATAGCTCAACATGGTAGTTAAAGGAAATCTTCCAGTGACTATATAGTATAATCAAAATAACCCACTTTCCCTGACAACTCAGGCATCTCAATTCCATGTGCAGAACCAGAGAGGATTTCATTCATCACCACCAGCAAATAAATGATGGCCAGGCATTTAGCTATAAAACAGCCTGCTGGCATGCAGAACTTAAAATGATGTACTCTGCAAAAGCTGTGTGATTCTGAGTCAGTCACTTAACTGCTCTGAGCTTTAGTTTTCCTGCCTGAAAAAGGCTCAATTGTGAATGTTGATCAGGAAGACATGAGGTAACAGAAGGGAAATTTGTAAGACTATTTCATTGTCTCATAACCAGTCTCATGGTTCCCATCTCCATGTTACCGACAAGCAGTGTTTCCAAGAAGGGAAGTGACCTATTTCAGGCTGGTCAGTGGCGGAGCGGGTACATGAACCCAGCCCTGCCTCAGGCAGCAACTCACAGAAAGACAAGCTATCGTTCACTTTTCTTAGTGATTTTCCCCCTGTGCCTGGCCTAAAATTCCATCTGGTGCCCCTGGCCTGGGGGTGCACATGGAAAACGCTGCACTCTCTGCTAACCATCCCAGCAATGAAACAATTCCAGCCCATTTAGAAATTCTGTAGACTCCCAGTCGGTAAAACCAAGCGCTTAAAATCCCAATGCCCACAGTGGATGCAGCTAATGTATTCGTTGTTCAGTTTATTTTGCTAGCAGTAGCCAGAGGTACCTTGACATTTGCACGAGTATACAATTTCTCTTTAAAAATGTTTATGTTTTGAAAAGGTTTTGAGTAGCTCTACTTATTAACTTGGGCAGGAACATTTCTCTGTTGAAAGACAATGAGCCATATGTGGTGGGGCTTTTAGGCTGAGACACAAGACATTTCGCTTCCATTTACCCACAGACATTTGCTGAATACCCACTGTTTGATGGTATTCAGTCACCACAGCCCGTGTGTAGCTTCCATTAGACTAAGGAGGATGAACAGGAGTAATCTAGTAAGGCTATGTTTCCTACGTGAGCTTGGCGCTGAACAATGGCTTTCTTAGCACAAACCTGTGAAGTAGCTACTGTGTGATCGCCACTTTATAGATGAGGAAACAGGGGCATACGCACAGGGGTATGCACAATGTCCCGCTGCCTGCATGCCGAGGACTTAGGATTTGAACCAGGGCAGACTCTACGGCAATGGGCTGTGATGAGCCTGATGATGTCACTTGACTGACAGAGGGGCTCTGAGCCAGGAGGTGAGGTTGTTACAACAGGGTCACGGTCACATGGGGATCCATTGTGCTATTCTTTCTACTTCTGTATATGGTTGACTTTTCCCATAAAAAAAATTACATAATGTTTTAAGTACAGGCTATGGAGCCAAATAGCCTAAGGTTTTAACTGTGAAACAGAGCTAACAATACCATTGTTGACATGGGGTTGCTATGAAGATAAAACAAATGAATACAGACAAAGCATTTAGAACTGGTTGCATCGTAAGGACAGTAGAACACCTTTTATCTGTGGCTCCCTTCCCCATGGTTTCAGTTACCTGAGGTCAACTGAGGTCCAAAAATCATGAATGGCAGGTGCCAAAAGTGAACAATTCATGCGTGTTTAAACTGAATGTTGTTCTGAGCAGTGTGATGACATCTCAGGCCACCCCGCTCAGTCCCACCCAGGATGCAAACCATCCTTTCACCCAGCCTGTCATCCATGCTGTACCTGCCCCTTGCTGGTTAGTCACATAGTAGCTGTCTTTGTTATCAGGCCAGTTATATGAGAGAGAGAGCGAGCAAATGCATATTAACCTTTTTTCACATTATATTATTACAATTGTCCCATTTTACTAATTGTTATCAGTCTCTTACTGTGCTAGTTTATAAGTTAAACTTTATCATGGGCATGTATGCATAGGAAAAAGATAGTACATGTAGGGTTTGGTACTATCCACAATTCAGGTATCCACTGGGGAGTCTTGGAACTTGCCTCACCAATAAGGACAGACCACTGTATTCAGGATATGTTAGCTATTATTTATTGAAACATCTAAAATGGAAAAGCCTGCAGTGCACAGAGGGTATAATATGACTTTCCCCAGGTATTCTTGAAGATAAGCCTACTTACCACCTCCCACTCTTCCAGAGGAGATTTTAAGAGTCATTTAACCTCCCTAAATATATAAGCTTTACTTAAGAATAGAAATAGATTGATATTCAGCCCTACTGATGGTGAATGGGCGAAGGCTGAGTTTCCCATAAATGCCGCACCTAGGCACTGGGGGCTGAAGAGGAAATCGAGAATCACAGGTTGGAAGATTCTAACTGTGAGAGAATAGCATGTGGAGAGGACGGGAGGTTACGTGGCGAGAGTCCAGTGAGCCCTCTTGTTCCAGGCCCAGGTCCCTGCACCTGATTGTAGAGTGGACCTTGCGGGGAAGGGGCGGTGGTGGCCCGTGGTGTTGTTTGCTTGTGCATCAAGCAGGAAAAGGAGCAACACATACAACAAATCCAAAATACAACCAGACAGCCCAAGTTAATGACATAAAGGTCACCCCAAGAGCAACAAGTTGAGGAAATCTAGGAGACTGCAACACTGAACTCTATGAATCTTCTAACACAGAAGGGTACTCCATGAAGGCAAGGAATCAAAGCAGATTAATCTAAGACAAAAATAAGCAACAACAGACACCCAAAATGGGGAAAAAAAGAATCAGTTCATCACCAAAAGGAAAGGAAGAATCCCCAGAAAGATCACTAAATGAAACAGAGGCAAATAAACTATTAGATAAGGAATTCGAAAGAATGATGATAGAGAAGCTCAATGAGCTCAGCCAGCTCAAAGAAAACTACAAACAACTCCAGGGGAACTATGAAGAACTCCAGGGAAACTATAAGGAACTTACTGAGAGCTACACTAGCATTAAAAAGGACTTAGAAATTATCATTAAGAGCCAGGAGGAAACGAAGAATACAGTAGAAGTAATCAACAGTAGGCTAGAGGAAGCAGAGGATCAGATCAGTGAGCTGTAGAACAACATAGAAAAATATTCCAAGACAGTGCAACAGAGTGAAAAAAGGCTGAACAAGAATGAAGAGGTTTAAGAGAGCTGCAGGACAACATGAAACACAATAATATCTGTATCATAGGGATACCAGAAGGAGAAGAGAAACAAGGAATGGAAAACCTGTTCAAAAAAGTAATGATAGAAAATTCCCCTAACATGATGAGTGAAAATGTTACTCAACTTCAGAAAGCACAGAGGGTCCCAATGAAGATGAACCCAAACAGGCTCACTCCAAGACACATTATAATTAAAATGGCAAATTTCAAAGACAAAGAGAGGATCGTAAAAGCCTCAAGAGAGAAACAGCAAATGTCATATAAGGGGGCTCTGATAAGGTTATCAAATGATTATTTAATAGAAACAATATAAGCCAGAAGGGAATGACAAAAATATTCCAAGTAATGGGAAACAAAGGCCTGCAACCAAGAATACTCTACCCAGCAAAACTCTCATTCAAAACAGAAGAAGAAATAAGTTTTCCAGCAAAGGAAGACTAAAAGAATACATCACTACCAAATCAGCACTGCAAGAAATGCTAACGGGTCTGCTTTAAAAATTTAAAGAAACAGAGACAGAAAGAGAGGAACGCAGGTACAAAGTGGGAAAGTAGCAATAAATAAGTATCAATCAATAACCTAAAATGTAAATGGATTAAATGCACCAATCAAAAGACATATGGTAGCAGAATGTATAAGAAAACATAACCCACATATATGCTGTCTTCAAGAGACCCACCTCAGAACAAAAGATCAACACAGATTGAAAGTGAAGGGATGGAAATATATGTATCAAGCTAATGGACATGAAAAAAAGACTGGAGTAGCAATACTGATTTCAGACAAAATAGATTTTACGATGAAGGCCATAAAAAGAGATAAAGAAGGATGCTTTATAATATTTAAGGGAACAATTCAGCAAAAACAAGTAACTCTGGTAAGCATATATGCACCCAACGTAGGAGCTACAAAACATATAAGGAAAATCTTGGAGGACTTCAAAAAGTCTTAAAAAAAAAAAAAAAAAAAAAAGGATACACATAGCAACACACTAATAGTAGGGGATTTTAATACCCCGTTATCAACAATGGACAGATCTTCCAAACAAAAACTACTAAGGATATTGAGGCATTGAACATCACTCTACAGAAAATGGACCTAACTGATATATACAGAATCTTTCATCCTAAAGAATCAAAGTATACCTTCTTTTCAAATGCACATGGAACATTCTCAAAGATAGACCACACGGTAGGTCACAAGACAAGCCTCCACAAATCCAGTAAATTGAAATCATACCAAACAATGGATTGAAACTAGAAACCAATTTCAAGGGAAAAAAAACAAAAACACTCTAACTCATGGAGACTGAACAACAGGCTTTAAAGAAGTGAATGGGTTAACAATGAGATCAACGATGAAATAAAAAAGTTTCTGGAAACAAATGACAATGAATACACAACAGTCTAAAACCTATGGGACACAGCAAAGGCAGTCCTCAGAGGGAAATTCATAGCAATACAGGCCTACTAAAGAGGTCAGAAGAAGCTTATACAAACAACCTAATCATAAAGATGCAACAACTAGAGGAGCAACAACAAAGCCCAGAGCAAGTAGAAGGAGGGAAATTATCAAGATCAGAGCAGAATTAAGTAAATTAGAGACTAAATCTACAATTTGAAGAATCAACAAGTTCAGGAGCTGGTTCTCTGAAAAAATTAAAAAAAAGTTGAAAAGCCTTTAACTAGACTCATCAAGAAAGAGAGAGAGAGGACCCAAATAAACAGAATCAGAAACAGAGGAGAAATCACAACTAATATTTCAGAAATACAAAGGATTGTAATAAATTACTACAAACAACTATATGACAAGAAATATGACAACCTGAGTGAAATGGACAAATTTCTGGAAATGTATAATCTACCAAAACTGAATCCAGAAGAAGAAGAAAGCCTGAATAGGCCAATAACATCTAGTGAAATTAAAGAAGTAATCCAAAATCTCCCAAAGCACAAGAGCCTTGGACTAGATGAATTCTACCAAACATCTCAAGAAGAACTAACTCCTATTCTTCTCAACCTATTTCAAAAAATCCAAGAAGAGGGAAGACTCCCAAAATCTTTCTATGAGGCCAGTGTTATTCTAATCCCAAAACCAAGTCAAGACACAACTAAGAAAGAAAACTATAGGCTAATGTCTCTGATGAACATAGATGCTAAGATTCTCAACCAAATATTGGCCAACCAGACCCAGCAGTACATTAAAAAGATCATACACCATGATCAAGTGGGTTTCATCCCAGGGATGCAAGGATGGTACAACATTTTCAAATTGATAAATGTAATAAATATACCACATCAAGAAAATGAAAGACAAAAACCATATGCTCATATCAATAGATGCTGAAAAAGTATTTGATAAAGTACAGCAACCATTTATGATAAAAACACTCAGCAAAATATGAATAGATGGAGCATGCCTCAACATAATATAGGCCATATATGAGAAACCTGAAGCCAACATCATACTCAATGGGCAAAAACTAAAAGCTTTCCCCCTAATATCAGGAACATGACAAGGCTGTCCACTTTATCTACTTCTGTTCAACATCATTTTGGAAGTTTTAGCCATAGCTATCAGAGAAGAAAAAGGCATCACAGGTATCCAAATTGGAAAGGAGGAAGTCAAATTGGCATTATTTGCAGATGACATGATAGTGTACATACAAAACCTGATAGGCTCCACATACTTGACCTAATAAGCAAATTTAGCAAAATACTGGATATAAAGTCAATATCCAGAAATCAAAAGCATTTTTGTATACCAATAATGAAACATCAGAGATAAAAGCTAGAACACAAATCCCAGTTACTATAGCAACAAGAAAGATAAAGTATTTAGGAATAAACTTAACCCAGGAGGTAAAAGATCTGTACTCAGAAAACTACAGAACATTGAAGAAATTAAGGAAGATACAAATAAATGGAAGCATATACCATGTTCATGGATGGGAAGAATGATCATCATTAAAATGTCCACACTATCCAAAGCAATCTATAGATTCAATGCAATCCCAATTAAAATACCAATGACATACTTCACAGAAACAGAAAAAATACTTCAAAAATTTATACAGAGCCGAAAACACCCACGAATAGCCACAACAATCTTGAGGAAGAACAAGATAGGAGGAATCACAATACTATACTGTGACAGACCAGCTGTCCCTGGATTATGCACTGGGTTTGGACGGCGGAGGACACAGGAAAAAGAGAAGGGAGAAAGTTGGGGTGGGGAGGCTCGCCCAAGCCGCGAGTCCCGTTTATTAATCACACTAAGCTTATATGCAGGCATTACTGGCACCTGCTCAACTGAAATCAGGAAGCTAAGCTAGCTGCAGAGGACAAGGCATGGCACACACTCTGCTTTCCATGCTTCATGGGCTACGAGGTAAACACACTGGGCTGACTCCCTATACACGGTGTCCGTTCTGAGTCCACCTGGCACTAGGGCTGGCCTTGCCAAACACCCGTTTCTGCTAGCTGGGCCTTGCCAAGCAGACTAGCAGTCCCTAACACTATACTACAAGGCTACTGTAATCCAAACAGTCTGGTACTGGCATAAGAATAGACATATAGATCAATGGAACAGAATAGAGAGCCTAGAAATAAACCCAGGACTCCATGGTCAATTAATATTCAACAAAGGGGGAAGGAACATAAAACGGAGTACAGTCTCTTCAACAAATGGTGTTGGGAGAATTGGAGAGCAACACGCAAAAAAATAAAACTAGACCATCAATTTACACCATACACCAGAATAAACTCAAGATGGATAAAGAACTTAAACATAAGCATCCCTGGCTGGTAGCACAGTGGATAAGGCGCTGGCCTGCGAACCCAAAGGTCGCAGGTTCAATTCCCCAGCTGGGCACATAACCAGGTTGCAAACCAGGTCTCCAGTCAGGTCTGTGGCTGGAGGCAGGTGAAAGGCAACCATACATTGATGGCTCTCTCCCTCTCTGCCTCTCTCCCTTCCCCTCTTTCTGAAAATAATGAAATAAAATCTTTAAACAAAAAAACATAAGCAGTGCCACCATAAAGGTCCTAGAGAGAAATATAGGCAGTAAAAGTTTAGACATTCTATGTAGAAATATGTTTACTGATACTTCGCAAAGGGCAAAAGAAATAAAGGAACAAATAAACAAATGGGACAGTATCAAATTGAAAAGTTTCTGTTCAGCTACGGAAAACACCAGCAAAATTAAAAGGGAACCAACTGTATGGGGAAACATATTTGACAATCACACCTCAGACAAGGACTTGATCTCCAAAATATATAAAGAACTAATGAAACTCAACACCAGGGAGACAGCCCAATTAAAAAATGGGCAAAGGACCTGGACAGACAACCCACTGAGGGAGACATACAAAAGGCCCAAAGGCATATGAAAGAATGCTCAACATCACTAGCCATCAGAGAGATGCAAATTATAAACCACCATAAGATACCACCTCACACCTGTCAGAATGGCAATCATCAACAAATTAACAAACAAGTGTTGGCGAGGATGCGGGGCAAAGGGAACCCTCATACACTGTTGGTGGGAATGCAGGCTGGTGCAGCCACTGTGGAAAACAGTATGGAGTTTCCTTAAAAAACTAAAAATGGAACTGCCTTTTGATCCAGCAATTCCACTACAAGGACTATACCTGAAGAATCCTGAAACACCAATTCATAAGAACCTATGTACCCCTATGTTCATAGGTGTGCTATTTACAATAGCCAAGTGCTGGAAACAGCCTAAGTGCCCATCAGTGGACGATTGGATCAAAAAACTTTGGTACATTTACACAATGGAACACTACACAGCAGAAAGAAAGAACTCCTACCCTTTGCAACAACATGGATGGAACTGGAAAGTATTATGCTTAGTGAAATAAGCTAGTCAGTGAAAGACAAATACCATATGATCTCACCCATTACAGGATAATAATGAACAAAACAAATAAACAAGCAAAACAGAATCAGATACATGAATGCAATGAATAGACCTTCAGTGGGCAGAGTGGGAGCAGGGAGGTGGGAGGGGAGGAGTAGGCACAGAAGGGAAGCAGTTTAGTCAAGGAACTAGCATGGAAGAACCATGGACATGGACAAGTGGGTTGACTTTGAGGGGGAAGGGGACAGAGGGAAGGAAAAAGGGGATGGATGTAATAAAACAACAATAAAATAAAAGAAATAGAAGTAAGCCAGTCATACATTTATTTGTAGTATTTCACTTATTGCTTTAGTAATACCTATACTTATTTAAAAATCACATCATACATAATAAATTAAAAAATATTGCTATTGCTATATGTTTGTTAAAACAAAACCAAACCTTTATTCCAACTCTGTACCTATAATTCCTGATCTAGTTTAATGGCTCTTCCCCAAGCAGTTGTTTTAAAATAGTTGAGAAAATGCGCTTGATGTGTGAGAAAGTCATGTTGTATGTGACAGCCTCTTCTGGGAGGTAGCTTTACAGAGTAAATGCTGTCTGTATACACAAACATTTATAGTATACGGTCTAAGGGCAGATAATTTGTTAATGAGGCAAATGAGAGGGTATTCATTAAACTGGGTAGGACGGCTGGGAATCTGATTCTCTGGAAGCTTTGGGTGAAATCAAGAGAAGATAGCCCTGGCCCAGTGGCTCTGTTGGTTGGAGCATCGTCCTGTACACCACAAGGTGGCAGGTTCCATCCCTGGTCAGGGCACACATAGGAAGAAATTAATCAATGTACACACACACTCTCTCTCTCCCCACTTTCCCCTCTCTCTAAAAATCAATATATCCTCAGGTGAGGATTTAAAAAAAAAAATAAATGAAGCTAATGCCAGTCCTAGTCAGACTACGTGGTAATATATCCAGCTCATCAACTTTTTAAATTAGAAAAGTCATACATCGCCATTGTAAGGTATTTAGACAACACTGAAAAGTAGAAAGAAAAACAAATCCACTAATCCCTCTGCCCAAAGAGAGCTATCTTTGATCCAAGAATGAATGTTCTTTCCCTATGGAGCCTCATGGCTCAAATGTCACCTGTCAAGTAATTGAATGATGGCGTAGTATTAAGGTTGCCAGATTTGGCAAACGAAAATACAGGGCTCTTGTCATAGGCTGTTAGGCATAAGCGGAGTAGAGCCAGCAATGGGGAAAACTGGGGCAGGGTGGGGTGGACAAGGACCATGACCTGTCTTTGCTTAGAATATCACTGGTCGTGTGGTTTCAACCACCTTAGAGGGCGAATGGACAAGGGGGGCAGACAATAGCTCTTAAGCATTAAGCTCCCAGGACAATGAGGTTCTGACTGGTATCAAATACATTTAGGCCTCAGTTATATGTATTTCAGTTCCAGGATCAGAAAAGCAGCAAAACCAGACAAGGGGTGACATGGCTAATATCAGGACCAGCTGCATGCACTCATGTTCCCCTGCCCTGGTGCTGACCAGTAAGTGGAGACCAGGACCCTGAAAGGACACATCCCAACCACTGATGAATCTGCCATTGATATTCCCCCACTCCTGAGATCTCCCCTAAAGTCCCCCTTGAAACCCTCACGAGAAGGCCTCAGCACACTCTCACACTCTAGAGCACACCCACTCCCATCTTCTTCTTGCCTGTACGTGGCTTTCCTTCTCTCGGGGTTCAAGGGCCCTTCTTTTGCCTCTGCAACTTGTTTCCTGAGCCCATGTCCAGCTGGCTGGCTTTCCCTACCTCTGTGACTTTCTAAACAAGTTTTCACTGTGATTTTAGTTCCTTGGCCCTGAATCCTCTTAGTTGAACTCAAGTCCCAAGGCTGCTGAGCTGAGGTCCGGACCAACTCCGCTGGTAAACATCTGGTGCTGTTTCGTCGCCTACACATCCATTTCAATTCAAGCTTCAGAGAAACAGCCAGTACTTTTTTTTAGTATAAACATGCCCTAAATATTGCAATTATTCATAGTTTGCCGGGAATTCACACCTCTCCCACCCAGTGTTTAGGCAGTAACAACCAGCCGTCCCGTACGTACATACTTCCCTTCCTGAAGATACTGCCCAAGAGACTGCTCACTGCTGGCCCTGCTCAGACGGAGGCTAGAGGGAGACCCTGATGCCAGATATTCACCTGCCAGTTCCAGGCAGCAATCATGTGGGTCCCCTTGCTCCCCTGGACCTGGAGCTAAACTGGCCTTTAGTCTAGATCTTCAAAGTGTCGGGTCTGAACATGGGATGAATACTAAGTGACATTTGAAGTAGCCAAAAGCTCTTGTTTTGTCAACGACTCTTTTTAAAAAATGCAGTGACTTCATCACAATTACAGTAGTAATATACAGATCTTGTATCATGGAAATATACACTGGAAACCAAGGTCACCCCAGCAAACTTAATTTAAAATATTTTTAAATAAAAATATAATGACTCCGCTGCAACTGCAATAATCCCTCCTCATCCATGTTTTTCCCTTTTCATCTGCAGTCAATTTTGGTATGAAAATAGTCAATAAAAAATTCCATAAACAATTCATAAGTTTTAAATGATGCACCATTCTGAGTAGCGTGATGAAATCCCACTCTGTCCCAGCGAAACCCATGACTCATCCCTTTGTCGGGCACATGCACCCTGGGCAGGCTGCCGACCTGGGTCACGTGGCAGCCTCCTCATTCATGAGATCAGCTGTTGGGCTGCGTCACAGTGCTTGTGTTCAATGATGGACCCTAAGCCATTTGCACAGCTTTTATTACAGTATATTGGTATAGTTGTTCTATTTTATTATTATTGTTAACTGCTTACTGTGCCTTATTTATAAACATTATTACAGGTATATATATATGTATTGAAAACACACATATATATATATATATATGATTCAGTATTATATATGATTCAGTATTATCTATGGTTTCAGACATCCGTGGGGGAGTCTAATATTATTCCCTGAGGATGAGGAGGGGCTACTGTGAAAGGAAAAAAAAAAAAAATGCCGGGTGATAGTAATCACAGCAGTAGGAGCCAGTGCCCCGCTGTGAGCTTCCCTGGCTTCATCTATGGTTCCAACAGCAACCCTGAATCCTCATGTGATGGGGAAGAACTAGATGTTCAGGCAGGGTAGGCCATTTGCCCACCATCCATGTTGCTCTGGGAGGAGCTGGGATTCGAGTCCAAGGCAGACAGGAAAACACCCAGGCAAGTCCTGGCTTGAGGCCACCCAGCAGCTGCCAGGCTGCGAACACCTTGAGCTTGCCAGGGGCATTTGGTTGGCTTTTTTACTTCCGGCCAGGGTGCTCTCCGCTCTTCACAGCTATGAACGTGGCCCCGAGAGAGGCAGCATCTGAGCAGAGGTCTCAGAGACCCAGTGCAATCTGAAAGCAAAGTTAATATAGCAAACAGCTCCCGGTTTACGATGGTCAGACTTATGATTCTTCAACTTTCTAACAGTGTGAAGGCAATACGCATTTGGTAGAAGCTACTTTGAATGCTGATCTTTTCCCAGGATAGAGATACCTGGTGTCTGATTCTCTCCAGTGATGCTGGGCACCCCAGTGAACCACAGGTTCCAGTCAGCCTGCGACCATAAAAGTATATGACTGACACCCAGCCGAGTACTCATTGTCTGAGAGGTTTGTGCCCAACTGTCAGCTAATTTAAATGGTCTAAGTATGCTGGAGATGGGGTTAGGCTAAGCTACGATGTTTGGGAGGCTAGGTGTGTTAATGCTTTTTTGACTTGCAATATTTTCACATTATAATGGGTTTTTGGGGACATAACCTTATTATTAAGTCAAGCAGCATCTGTACCATTGGTTGAAGCTATCATACACATTAAGCCAGTTTCAAGGAAAAGGGATAGAGACCCTAAAACTCAACGAGGGGGTGGGGCTGGCAAGGTCACACTGTAAGAAGTGCACGTGACACAGAGGTTATTCTTGTGGCTTTCTCTGAAAAACACAACCAAGCACAAATATCCTACTATGTGTTAGGTACTGATCTAGGTGCTAAATATACTTCAGAAAATAAAATAGAGTCCTGTCAGCATGGAGTTTACATTCTAAGGGGAGAAAACAGACACTACAATGATAAATAAGTATATTATGTCGTAAGATACAGGAAATAAGCAACTTTAAAAAATTAAAAGAATAGGGTAAGGGAATCTGGAGGGCTGAAGGTGGGGTGAGAGTAGCAGTTTTAAATAAGATAACCAGGAGGTTCTTTCCAAGAATATGGCATTTGAACAAAAATTTTAAGAGAGAGAATGAACCTTCCAAGAAGGAGGCACACATGCAAAGGCCCTGAGGCACAGAACACTCGGGTGTTTGAAGAATGATGAGCTCAGTGTTCCTGAGGCTGGAAGGTGACCATAGCAGAGAAGAGTTTTAGCTTTTACTCTGAAAGAAATGGAAAGCTATTAGAGGACACAGAAAATGGGATAAGCATGACCCAACCTAAGCTTCAAATGAACACTGCAGCTGCTTTGTTGAGGATAAACTTTAGAGGAATAAGGATAAAAGAAGGCAGAGAGCTGGGAGAATGCTGCAGTGACCCAGGTGGTGGCAGTGGAGGTGGGGAGAAGGATTTGGATCCAGGAAGCACCTGGAAGTTCAGATCTCCTTAAAGAGATAGGGACAAATGCCCCGCCTGACTTCACAATGACCCCTTCAGCTGGCCTGTGAAACAGGCTCCTTGTCTCAAAGGAAAAAAGGTGAGCTTGTCTTAGCTCACCTAGGCCCTCTTCTTTGAGAGATGGTTCTTCCTTACTCTGTGGATAATTTCACAGGACTGTTTATTAGTATTTTTTCCCTCCTGACTTACACTCTAAGTAATGGGATGGAGTGTCTCATCCATTTCCTGTGGAATAGTAGCCCTGTGACAGCAGTGCTCTGGGATGATGGTTTCTATTGGTTATATAAGTGGGAAAAATGCTACCTTCCTTTTTCCCCCCTTTTGGATATTTATAATAGGCACTTGGCTCTGGAAAATCCTGAAGTAAAAGACTTAGCTTAACTCAGTTCAACGCAGCATTTCTCAAACAGATTTTACTGTGGGAGCTTTTATAGCTAGAGCACTTTCTCAGAGCTGCTTGGGAAAGACCAGCCTGATCTCGGGGACCTTCTCCCCCGGGCAGATCATCAAAGCTGCTATAGCTCAGTTATTCGCGCAATTGGGAGCACCCCCCTCACCCTGCTCTGGCCTTTCTGGTCTCTGGAACTTCATGCCGCTGCCCTTCTCCAGGCTAATGCCAGTTGCACCCACATGGCTGTTTGCGTGGAGATGCCATGCGAAGGAGTGCTGAGGGGTCGGCACACCTGGGGGGTCCCTGGCCTGATAGTAAGCACGTCAGAAGACAGGCAAATCCAAGTTAGGTCCTGCTCTCCGTATGGCCCCTGCACATCAACAGTGGTCATCGACGGGGAGATCATGTAAAAACTGCTATAGAAAGAATGGGGCTTTAAACACACACACACCCAGTAGCCAGAAAGTGGTTCTGGATTCAGAACGCGCTTTCAGATGCAGCCGCGTCCACTATGTTTGACCTTGGACAAATACCCTTGCACTTCTATCTTGGGTTTCAAGAAACCCAGTTAAAAAAAAAAAATTCCTTGATGTAGTGACTAGTTTTAGCTCCTGGCAAGCAAGGAGTGAAATCCAAGGCAAAGAAACCAGAAGGAAAAGAACCAGGATTCTGGTTCTCTTACAGAGTCAATTTACTTTCCCCAAGACTCATTTCCTGTGGAGACTGAGAACCAAAGGGAGGTGCGGTAGTGGGGGTGGGAGTGAAGGAAAGAGAGAGGGGACAGGGAAGGGACTGCCTAGGCTGGGAGTGAGAGATCTTTCCTACTGGAGAACTCACAGGGCAGGTGGAGCAGAAGCCCTTGGGACGTGGTGATGCAGGCTCCCTGCAAGCCGCAGGAGGTCCCTGCCCCGCCCCGCCCCGCGTGGCTGTGCCCTGCTGCAGACGTGGCCGGACATCAGGCCGCCCTCCTCACTCTTCTTGTGGGATTAGCTAGAAACAGTGAGCCTCCTGCCTTGAAGGATGCATCGTACTTGAGGTCGTTTCACAGGGCCCTACTGTTTTCTCTCCGACTTGCGCTTTCACTTTACAACTTGATCTGCTTCTGAGGGTTATGCCCAAGGAGAATAGCCTTCAACAAGGGAAATCTCGGAAAATGATCTCTTCCTACAAACCACATAATATCAAAACCGGAGTCCAGGGATCCATGAACACGGAACAAGGGAGAAGATGTCACAAAGCAGAGCCTCTGGAGAAAAGTGACGCCTTCCCTATGCAAGTCTTTCCATGTCCACTGAGCCTTGGTACCTTCATCCATAAAATGGGAATGTGGATGCTAGTTCTCAGAGTTGCTGTGTGACATGAGAACTTAATAATGAACCCTAATAATGAATGCTTAACACTGGTTTCTATAAACAGCAGCTGCTGCCATCACCATGATCACTATTGTGAGTGGGGAGGGGGGTTATCCACGTAGGGTCATGGGGAAAATGACAGGAAAAGTAGGATGTGACCTTGAACATTGGGGGAGTAGGCAGAATTCCAGGCTGAGGACTAACGTACTAAACAGGAGGTCCTGAAAGCCTGGTGAGTTGCTACAGAAAATGCTTCTCAGCCTTGGCAGCTTCTCCGGCTCCACTTAACCTGAGCAGTTCGAACTTGGGGCTATGAAGTCACTCGTGACTTCACCCACCCGCGCCCCTCTTCCTCATTGTGCAGTGGCTGCTCCTTTGTCCTCATCGACACCACAGAGCAAGGCAAAAGGGTGCCTTCAAGTTCAGGTGCAACCTGCTCAGTTCCAGCGCTGCCCGACCATTAAGTAAACATTAAAAAGCTCATTAGTTCCCAGTCCATTAAATCAGATTTCTGATTCCACGGAGATTAGGCAGGAAGTTCACCTTTGAACTCAAAAGAGGAATGATTTTTTTTTAAAGTATAAGAAATATAGCAAGAGTATGCATGTCCTGTCCTCAGAAGAGCAGGGAGCAAACAGTAGGTGAATGGAAATGATGCCGCGGACGGGAGATACCGAGGGTCACTTGACCAGCGCTCAGTTTTATGAAGTCCGCATCTCATGTCCCTGCTGCAACCGGGGGGTCAGACTCTCTAAGCAGAGACATTTTGCTAGAGTTGCTAGGTACAATTCCATTTTCTGGACGTTTTCTGTATTAGCAGGTAGTCTTTTGTGATACCCAGCTGTGGACTCGACACTCCTGATTGTTTTGAGTTTACTTAAAAACGCACAACTCACTTCTGCTGTTACGAGGACAAGGGCATGCAAGTGAAAATCTTTTTGACCATCCCACTTGCGTTCATCATGGCTAGTCCTCGTCTGCTCTGGTCTCTGGTTTCCTTTCCCCAGCAGTAGCCACCGAGGTAAATGCGGTTTAAATTTCCCCAAGGCTTCCCAGAATAACGCCGAATGAGTTTGTGTTGCCACTTTTCAGCCCTTTAAAATACTTTTCCATATATGTAACCTATCCACAGGAAAGCTAAAATGTGTGCGTGCTTTTCTTAAATGGTGCCATACTATATATATAACATTCTGTATCTTGCCTTTTTTCCCCTCAGAAACATTTTTTTTTTTTTCCTTTTGAGTTCTACCCATGTTGACACTCAGCTCATTCCTTTTCACTGCAGGAGAACATTCCAGCATGTGAATATACCAATTTTATCCAGTTATGCCCTGATTGAAGGATATTTAGGTGATTTCCAGAGTTCTGCTGTTACAAACAATGCCTCAACGATCACCTGGCACATACATACCTCTGTGGAAAGATCTGAGGACTTGGAAAGCTAACACTTAAACGCTCACAAGTGGGATGCTCATTATATAGCGTGTTCAGCTGTGTGAGAAGCCGTTTCCCGAAGGGCCTCTAATCCTCGGGTTCTGGGTTTGACCATCTGGTTTTCAGAGGTATTGACACTCAGGCTTGGGGGAAATGTAAAGACGCAAAGCCCGCTTTTTACGGTTCGATTCTGTGCCAGAGAGGTGGAGGGGCTGGTCACCGTGCCCAGAGCTCATTCTTCCAGTCCCTCAGCTGGCAGGGTTGCTTGCCTGGGCCATCCCCAGCCCGGCTGGCTCTTGGCAGCGGTTATGACTTCAGGAGTGGGCTGCACTTGACTATTGAGAAAAAACCTCTATAAATAGCCCAGCTCTGGCTGGTATGCCTCAGTGGATCAAGCGCCAGCCTATGAACCAAAGGGCTGCAGGTTTGATTCCCAGTCAGAGCACACGCCTGGGTTGTGGGCCAGGCCCCCAGTTGGAGGGGTGTAAGAAGCAGTCACACATTGGTGTTTCTCTCCCTTTCTCTATCCCTTCCCCTCTTTCTAAAAGTAAATAAATAAAATCTTCCAAAGTAAATAAATAGCCCAACCATGAACAAATGATGGACAGGGAGTTGGTGGAAAAACACCCCCAGATCCTTGGCTCTGGATGGGAAGATTCTGGGTTCATCCCACCTCATCTCCCCAGTGAGACTGCGCCTGTTTCCCACACGGTGACCCACATGTTAACACACCCGTGTTGGCTTTCCTCCTTCCATTGTCTCTTCTCAGTCCCTCTCCTGCTTCCTGGGATCCCCTCCCAAATCAGCTACCAGGACCCCCAAGTCCTTGGCCCAAGGTCTGTGCTTTACAGAACTCAATTCAAGACACTTCCATCTGTATGCCAGGATCTAGACTAGGCAGAGGAGATACAAAAAATTAGTAATATTTGATTCTGTGCTCTTAACAATGCGCAAGCCAGGACCCAGCCTTCTGACTGTCAATGCAGTGCTCCTTCTGGTATGTCATATCTGTGTGTCAATGACATCCTTTTAAAAACTCAATCTTCCCAGTAATAAATATGACTAAATGAAAATTTATTGTAGTAACTTAGTTCCAATGCCTTTTTTTATTTATTTTAGTAAAGACTTGACTAAAATATTAATCCTTCAACACAGACCTTAACTAGAAACCAAGCATCTGCTCCAGTGCCCTATTGGCATCTCCATTTCTCTGATATATATGTTTCTCTTCTCCCTGCTCTTAGTAAATGTTGATGTTTGGTTCACCCCAATCACTATTTTACTCTCTGGTCAATTTATCTTATTTATTGACCTGAGCAGAAAATCAATACAGTCTTCATTTGCCATCCTGTTTAATTCGGGAGCATTTGATTCTGTGGAAACCGTGCCCAAGTTGTGCAGGCCTCGATGGAATAGCACCGACTCCAGAAAGCCCTCCAGAGTCTAGCCATCCATGACCCCCCTCCCCGCCCCACGTCTAGTCCCACCTCTTTGAGAACAGAGACAGCACAGGGTTAATTCCCGCACTTATTAAGTACAAGTGAATACGGTACCGTGTGGAAGCCACATGTGGATGTGACTTCCAGCAAGGTCATAAGAAATGCTCTGTGCCTCCACCCTGCCCTCTTGGAACTCAGCTGCCATGCTGCGTGGGAGCCCGGACAGCGCAGGGAGAGGCCCAACTGCGAAGTTATGGGCCCTCGGCCCACAGCCCTACCTGAGCGCCCTCCCAGTTGGTAGCTAGCTGCGGCCACTCGGAGTGTCACCTTGAGAGCTGACCCTGTAGCCCTGGAGACCCACTCTAGCTGACAGCAGAACCTCCTTTCTCCGAGTCTTGCCCATTTTAGGAAACAAGACAACAACAACAAAACAACAATACCCAGGAAGCTAATGCTGGGCCTCACTTCTGGAGGGCTGGGCTGGGGGCAGGGGCGCAGGCTGTCTCAGAGAAAAGGACAGTGTTCCTTTTGAAAAACCCTGGTGGAAACCAATGTACAACTTATCTGCGGGCTGTGAGGAGCTACAAGCAGGAATCGCTGAGACAAAAGGGGCATCTGTAACCGCACAAAACACTTAGCACTTTACCAAGACATGCACAGGATATTTAAGGAGAGCAAAGGCTGGACGAATCCGCCAGGAGAGCAACGTGCCCAGAATGCAAAATGGCCTATCAGACAACCCAACACAGTCTTCATCTTCTCAAGATGCCCCGGGCACCCCGGCAGGTGAGGAGCTCTGAATGCGCAGGTGCGCAAGGCCAGGTCTGTCCATCTTTTCTTCCTAAGCAGACAGGCCCATCCCTAACATCCCTCATGCCCAGAGCAAGAACACCGATAGAAACCCAGGCATAATAAGACTAAGTATTGTTATTAACCGGTCCCCCAGAAAAGTAAGACACTCAACCAATTAGTCCTCCTCCACCAGCAAGTATCCCTTCATAACAACCTGGAAAGTGAGGCTCAAATTTGGCCTCATTGGGTGTCCTTGGAAAGGCAGGTGGCCTCAGGTGGACGACCCCAACGTTCACAGTGCTTAGGGAACCCAGGAACATGGGCACGGGGAAGCACAGCACCAAGTCCCCACTCTTTTAGCTTTAGGAGCCTAGGAATTGCAGGTCCTTATGAGGAGATAGGTAGGAAATGTTTTCTGACCTGAAACCCAAACTAGAAAACTCCCTGGAGCTTTCTGTCAGCCTTTTTACCTTTTGGTCCTTCTGCCATCCTGGCCTTTGCACGCATGGCCTTCGGGGCCACACAGAAGAAGCAGATCCCCCATCTCCACTGTCCAGCCAAACCTCAGATTCCTGTCCAAGTCCAGGGAGAGACTCCTGTGTGCCGGCTCTGTGGTGGAGGCTGGTGTGGTGGGGATTTGAGGGAAGGCGGGGCGGGGGGGGGCGGGCAGGAAGCCAGGCCCAGGTGAGTTCCCTAAAAACACACGCTGTGAGGAGCAAAGTGCACGGTGCATAAAGCAGACACATCTGGGGAGCAAACTGGCTCATCAGCCCAGGAAGGGACCAGAGGAAGCATGTGTTCAACGTTAGAAATTAGCAGCAGAACCATCTATTCAAACATCACTTTAGGTGGGATCTGGAAACTGAAGACAGTGGAGCTGCTCTCCCACGTTAAAGCAGGTGGGGGCAGGGCAGGGCGCTCCTGCCCTTCAGACCCCCTTCCCCTGCCTCCCATGGGCAGAGCACCCCCACCCTACACCACGGAATGCCAGGTGCCTAGACGGCTCAATGTTTAATAGTTCTGGTCTTCAGTTAGAGGGAGAATGGTTTGCTTGCAGGCCTGTCACCCCTGTAGACAGTTCATTTCTGAGAGATGCAGCCTGGACCTCGTTCCTTCCTGTACTCTAGAGTCTGGCACATGATGGCTGTTCGGGGTAAGGAGTTGAAATAGCGTCAAAATACAGAGGGGCTTCTGTGAGGTCACTGAGCCAGCCAGTCAGTAGGATGCCTGAGATGCTCTTAAGAAAAACAAGGGAAAAACTGGGTGACTCTAGGAAAGACAGAAACCAGGAAGAAAAAAGGATCAGCCAGGAAGCTAAAAATACCTTTAAGTGATAGTCTCTGTCATTACTGTTATTATCACAGTAAATATAATAAATAGCTATAAACTTCTAATACTTCAGGGTAGTAGTTTTCTATTTTGTTTCCCTATTTAGTATTTCTCCATTAATTCTGAAACTGACTTCTAGTAACAAGTGCTAACATTTATTGAACGATTATTAGTGTAGTTTACTAAGAGTACTGCATGAGCTTCCTCATCTGAGAACAACCTTTTCAGTGAGGGCTAGAATTCCCTTTAAACAAATGAGGAAACTGAAAACTCAAAGAGGTTGACAGACTTGCCCCAGATCACTCAGCCAGCAGAGGTGAAATGTGCATTAGAACCCAGAGTCCGAGGCCTGTCCTGTTTTAATTATATTGACATTGGCTTGATGCTTTCAGCGCAGGCCCCGCAAGTATTTACTGACTGCTGAACAAGAGTAGGCGATGGAGTCAGTTGTGTGGGGGGCCAGTTCCCTATTCCCTAGGCCTGAGGTCCCAGGGTTGCATGACACATTCCTCTAACTGCAGCTTAGAAACCCGTCTCTCTCTCCTTGGGGCCAAGGCACCCCAGTCTTCAGTCTGGATCCCCAAGGCTACAAGAGAATAAGCAGAGGTCCCCAGAAAGGTCTCTGAGCAGGCTCCAAGAAGTGGCAGCCTGCCCAAACCGCAGGCCCAGGAAAGTCTTCCAACCTCTGTTTCGGAGTTTATGGCACCTTCATCTGGAAAGGCAGGCCCGCCTTCACGGGCTCTCCCACGGGCATGATGCATGGCTAAATGGGGGCCATATTTCACCCTAGAAGTGGCTGCATTTCAGGAGCAGAGTGTGATTAAGAAAGACAAATGGCAGGTAATATCATTACCAACACCTGTACCACGCACAGGGATCCATTTGCTCATATGTAAGAGCAAGATCATTACAATTTGAACTAGAAAACAAAAAATGTGGGGGAGGTGGTGAAGAGTGGGAGCAGAGTGGGGGGAAGGGGGTGGCAGAGAAGTGCAGAAGTAAGGCGTCCTGGGGACCAGCTTGGTCCCTGGAGCTGTAGGACTGGGTCCTAAAGCCCTGCTCTAACTGGCTCGGAAGGCTGGGACAAGTTGCCTCTCTGCCTGGGCTTCAGTCCCCCCATTAGATGCTGGGAGCCTCATAGATCTTGACTTGCTCAGGTACCAAAGGCTGCAGGAGGCACGTTTGGAGGCAACCACACCCAACAAGACTAGATGAGCCACCAAGAATGCCCAGGAGAGATTATTCAGGCAGGTGCAGGAGGGAATCTGGGGTCCACAGGTACAAACAACAGAGGACACAGGAAAAGGCAGAGTGAGGAAGAGCATGCGTTAGAGGCTTGTCCATTTTGTCTGTTCCAAGCAGCCGCTGTTTATTGTTTTAGGGACTGGGCACATAGAATTGAGTACCACCTCAGTATATAATGTAATGATAATATAAACATTATACGTGAATAACCTAGGTGTGCACAAAGTAGGATCAGGAGACCGGGTGAAGTGATGGAACCACCTGGTTAACCATCTGGGAGAACAGCGTTCGTTCTCTGAACGGGGACAGGCATGCTGAGCTGGGTGTGATGTCCTAGGGGGACAGTAGACAGGCTGTGTTCCGTGTGTGAAGGGCAGTAGGAAATGCCAGAGGTACGGCGGGGCCCGATCAGAAAGGGTCTAGCTAGTGGAGAGGATGTCGGATTCATTCTAAGTTCACTGAGACGGGCTTGCATTTGGGCAGGGGTGGGGGCTGAGTGTGTGTGACATGATCTGATTTTTACGTTAAATGATATTTTCAGCTGTTGTGTGGAGAGTGGACTTGGTGGGGATGCCTAAAAGAGGAAGCTGGGACCAGTCCTGAGGCGAGGGATGATGCTGGCTTGAACTAGGGAGCTAAGTGAAGGGGTTTAGGCCTTTTGAATAATGGATCCACTTTCCAGGGAGAGCAAGGATTTGCTAACAGCCTGGAGATGGATTCGGGGAGCAGAACGACTCCAAGTGCTCTGGCCTGAGTAACAGGGTGTAATGGTGCCTTTTCCAGGATGGGGACAGACTGTAGGCGGAGCAAGTTGAGGGACTAATGAGTTTGGTTTCAGACATGGACTATTTGAGATGCCCATTAGCCATTCAAATGGAGGCATTTATGAGGTTGGTACTGCAGCTATTTGGCATTTAAAAGCACGATGCTGAATGAAGAAATTGCCTTGGGAGTGAGAAGTGTGAGGATCCTGCCTGGGTGCCCTCTGACATTTAGAAGTCAGGAAGCAGGGAGGATCCAGCGGCGGGAGGGGCCGCAGCTGTCTGGGAGGCAGGCAGAGAACCAGAGGCGAGTGCTGTCGTGGAGGCTCAATAAAAAAAACGGTTCTAGCGGGGAGAAGTGGCCAGCTACGCCATGCAAGTCAAAGGGCCCAGCAAATGGGCAGTGAGAACTGGTCACTGGAATTTGGCAAGATGGAGGACACAAGGGGACGCTGACAATGAAATGTTAGGGTGTTACTGGGGGTTGAAAGCCTGGTGGAAGTGGAGTCAAGAGAGAAGAAAGATGAAGGATAAGAGGTGGTGAATTACAGGTTAACTCTTCGGCGGGGTGATGCTATAAAAGGTGGGAAGAGACTGGAGTGGAGGCCGTTTCATTAAGAGGGGTCAAGGAAAGCATTTTGTTTTATTTTGTCAGATGAGAGGTCTTAAAACATGCTGAGATGGATTGGCAGGAAGCAGTAGAGAAGAGAAATTGCTAGCGCAGAGTCCATAATGGGAGAGAGGAAGTGCGGTGACCCACTGCAAGGACAGTCCAAATTGTGTGGGCCTGAGACAAGGCAATTTGGCGAGGCTTCTTTGAGAAAAAGAATCCCAACCCATGAGTATTCAAAATTAGGTATGGAGGTGAATACCTGAAAAAAGAAATCATAACAAATCAAAGCACTTAAAGGATGCATGTGTCTGTCCTCTGAGGTCTCTTTAGATCAGGATTGTTTAGTTTCTGCAAACTTGACATTTGGGACCAGGTAACTCTGTGTTGTGAGGAGCTGTCCTGTGCGTTGTGGGGTGTTTCTTCTAGCAAAGTCCCTGGCATCTACCCACTAGATGCCAGAAGCACCCTTTCCCCAACAATTGTGGCAAATAAAAATGTCTTGAGACACTACCCACCACCACCTGGAGACCCCTGCCTTAGGTAATTTGCTTGAGATGCTTACATACAAATGCTGCTGTTCACCATCTTCATCTGAAATATTCTGCGACCCCCAGGAGCCTCCACACTGACACAGGCCAGGCAAGTGAAGGTCTCTGAAGCTGAAGCTGATGCTGCCTTTGCTTCTGATAAATCCACTGCAACCTGAGTTGCATACAGGGAAGGAAGCCTATAGAACACACGATGCCTGTGAGCTAGGAGACCTGGGTTTTCTCATAAAAAACGTTTGTGCAATAAAAAGCGAGGGCATCCGTTGGGAGCGAGAGGGTGGGGGGTTGCATTAGAGTGTCGCAGAAAAGGAAGGAATAAAATAATCATTCTGTAGAGGAAAAGAGTAGAGACCTACAATGGATGAGAAGTGGAGTAGAGAAAGAACAGCCCTCATGGCTCGAGGGTAACATGAGTGCCTCATAAAACAGTGAGTGACTCATTGCTAGGGCAACCTGCAATGGCAAGTCGGATCAAATGGGCCTACTAGTCCTTCCTGTTCTAGGATTCTATGATTTCACAGCAAAGCAACATGATGCCCTATAGTATATGACTAAGAATAACTCCACAGCACCCCCACTCACAGAATAATGGTCCTGATAGTTGAGAACAGTGTGGCCTTGGGTGGGGCTTCCCATGTTCCATTGCATTTAATACTCAGGACAAGGTAGCAAAGTTTAAGTCACTTATCTACTGTCGCACAACTGGAGGAAATGGCATGACCCAAAAATGAGGAACATTCTACAAAATGCCTGACCAGTATTCTTTATTATTGTCAAGGTCAGAACAAAAATAATAATAATAATAATAAGACTGAGAAACCACCTCCAACCAGAAGAGAATGACAACTAAATGTAATGTCATATCTTGGATTGGAATCTGGAACAGAAGAAGGTTATGACTGGGAAAACTGGGGAAATTCAAATAAAGTCTGGAGTTCAGTTCATAGTAATGCACCAGAAATGGTTTCTTAGTTCTGACAAATGTGTCATGGAAAGATAAGTTAAGAGTAGAGGAACACTGATGAGGTACTAATATATATTACGTATGTAAATACGTGTTACGCAGACAACATATGTTTTTTTTTGCAAATCTAAATTTAGTTAAAAGTGAAAACTTACCTAGAAACAATAACAGCAACAACAATAACAGTGTGACTAGTTCCTAGCATCCTAACTCCAGGAGCTCAGCTTCTATGATAAGGGCACTGGGGTCTGTAGGTGATTATCCTGTGCTCAGTGTAATATGCCTAAGGCCTGCACGTTACCCCTTCGTGTGCCCTCCTGCCTGAGGCGGCCTGGTGCAGTGGAAAGAGATGGCTTTGAATCCAGGCAAATGATGGTTCAGCCTCAGTTCCCCTAGGAGTCAATGGTGCCTCTGTAGAGAAATCCCCTTCCAGTTTCAACCTTCAGTTTCCTGCATCTGTCAAACACAACAGATCATCCCACCTCCTCCTAGGCTTTCTCCCAAGAGACAAGCACAGAACTCGAACTCGGAACCCAGTAAGGTACTCAGTAAACCTAAGGCCAGCCGACTTTCTCCTTAAGAGCGAAGAACCAAGCAAGAGAAAACCTGGTCTCTCTCCTTCCAATGAAATCTTTTCATATTTAATTTATAGGTTGTTTTAGGTAGTTGGATTTTAAATAATTCATAGCCTTGCTGTTAATATTTGTAGTTGTTGAGTTCCTCTAATAAAACATTCAGGGATTTCTTTCCCCCTTATGTGTATTGTGCCTGAAGAATGATTTGTTTTCTGAAACCTAGGACTTGGCTGCCCTTTCTTGCTTTTCCTTTCTGTATCTAATCCTGCCTATGGCCTGCGGCCGGCTGGCCAGGGTGAGAGACGCAGTTGGAGGCCAGCTCTGCAGTTGCGGGTGTGCAAATAGAGACATCGGTCCACCTGCCACCTGTGGCCAGGGCTTGGGAGGCCGGGTCCCTTTCTTTCTAGTTCCTTCTCTGAGTTGGGCTTGAACTTTGGTCTGCTACTTCTTTGCTGCATGAGCTTATACAGTTTATCTAACCCTTCTGAGCCATTTTTTCCACATGCACAGAAACAGGAATGCAAACACTTCCAGGTTCCTTTGCCTGCCAGGCTTCTGCTTCTTTAAATTCTGCCAATATTCATGGAACCTGCTTGATGGAAACTCCCTGCGCCTCAACTCCTGCCTCAGGCATTTGATGTGGCAAAGGACTTCCCACTGACTTTGCATTCTTCTCCCCTTGGTGTGAGACATTTCTGCAGGAATCTGGGGCTCTTTCTTGGGCAAAAGGCCACTGGTTTTGTCCTTTCTTGGTAGCCTTGGGTTTGGGAAAAGGGGAAGGACCTCTGGGGCATGCCAGAGCATTTTCTTGAAGGAGGCACCTTCTCAAAGAGGCAGGAGAGTCTGAAACGCAAGGCAAGCTTCACAGGTGCCAACTGTATTGTTCAAAAAATACACTCTCTTTTATAGCACTTATATTTTATTCTCTACTGCCAGAATGGAGACACATGCTGGGTTTCTGCATTTGTAATTGGGGAAGAACAGATGGGAGAGACGCAGTTGGAAGTAATACTATCATTAAAATAATCTATACTGCTCGTAACTCTCGGGCGTGTGAGAGAAGGTGAGTGGAGCCACGTGGACCAAGTTGCTTTGTACCCATTCCTCATGGAAATTACGTGGGGGGAGGCTCACGCCTTGGTAAGATGTGAAGATTCACATTCTCTTAGAGTAAACCTCAGTGGTGGTTCTCTAGCTCTAGGGGCCAGAAGAAAAGGAAAGGAACAGTTCAGTAGAAATGTTTGTTAGGCAAAGGGAGAGGCAGGCATTCTGGGTAGAAAGAACAGCAATGAGTGGGGGCTGAAAATCACAGGGCGCTTTCAATCAATGGCAAGTAGAAAGCCTGATCGGGGCAGAGTTCTTGTTAGGGGAAGAGAAGGGTAGAGGAATGAAGTAACGTGGGCCTTGGTGGTGAGATCCTTGAATGACTGGAAGCTGTTGGAGGAGAGTTGCTCTGATGTGGTACAAAGAGCAGAAGACAGTGAGGAGGCTTCAGTCCAGGCTGCTACTAACTAGCTATGTGGACATGGGAAGACATGTCTCTTTTCTGGGCCTCAGTTCTTCATCTGTAAAATGGGAATACAATAGATGATCCAAGTACGTCTTCAGTAGCTTGCAGGGCTATAGCGCTGAACTTCGGAAGAACACATCTAATTTCTTTTTTCTTTTTTTTAAAAGATTTTACCCTTTGGTTTACAGGCCGGCATTCAATCCACTGAGCCACATCAGCCAGGGTTAATTTCTGTCTTTTTCTTTCTGGCTCGGCAGGGTCAAGTTTAAATAAGCTTATGCTAGTCCTATCGTTTCATTAATAATAAGAAAAAGATTAGTAAAATAATACAATTCCCCTTTAGTAAGGGCCAACTTGTTTCCAGGGACCTTAAAGCGCTTCATTAGCATAAACATTTGGATCTTCGTCATCATCTTCACCATGAGAAGAGGCCCATCATGCAGAGGTGGTCACCCCCTTCCCATCTGAGCTCGCAGAGGTAAGTGCACGTCACTGAGTGTGGGGTGACAGGGTCAAGAGTCCTGGCTGCTTTCCCGGGCAGCTGCCCTCTCTAGTCCCTTGCCAGAGCACTTCCTAAGGCAGACAGAGCTGCAGAGGTTTATATCCCCTGGTTAAATTAATCATTGCCACTGCCCTCCTGAGCAGATACTGGGATCCCATTTTATAGATCAGTCACCTCAGGTTCTTGGAGGAGAACTCACCGCCTGCAGTCATAAAGTCAACCTATAACATGTCTGGGCTTTGGCCTCAGGTCAGTCAGGTAGCAAAACTCTGAAAGCTGCCTGGGGATATTTACGTTCAAATCCACAAAGGTGGAGCCCAGGATTGGGGGCAGCTCCACAATCCCTTCCTTCCAAGTACGGGTGTGTTTTGCACACTTTTTCTCAACGATGCCTCAGTTTTGCCAGACTGCCTTCTCCTGCCTGGGGGAGGGTTCGCCCTGCGGACCCATCAGTGCCACTGCAGCGTGAATAACTGGCTGATACCTTAGCAGGTCCGTAGCAGCAGCTTTATTTAGACACGTGGAAGGGAAGGGCCAAGCCGTTCTGCAGCTGTGGCCAGCCTTCTTCTCAGGAAAAGGTTTTTGACCGGCAGACTAACACACAACACAAGCTTCAGAAGTTGCCTTTACGCCATTCATTCCTCAGAGGGTCACCTATTTCCATGTTGGGGTGTCATTCTGTTGCCTAGCCCCATCACTGATGGCTCACCATCAATCAAAAGTGCCGGTTTGGCCCTTCGGACACCCCTGGGGGGCATGTCATGCTAGAAGGCCAGAGGGGAGGAGGGGAAATGGACTGTGCCGCTGCTGTCGACAAGTTACCTCAAAAATAACCAATCACAGCCTTCAAGGCGGGTGCTGTGTACTTACACCCACTTTACAGATAGTAGGCCTAGGTCCAGATAGGTTAAAATATCCGGCCTAAGGTAAGTGGTGAGTGATTGAAGATTGGAATCCAGGTCTTTGGTCTTTCTGTGCCCTTTCTGTCCATACCACGTGTCCCTTTTAGTAGCACAAAGTATATGTGCCCTCTTCTCTTTCACTTCCAACTTCGCCTTTCTCACTGATCCCAGTTTTCTCAGTATTTTAGGAAAGATCATTGTTTTAACCATTTGGGCAACAAAGGTGCTGGTTTCTCTATCATCTTTTTCTTTCTTTTTCTGAAGTAACAAGGACTTCTTGTGAGCTCCGATGACTTGCAACGATCCCAGTGACCTTGGCCACATTGTTGCTACCCAAAGAGTCTTTGCACCTGCTGTTCACTCTGCCTGAAATGCTTTTCCCTCACCCCTTGCCCGATTTAACCTTGCACGTCTTTTAGATTTCAGATCAATTGTGACTTTCTCAAAGATGTTATCTTCACTTCCCCTGATGAAGTCCCCCTGCCAATACCAACTAACTCTGTAATAGCATTGCACCACTTTCCTTTCAGGTACATAGCTCAGTTTGCAAGTATTGATTAGTTGGTGGTTTACTGGATTGATGCCAGCCTCTCTCCCCAGACTGCAAGCTCTAACCCAGCAGGGATCATGTCTTCTTGGATCACGACTGAGTTCTAGTTCTAAGCGCAGTGCCTGGAACATGATAGATGTTCAGTCTGTATTTACTAAATGAACGAATGATGAATGAATGCACTGACATAGATACTAAAATGCCTGGGCATGGTGACAACTGAATTTTCCTAAGTTATGCGTTAAAGAGACATAGCTTCCTCCTTGCAGCTTATGAGAAATGCAGAATCTCAGGCATTAATCCTAAAACTCTGCATCAGAATCTGCATTTTAATATGGTTCCCAGATGATCTCTATGCACATTCATGACTGATCAGCAAGCACTACAAAAGAGAAAGGAAGGTGGGACAAAAGAGTGAGGTGGCCTATGTTAATTAATCAGTTAGTTAACCCATTAATTCAGTAAAATTACCTGAGTACTAACTGTGCCCAGTGCTATGCTGGGTGTTGAGTCTCTGGTGTGAACACAGTAGAATGGTGCCTACCCGTACCTGCTGGGACAGGCAAGGCATCCAGCCTACAGGGGTAGGGGGAGAGGGCACTCATCAGCCTGTGGAGCTGGGAGGGCTTCCTGCAGGTGGTGACTGGGAGTGGTGGGTAGACAAAAGCAGCTTCACACTCAACGGAACTTCTTGTCACTTGTCACCAGGCTAGAGGCTAGCAAATGGGTCAGGGGTTTTTTGCAATAATCCAGCCTAGAAATTTGAGCAGTTCTTTAGTCCCCTGTAGAGTCTCTCCTCCAGCTCTTTTCTGCATGCTGATGCCTTCCTACAAGACCTGCCTAAAATACCCTCTGAATCAAATGACAGCCAAATCCCTGGGGCTCGCTGTCTCCCTTGCTTTTTCTTATTTAGATTCTGCCTCCAAATGTCCATCTTCCAGCTTCTGCCATCTCCCGCTCTGTTCCCCATTCCACCACGTCCGGTGTCTCTCAAGCACATCCATTGCAGGGACTATTACACAGCCATTAGAAATGTTTTCAGAGGTGGCATGATAATGTGAACATGTTTCAGTTACAATAGGAAGCTGGGTGCAAAATTGTATGGACCCATAATTAAGTCTTATAAAAATAAAAGCACCGTATATAGTCAAGTGAAGAAAAAGCAACACTGCAGAATATATCAACCGATATTTACGTTTGTACAGAGCCTTCGAAATAGGTTTTTAAAATTTCTCTATTTTCCAGTTTTTTAATGACTGGAGATTTCTTTTAAAAATGGGAAACTAAATAAACACCACAAGTGAAAATTTGCTGCTGTTTATTTATTATGTCATCCTTCCTCCTCCCCAAGTTAGCTCATTTCTCTGGCTCTTGGTGTTCTCAGCTCTAACATGGAGCTAGGAGTTGTGCTTCCCACATGGGGTGTTCTAGGACTGTGTTCATAGAGTGCTTGGCACACAGCCTGGGGCTGAGCAAAGGCTAAACCCACAGCAGTTCCCAGCGTACCTGTTCAGTGGGGTTTGAATGAAAGAACAGGACAAGTTTGATGTGGTAGGGACAGAGGCTGGAGACGGGAGGTCACGGTTTCAAAGTCCTGAACATTGGAATTAATTTTGTTCCTGATTCGTTATGTGACTGTGGTAAGTCCCGTCCCATCTCGGGGCTCTGGTTCCCCAAAGGTGGAAGAGGAACACAGTCTCCATGATCAGCAGAGCTTCCTGTCACGTGGCTAAAAGATACTATCTCAGCTTTCCTGGAATTCGCCCTGCCAATGCTGTAATGGTCTTACACATTCCACAGAACAAAATCCACAGCCCTTTACAACTGTCTCTTACCTTGTGAGGTGCCCTGACCTGTGAAGGTCAAGAGGTCTCACGCTTGCTTCCTAAGACCTACAGGCCCCTCCTGCCCACTGACCACAGCACAAATCTGCTTGTTTACTGTTTTATTTGTCTCTTTAAAGCCATTTTGATATGGTAGAAATCAGGGGGTGGTGTGGCCCAGTGTGTGGGTGGCATGAACACCCCTCCTTGCTCTTTGTAATTCAGTTGTTAAGACTGGTCCGTCTGGTTTCAGATATTGAAGCCAGGTTTCAAATATTGTCCCACAATACTGTTCAATGAGTGGGGTGGCTGGATCAGAGGCTCTCTATCAAGTCTTTGAGTTCAAACAGCCTCCTCCTCTCTGGGATAGCACCAGTTTTGGTGGGTGAAGGAGCTTTATCCTGAGCACATGGCTCAATCTCTGAGGCAGCCCCGTCCCCTCTCCCTACCGTCAATCTGTCAAGCTCAAGGAAGTCGGGCCAGCTGGCTGTGTTCTACACGGAAGCTCTAAATAATCCTAATGGCATAAAAGCCGAAGGGTTATTCTTCAGCTCCTGTAAGAAGCAACATTAACAGGGAATAAATGTAAAAGGGAGAAGATGAAGGAGCCCAACCAAGGGATACAAAGAAAGGGAAGAATGGGAAGCAACAACTTCCAGGGTCTCTTCCAAGATGCTGGGTCAACACGCTACCAGCCCCCTGCAAGCCCTCTTTACATTCATGGTGCATTCCTGCCTTAGAACATACTTTGCTGTGTTCTAAGCACTGTGTTAAGCACTTGGCCATCTATTGCCTTGTTTCTCCCTCCACTAGAATGTGCTACACCTGCCATGTGGCAGGAATGCTTTGTGTGTTGTGATGTACCCCATTTTGTAGGACAACACTAGGGTCTTTTGTATGTGCTAATATAAGTAGCTGGTGATGTGATGAAGGATGATCCTCTGAGGTCATTAGGTTCACTATCTCCATTTTATAAATGAATAAACTGGAGTTCTTGGAGGTTAAGTTACTGGCCCAGGGTCATGCAGGTAGTGGGAAGAAGATTCAGTGTTCAGTTCTACATGACCTCAAAGCCTGCCTTATTTCAGACCCCATGCCCATGGACAGTACCAGCCCTTCCCTTCTGCCCTGTTTAAATCTCTCTTACCTACATATGTTGGACCATCTCCTTCTGAGAACCTTCCTTATCATTTCTTTGGAAAGTGGGACTCCCTTAAGAATGACATAACCCACAGCCCTCCTGTCCTTTACCAAGTCCAAAGCCACCTTCCCCAGAGGCCCTTTATCTACGTTGAGCTGTGCCCGAGTATAGAATACTTGCTGACAAACCACGTGCCCGTAACAAAATTTAAGCTTCTCAATGAAGGCCTTATGTCTGATTCATTTTGTGTATTGTCAGCATGCCCGACTCATACTGGGTTTTAAATCAATATGTGTTCAACAATGACTAGTTTAACCCTTACCCTTAGGATCACAGTTATAGGAAACAATTTGACGGTGCCTATCAAAGTTTAACTCTCCTTTAACCATATAACTCCACTTGAAGGAATGTTAAAACACTTGAACATTGAAATATATCCACAAAGCTGTTTGCTATAGCACCATTTATAATAGCAAAACAAATAGAATAACTTCAAGGCCTATTTTGGAGGGTAGTTAAGTACATCATGTTACATCTGTACTATGGAATATTACTCAGTTGTGAAATAAAATGTAGATTTGTGTGAACTGGCATAGAGACATCTTTAAACTTTTGTATAAAAGAGAAAGTTCCAGAAAAAAATACACAGTGTGATCCCACTGTGGTTAAAATTTACGAATGTAACTGCAAGTGGACAGTTTTGGAAGTGTGTACATCAAATTGCTAAGCAGTAAATACTTTTGGGGTAGGATATAAGTTTGGTGAAAGAAGGATTTCTTCCTTTTAATTCTGAAAATGCTTTTTTTTCCCTTTTCTTTTTTTTTTTAATGATCAATTATGCCATTACCTTTGTCCCAACTTCTTTTCCCTTTGCTCCCCTCCACCCAGCAACCCCCTCCCTCCAGCAACCCTACCCCCGCTTAGTTCAAGACCATGGGTCATGCATGTGAGTTCTTTGGCTTTACCTTTATCTGTACTATTCTTAACATCTCCCTGCCCATTCTGTACCCACCAACTATGCTTCTTAATCTGTGCACCTTTCCCCCTTTTTCCCCTCCCCCTCCCAGCTGACACCCCTCCAAATGAAAATGCTTCTTAACAGATGGGGACTTGGCCCTGGCTGGTGGCTCAGCAAATAGGCACCAACCTACAAACCCAAAGGTCACTGGTTAGATTCCCAGCCAGGGCACATAACCAGGTTGCAAGCCAGGTCTGTTGCTGGAAGCAGGTGAAAGGCAACCATACATTGATGTTTCTCTCCCTTTCTTCCTCCCTCCCTGCCCTTCTTTCTAAAAAATAAAGAAAACAAAACAACAACAAAAAAAACACCTTTTTTAAAAATGGGGACTTAATAACATGAAGAAAGGAAGAGACCGTCCGTGAACAAAGGCAGCATAGAAAGGGATTTATGTCCATTGAGTATTCGTCATCCTCCAGAGATGCATATATTCCTTGCTTACACTTGAAAACAAGCTCTAAGAGGTGGGGGTCAGCGATGCCACTTTATTGACAGGGACATTAAAGTTCTGGCTCAAACACAGCCTGCCTAAATCTCAAGCATGTCCTCTTCGGGACCATAACACTAAGACTTCAACCAAAGCCTGCTTTGTGGAGGAAGCTCAGACTCGGGCAGGCTCGCCCAACTGGAGGGAGGTCAGCAGCCGAGTCTCCTGTGCTATACACACCACCCCTAATTGCTTTTCCCAGCTGGAGGTTATCAGCTCAACCAGCCCATTTACTCTTGGGAGGACAAGGCTTTGCATTGTTTCTTGGTCCCCAAGTCTGGGCAGCTCATGCTTCCATGGATGGTCCACATTAGCACTTAGAGGACTTCTCTTGCCCTTTTGTCAGTATGGGCGATTTTCCTGGCAAAATCAGACTTCTGCCTTTGGAAAAGTGATGACATCTGCTTTTGTTTAGAAAAGGTAAGTGAGCAGCAAGAGGAAATAGCCCCTGTTTTGGGGTTTGTGCCCAGTGCCCACTGATTAGGTGTGGCCGAGCACCCATCAGCTTGAGGCCCTGGAGGTGCTAATTGCTTCCGGGCACCAAATGATTGGCTGGGGCTAGGACCATCTCCAAAGGAGCCAGAGGGTGGGCGCTAAGAATTGTAATTAGACCCTTGAAACCTCAGGCTTGGGAGGAACTTCCAGTGAGGAGACAATCCAACTTCTGACCTGCATGAGGTGCTGACCTGGGTCACCCCACCTAAGTGGCCAGTGTGCTCTGCTCCAGTGGCAGGGGGACCGCCATCTCAGGGGGGTGGGGCCTGGTGCTGAACAAGTGTCCCTAGGAGCGTACACTTGCCAGTGGTGCCAACACCTGCCTGCCCTCTAACCTCGAGGATGCTGAGACATAGGGACCTGAAGCTTCACCCCTGACTAAGATGTGACTTGTGACATGTTGCCCAAGATACCTGGGAGGCCTGAGCTAA
This sequence comes from Noctilio leporinus, assembly GCA_004026585.1. Taxonomy (NCBI): domain Eukaryota; kingdom Metazoa; phylum Chordata; class Mammalia; order Chiroptera; family Noctilionidae; genus Noctilio; species Noctilio leporinus. Next base: position 1,157,637 of record PVIW01000018.1, read on the forward strand.
ATGGATCCTTAAAATAGAACTTCTCACTTTCCAGATAGAAAAAAAGGGAGAGAGTGGATGACCAAAATCCAAAAATCTTGACCCTCAGTTCAATGCGAAACCAATACACCCAATTTGCTTCTTCATACAGAGAAAGGAGTCATTTTCTCGATTGCATTTCTGTGTGAGCGCTCTGCCCGTAGCTCCAGCCCAGACACGGCCCCTGCCAGCACAACCAGCACCGCCTGGTCCCCATCGCCGTAACAGGGACAGGTGTCCTTAAGAAAACAGACCGCCAGACAGTGCTCCAGAAACACAGCTTTTTTTTGGAAACAAAGAACTGCAGTCTAATAGTGAACCTGTGCAAGTCCAGAGAAACAAGGGCCTGGGATGCTCTTTTACGGACTGGAAAGGGGCTGCTATAAACAGAAGCCCTGCAGGAGGAAGCTGGAAGGTCCAAGGAGAGGGACTTTGCTTTGGCTGGGTGGTGGCGTTTCCCATTGGCTGGGCTGTTGCTGGGCCGGGAGGAGTCTGCCTGCGCAGGCACCTCTGTAGTTGGCGCCTCTTCCTGTTGGGGTCAGTCGTGTGCGTCGTGTGCACTGAGTGACGTGTGGCAGTTCCCTCTTCTGGCCTTCGGACTTCATTTTAAATGAGGTTTCTGTTCCTTCATTTTCACAGCAATTATATATTCTGGGTCTACTAGGTACGAGGCGTTCTGTGAAGTGTTTTTACATTAACAGCTGCTTCTTAAGAACCTTGTGGGGAAGGGTGAGAAATCTCCCAGTGAGAGGAGACATGCCACCTATCATGGTAGTTGTCATTTAAGTAGCTTTTTAATGAAGCAGAAGATGTGCTTCTTCCTGCCACCTCTCGGCGTCTGCGGCATGGAGTCTCCGCGTGATGCAAGCCACGCTGCTTTGCGTTCCCCTGGAAGGAACCGCGGTGCACGTGGGTGGTGCAAACACGCCCAGCCTCAGACGGGGACCCTGGTCCACTGGCCCATGGAAAGGAGCTGGGGCTGGGCCTCAGGAGCCTCCTCTTTGGGAATTACCTACAGTCCCTGAGCACATGTTTGTGTTTCTCAGACAGACCCAAGCCTGGCACCTCTGCTCCCCGTTTTTTTATCGTGGGTGGGGGGTGAGGGGGGTGTAATGTACATGTTATAGCCATAATTAAGGATTAAGGAAGACCAAGCTTCCTGATGCGCAGCTTGGACCATATACACCCCTCCTTCCCTGCACCCATTCTCTTATCCCCCTCCATATATAAGGACTTACACACACGCACATGCACACACATGTCCAACATCCCCTCAAGGGCTGTAGAGTCAAGTTGAAACAGCCTAGCCTGAAGATAAGGACCTTAATGATTCAATTTCATTCCTTCTTTCAAAACTTACTTCCTTCATACTTTGCCATGCTCCATCCAAATTGGTCTATTCTCTTCTGTCCCTAGGCTGAAATGTCACTCCCTGGACAGTCTAGGGAGTGAGAGGGTGATGGGCTGGAATGTTCCATCACCATGGCCTGGTTCAACACTGTTCAGGACACCCACAGTGAGGTGCCTGCGATTCCTGCTGTAAATGGACCCTCTCTCATCAGAGCTGTTAGGGTCATTTTTTAAAACATCTCAAAACACATCGATCCCAATAATTTATGTAGGTGACCTTTCTGTAACCACCACCCTTCCTCCAAATCAGGGAATTTCTTTTTGGTACGTCCTATGGCTTTGCTCACTTTACCTGCTCTTGCAAGAACCTACGCTTCTCCCTTCTTTTTGTCTCTGCCTTAGTGTCATCAGGTCTGACATCAACAGCTCTGCCTTCATAAAACAAGTGTAGGGACTTTGGCATTGCTGGTATTTTTCATTGGTGTTACAGAAACTGGCCTGTTCTACTCTTATGAACCTAGGTATAGCTGACTCAAAAGCCCACGCTCTTTATCAGAGGATAATTCACAGGTATCCAATTAGTTTTACCCACTTTACTACAGAAGAGGGAGACAGCTATGAGACCATTATTTAGAAATAAAAGCAAAAGGATTTACAAGAGTAAGAAGAAAGGAGAGAACAGTCTGAGCAAGCAATCTAAGAACAATGAATTGTAGCTTACAGATTTGGGGTAAATAGATTGGAATAAATAGCAAACAAGACAGCCTGAGCAGTCTACCTTTGAACAAGCTGAACATAAGTACTAAGGAGACTTGTTTTCATTATTTGTGGCTAGTTCAGAAGCCATTTAGCTGAGAAGTGTAAGGAAGCAAGGTGTTTCTGTCCCCTTCCATCAGCTCCTCTACCAAAAGTGGGCCAAATCTCTACCACTTTCTTCATCAGAACCTCTCCCAAGGGTACACAACTTCTTATCTCCCAAAAGATGGATGTCTATGGTTCAAAGACATAATTCATGCAAAGCCCTTAGCATGCAATTTTGTCACATGGTCACATAACAATAAATGTAGTGTTAAGCCTTACATTCATGGGACTGCTTAGTATTTTTAGATTCATAATTATGAAAGAAGCTGGTGGGCTTTATTCCCTGGTTTTCACTGGTGTTCAGGTTCCTTCTTCCGCCCGCCAGCTGTGGTCACTCAGTTACGTAACATCACCCTCATGAGTATTCCTAGAGCACACTCCTTCGGACGGACTGGTTCCATCTGTTAGAATTGTCTTGGCCACAGTCAATAGATGGCTATGACAGAAATCTGTACCAACCTATTCCTTTGATATCTGCTGGCTCCCAAGGAATGGTGCCTGGCCTCTAATGGGCTCCAACCTATTGTCTACCTGACCACTATCTCCCTCTCTGAACACAGCACCTCAGGGTAGGGATCTTTTCTGAAGTATCTGGTGGGTTTCCTTCCATGGAAATCACATTGGTTCTGTCCACACACCCTTTCAGGCTAGAGCAGCAACCCCATTGTAGCTTCTTGCTTTCAACTTGCTATAGCTCAGTATTTCCTGTAATGCTCCACAGGCTGTCTCAGCTTCCCTTCCCATCATTATTCCAGGTCTCCCAATTGCCTCTGTCTTCTGAATGATGCTAAGTAACAGCTACCACTCACTGAGTACTTACACCATGGCAGGTATTTTATGTGCAAGACCTCACTGGATCCTCACAACAGCCCAATGAGTTGGTCTATTCCTACCTGTTATACAGATGAGAAAACTGAGGCTCAAAGAGGGGATTTTCAAGACTAAGAGAAACAGTTGAAGTGCAAACTGAGCTGTGGCGGACTCCAAGTCCAGCATTTAACCATTACACTAGTTTATATCTTCCTATAGAAACACCGATTAGCTTCAGTTATTCAAGGAAAAGTGAATATATAGATTTGAATTCTAATGAACAGTCACACACCCCTGAACTTGCTTTTACTCATAAATCTTAATGGTAACAGATCTTCCTCCTTTAACCTCCTGCCTACTTCCAGCTGTAGCAGATACTCTGGTCTCCCATGTGCAAGGCTGAAGGCTTGACACTGCTCCAGTGCAAAGTATATGTGAGTTTAAAAGTGAATGTGAGTTTACAAAGGATCAGAGAGATGATCAAGAAAAGGACAAAGGAGCCCTGGCTGGTAGCACAGTGGATAAGGCACTGGTCTGTGAACCCAAAGGTCGCTGGTTCAATTCCCTAGCCAGAGCACATAACCAGGTTGCAAGCCAGGTCTCCAGCCAGATCTGTGGTTGGGGGCAGGTGAAAGGCAATCATACATTGATGTTCCTCTCCCTCTCTCCTTTCCTCTCTCTCTGGAAATAAATAAAATCTTTAAAAAAATAAAATAAAGGACAAAGGAAACTAGATTAAAAGAGCTGACTACTAGGATTACTCAGAGAGACAAAAGGCTTGTGGAGATATAAAGAAATGTGTCAGGAAAGTAAAGAAACCAACATTTACTGTAATCCTGACACTGTAGTTGTGCATTGGTGACAATGGTGGCCATTTTAAAGCATCTGTAATCCTACGGGTTTTTCATACGTTGTCCATCCATCATCCTCTCAAGAAGTCAGCAAGGTAGAAATTATTTTTTTTGGAGTGTTAGGGATATCACTCCCGAATCCAGGGAAATAAAGTTCACAGTGCTTTTGGGAAATAGAATGGTACTCAACTCATTCTCCCACTGTCTAATCTGAACAGCCCTTTGCCGAGTAATTGAATTACCCTGGCCCACAAACTAATAGACAGCTGCTAAAAATGGTTATTGCATTATTAATTCGCTTCAGCAATTTCACATTAAACCTATACTGTTAATAATTTTCCCCTTTCTATTTCTTCCCTCTTAATTAGACTATTTAAAACTTTGAAGGAATAGTCTTCCTAAGCTAAATGGAGGCATCGGGCAAATTACATTTTTGATTGAATACTTCTCTGATAGGCCAGCAAATGAGACTGTTGAGTTGTTAATTATTGTCAGAGTTCCACATGACGCCTGCTAATGAGGCAGTCAATCTAAGCTGTCCATTCCCGAATATTAATGGAGCCAATGGGATATATTGGGAGAAATGCTTGCTGTTGGTCCAAGGTGTCCAGTTCGCTGTACTTGGAAGGCTGCTGACTTCCTGTTACTAAAGCTAATGGGAACGTGTGATGAGTGCAGAGAGGGTGGACAGAGGGCAGCTAGAATGGCTTCATGGACTAGGTGGGCACCACTGGGACGGTCTTCTTGGTTAGTGTTCAGCATTTATACTGCTGGCCTGGCTTTGGAGAGCTGACTAACAAGACTGTGTCTTTGGAAGCTGCCAGAAATAAGGAAGTGTCTGTTGAGCTGTCAGGAGAAGGTACACATCTTAAGACTGTTAATCTGGCCTCACAATGACCCAGCCTCAGGCTCCCGTGCTGAGTGGCTGATGTCTTTGGGATCTAGTGACTTCAGCACCGGTCATGCTGTAGGTCCTGGAAGATGTCAGGTTTTATGTCATCCCAGGCTGGGTGTCAGAGACCCTTAAAGTTACTCTGGGATAAAGCAAAAGCTAAGCAGAAGGGCAGAGAAGAGAAAAAAATTAGATTTGATTCAATAAATATTTACTGAGCACTTTGTATGCAGGATAAAGACTTAAGGTCTCTGTGCAAACTCCTAGGATAGACATTTCCAGAGCTTCATCTTGACCTTTGCTTCTATTTCGCAAAATCCCACCCCTCCTTCTTGCCATTAGGTTGCTTCTTATGGCTCTGATTCTCTTTCTCCAATGCTTTGGGAATTCATTTTCTTTCCCATCCCTGTTTCTTCCTTCCTAGTCTAACACTCACTGGATTACTGACACAATCTGATCATTATTGGGTCTGTACTCTCCTACCCTCTCCTGTTGTGACCTTTTTAACCTCACCTCCTATTGCCCCTGCTGGTTTACCTTGCTCCTCAAATACACCCACCAAGCTCTCTGACTCACCTGTAAGCTTTTGTTTCCCCATTTCGGAAACAAGGCATCAACCTGCTGGCAAACCAGGCAAAGCATCTGGTCAACACGTCTGGTTTCCATCCCCCTGAGTGTCTCTCCTCTAAGCTGTATCATTCCAACTGATGTTTAATCTTTACTCTTGGGTACATCTGCCTATCCTGCTGATCACGTTATGCTGACCTAGACATAGGTCTTGGATGAGAATGAAGAGCCTGGCATGACAAGGCTACAAATGCTGGTGACGCTGAGGAAGCCGACTCTTAAAATGAAGACTTGCCTCCCATCTCATGGGATGCAGGGTGAAGTCAGACTCCTGCCCAGCGAGGGCAGCAGGCAACAAGTCTGTGAATTCACATCAATTTCACAGCTGATTTCTAGGTTTTGCTTTGCAAATTTGTGGGGGACTATAATTAACAAAATGGGGAAAAAATGGAATATAACCTTTGAAGATATAATCTGACCACTTGGCTAACTTACACCTGATTTCACAAAGGCTTGTTGACAGCCTATTGAGCACTGTTTTCAGGTATCCAGGATACCACGAGAGACAGGCAGGTAAGACCTGTGCCTCCAGGCACTTATATTCCAACCTGGGAGGCAAAGAGCCAACAAGTGAATCAATACCTACCAACATCCATCCAAACAACAATTTCAGGTAATGATAAGGGATATGAAGGTCACATCTCTTATGGCTAAGGGGACTTGGGAGTGATGATGGGACAGGCGTATGTGGGCTGGGCAGTGTTAGGCATCAACTGTCAAGAGGTAGATTTCAGCCAAGATCTCAGTGGAAAGAAACCAAGCAAATGACCATGGATCAGGGAGAGCGTTCCTGGCAGAGGTTACAGCACACATAAAGATTGAAAAAGGTGAAGGGGTTAAGCAAGCAAACAAACACAACTCATAGGCATAGACAACAGTACTGTGAGCATCAGAGGGAAAGGGGAGGGGGAAGATGGTAAAGGGGTATAAATGGTGATAGAAAGAGACTTGGCTTGGGGGGTGAACACACAATACAATGTACAGATGATGTATTACAGAATTGTACACTTGAAACCTATAGTGGAGTAAACAATGTCACCCCGATAAATTCCGTTAAAAAATAAAGGGCCTGAGAAGAAACAGCTTGGGGCGTTGCAGAACTAGAAATAACATCGCTTGTCTGAATCATGAGAATGCAGGGTGGAGAGGTGGGTCGTGCATGTGAGTTGAGAAAGGTAGAACCTTAGAGAACATGGCCTTAGTTTGGATTTGATGCCGAGGTCAAGGGAACCCTGTTGTACAATTTAAGCTGTGGAACACTTAAACATACCTGGATGCAGATGCTTTCTAAAGATTCCCACTGAGCATCTCTCCTAGGTGAAGTAGAGCATCTCTCCCAGGTGGTAGGTGTACGACAATGAATTAGATATAGTTTCTGCCTTTTTCAGAGTTCAGTTTAATGGTGGCAACAGGCACACAGCCTGGTACGTGATACAACATCAAAACAAAAAGACCAAGAGTGGACCTTCCTAGAAGCTGGGGTGGCCAGGAGATGGCTTTGGGGCTAGTGGGATATGCATGGAGGTACATTTTGGCAGCTCTGGTTCCTCTTTGGAAGGCCGCTGGTCTTGCGTTCTGCCTCCATTCCACTGTCCGGAGCCTGGCTGTGGAGGCTGGTCCCACCTGGGAGCAGGCTGTCAGGAGCCCGGCCGTGTGGATGGAGGAGGACGAAGCTGGCCAGAGCCTGCCTCTCTAAGAACTCTGGGAGCAAAGAGCAACCTTCCAGCCCAAATCCTTGCCTCTGCGATTTTACCCAAGAGAAACACCCCTCGATCTCCTGTAGCAGCAAGTTTTATTTTGGGTTTCTGTCATTTAAGACTAACTGAATCCTCTCTGTGCTAGTAAAAGAGGCAGGGATTGTTTTTTTTTATGGACATTCAGAGAGACAGGAACAAATTCCAGTTCCTTTAAAACAAATGGCCTCCATTTACTCTGTTCTTCCCTCCTAGTTTCTCATTACCTGCTCTCCGTTCCTGCCAGCTCCATGCTGCTGCAGGCCTGGGCCAGACCTGCATTCTGAGACCTCGGGCACGGTTTTGTTTGTGCTTCCCTGCTCCCTTCTGGCCCACTTCAGGCTGACAGAGAGGAGTGGAACCAGACGAAGGTGAGCGGGAGGGAGTCCCTTTCCCACAGAGCAGCCGGCCATTCCGTTTCATGGTTTTGAGACCGGCAGGCCAGCACAAATTTGGATTAAAAACAACAGCACTTAAGCAATTAATCCACAGCCTTCAATTCACAAGGCCGGAGGGAAACAGGATGAAAGCGGACCTAACAAACAGGAGACGGCCACCTTTTTGAAGCTATTACTTGTTGGCGGAGATTATTCCTGAATTTTAATAAGGAAAAAAAAGGCCTAAAACACTCAGCATTGACTAAAATCCCACCATTTAAACACATTATGTAGAACATCCCAATTATGCTGGGATCCACATGAATCTGGGTAGGAGGTGACACAAGGCAAAGACATAATACTGAGGAGATAATATGGATGGTCTGTCTGACTGTTCTGAACAGCTCTGTCCTCTGGCTAAATAATGTCTTCAGGCAGAAGGAAGAGTCAAGAATTGATCAATGGGTACGTGAACCTGAGGCCCACCACCCATCAATCAGCCTGAAAGTGGTAGGATCCTCTGTTGTGTCAGTTGTTAGTTCTTTATTTTTCTGGATCAAGGGGACATCTGGGGAGTCCTAGCTAGGGGTCTGGGGTGGTCAGGAGCACTCAGGGAGCTATTTAAGAACTGGTCCGGATGCACTGGAATCTTTTAACAGCCATCATAGTGTGCTGTGGCCTATTTGCTCATTATCAGTCCTGCCTCCAGAAATGAGAACCGGTGGCTCCAAAGAGATACCTTGATGCCTTGAATCAAAAACGCTCTGCTCCTTTTTTCAGTTGCATGTTCTGCAAGTTCTCGTCCAAGTCCCCTAAAGGGCCCTTGATGGGGTACCCATCAGGCGCAATGCCAGCTGCAGCTAATGCACATGAAATGCTTTACAATTAACCGAGCTGAGAATGCCATTAAGACAACCTTATAAGGAAGGAACTGCCACCAATAAGCCTCAGAGCATAATGAAGTCAAGTCAGGCGGGTAAACACCTAAGCGATGGCCTTATTTTTTTAAAAAATGGCTTTTGAATTCCTTGAAGTCCGCAGGCTAGGGCATGGTGCAGACAAATGATGGCCGTTCCATTATTTTCTGTTGACATTTATATGCACCCCTGAATACAGTGGCTGTTGGAGAGAAATTGAGTTTTCTAGACTCAGGCTACTCTGCATGCATAATCTAGCTCTTTTGTGCAAACTTGGGGAAGTGACTTAAATTCTTCGAGATTTTCTTTTTCGCACCTGTAATGAAGTTTGGGGAATAATACTCATCCTGCTAGGTTGTTGTTAAGAGTAATTACAAATGGTGCCAATCAATGGCAATTCCCTTAGCAATCTTCATGGCTGTGCTGGTTGAACATACATTTCCGAGTCTCGCATCTTTAAACACAACAAGATGCTGAACTTAATTCTGAGATGGTGATCTTACCATTCAATACATTTGGGGGTTAATTAAGGGTGAGAAAGCCTAGTGCTCAAGAGCATGGGTTTCAGTTTTACAGGCCTGAATTTGAGTCCTGGCTCTGCTCTTTCACAAGAGCTGTGTGATCTTGGGCAAGTAGCTTAGCCTCTCTGAGCCTCACTGTCTTCATCTTTAACATGGGAATAATACTGCTAGCTCACAGGAGTGTTGTGAGAATTACAGAAGGTAATGAGTAAGCCTGGCAAACAGCAGACACTCACTCAACGTGAGCTTTTTGAAAGAGCCATTATCGCAGGAGCATGCTCCCCCTGGGGTCACAACTGGACTTCGAGGTGAGCCAGGAAATGAATGAGCCACAACATCTGGATTCAAATTCCACTTCCACCCTTTACTGGATGTGTGACAGGGACAACTTATGTTATTTCCCTATTTCAATTTCCTCCCCTACAAGATAAGTGATTCTTTTGTTTGGGGTTACGCATGCTCTACCTCTCTATGCTGAGGACTTGTTAGCTTATATAGTTATTTAAGGCTTATTTATGCTTACCATGCTCCAGGAACTGTCTTTCCACTTTACAACTATAATTCATTAAATTTAATCTTATCAACCCGTTGAGATAAGTACTACTATTATCTCTATTTTACAGATGAGAAATTGAGTGAGAGATGTTGAGCAACTGGCCCAAGTTCACATGGCTCATGAACAGCAGAGCTGGGATATGATCCCAATATATTCTGACTTTGGGGCTGGTGCTCTCTTAATCGCCAGGCTGTGGGTCGCTAGGGTTACTGCCGCTACAACCACCACAATTACAACTGCTACCTCAACCACGTTTATTGTGTGCTGATTAGGTACCTGGTATCAATACTTGACATGCATGGCCTCATTTCATCCTCATAGCAACCCAATGGGGTGGGTGAAATGGTTTGCCCAAGTTAGCACGTGCCAGTGCTTACACTGGACTTAGGTCTCACTGTCCCTAAGCCCATGCTCTTAAGACACTTTATTAGCTTGTTGAAACTGCACACATCACCAGGCACAAAATGGACATGCTCCAAAAGAAATTCTCCCAGGAATTTTCAACCGGTAAAGGCTGGATTTGCTGATAGCCCTGGAGCACTGTGGTATGAATCTCTCCCTGCTGTCTAATTTGAAGAGTGAATTAGGGGGGCTTCAGCTAATGCATGGATGCATACGCATCTCTAACCTTGCTATCCGTTAGCACAGCTCTGCCAGGGCCCAGCACCTTGTTTCCATCTTTGGAAAAGAAGAGCAACCGGTGAGGGTGGGTAGTTGAGCCCTGCCTGTCTCCTTAGGGGCTATGTTGATCGCTGGATGAGAGAGCACATTCATAAGACTCTTGAATGTAAGAGAAGGTGTGAATGGCCCATTCTTGTTTGCCTTGTCTGTGTCAGGCTTCTAATTTGGTTAATTGTACAAACATATGCCCATTACCATCTAGGGAAGAAGGTTGGGCTCAGCCAATTCTAAGACAGTGACCTTGCTTTCCCTCTATATCCATCTCCCACACTGAGCCAGAATAATGGTTCTGGGGAGAAAATACAGTAATTCTCTCTCCTTTTTACAATCCCATCATGGTGTCCTGTTGCCCTTGGGAAAAAAGACAGGATCCCTAAATATAATCCACTAGGCGCTTCATGGTTGTCCCCATCTTCCCTCACTCAGTGCTCTCAACCTTTCTTTACTCCAGTTGTCCAGACAAGTTGCCTTTCCCACAGGTACCCACAATGTGGTACCTATTATTTCCCCTTCGCCTTTTATCTCCGACTTTTCCTCTCCATCTCAGCTGGGACTCAACTTTTTTCTGAGACACCATTCTGGTCCCTTCAATCTGCCCATCCCCTAATCTCTCATCTGGTACTGGCACTGGCCATTATCCCACCACCTCGTTCAGTCTGATACCCTGTGAGTAGGTCCTCCATAAATATTTATTGGTTGAATGAATAAAGAGAAGAGCATTTCCAATGATTAACAACTACCTAACTTTGTGGAGGGTGAACAGAAATATAGTTCAAGTTTAGGATAAGGTAAAGGTGTAAATGGAATTTAATTTTTTTGTTTGTTTTATTCTTTTAGTTTTATTTTTTAATCAAAGTTTTATTGTATTTTTTTTTTCATTATCATTTAGTTTTCTTAGGCCCACACCCATTTCCCGCCCTACAATCACCACACTGTTGTCCATATCCAAGAGTAGTTCTTTTTCCTCAATCCCTCCACCCCCTACCTTGGAATTTTATTTTATTTTATTTTTTAAGAGAGAGAAAGGGAAATGGAGGAAGAGAAAGGGAGAGAGACATCAATGTGTGGTTGCCTTTCACCTGCCTCCAGCCACAGAGCTGGCTGGAGACCTGGCTTGCAACCTAGTTATGTGCCCTGACTGGGAATCATGGAAATTTATTTTTTAAATTAGTAATAATTTTCCTCTGATTGCTAGTTGATCCTGGTACCATACTTAATTCATTTTATAAATACTTGCTTATTTATGCTGAATTGTCAGACAATGCCCTAGACTCAGCTGCAGAGAGAAATAAATTTTTGGCCTCAGAAAGGTCACAGTCTAATGGAAGATGCAGATACACCGAAAAAAAATTCACAAAATGTGAATCAGCAGTTTGAGATGATACTCCATGCCCAGTTTTTTTCACACATCATTTGCAATTTTCCCTGCACCTTACAAGATAAGCATTGAGCCTATTTCTACAGATGAGGAAACTGAAGTTCAGGATTTAAGTAGGTTACTTTCCTTTGTTCTGTCATGCAATGGAGTGACAAAAATGGGCACTGGCATTCCTTAACACCTAGACTTTCTCTCTCACTATATTGTCTGAGTCACACTGTATGAACTGTGCTGTTCATACGGTTGCATAACCCTTTGTACATTTGCTGTCCTTTGTATGCACATTAGCTCATCCCAGTCTCACAAAGCACTGTTGGTGATGCAGCCAAGGACTCCGTTACAATCCTTAACTTACAGATAGGAACAATGTGACCCCAGGAGGCAAGGAAACACACTCCCAGGTCATATATTAACGAGAACAGAACAGAACCCAGGTTTCAGGATAGTGGGCCTTTTCCTTGCCACTTTCCATATACACTGTCCAAAACTGGAGCCCTCCCACCCCAAACATGTTATTCTTCCTGCCCACAAGAGGTTCAGATATTTCTCATGTCTGGCTCTGCCCTAAAGCTGAGGGTGGCAGTTTTAGACTCCAGAGGCCCTCCACTAGCTGCCCTGTCCCCAGTCCGTGCTCACAGTGAGTTTGCTTTCAGGTCTTTATCCATCTCTCCCCTTTCAGCTGACACAGGAAAGAGCCCTGGAGACTCTGGTCAGCTCTTGGCCCCATGTGAGGACAATCCATTGGCCCAAACCATAGCTCATTATCTGGGCCTTCTTATCTTATCACAATATTGCTTTCTTCAGACTGAGAGCAATTCATTACTTTTAAGTACATAGGGCGATAATTCCAGTAGAGAACTGACCACTCCTCTGAGATATACATAGTTTTTGCTATTAAAAAGAAAGAAAGAATATTCACAGGAAGGGATTCCTTCTGCACTTATTGTTCTCAAACATTTATTTCGGTAATTCAACAAGCATTTACTATATTTACTGTGCACCTAGCTGGGTTAAAACTTGAAGGAACAAAGAGAAGTACAATTGGGGCCCTCCCTTTTAGGGTAACAGCTCTATTTAAAAAAACAAACAAACAGGTGTTAGAAATAGTAGTGCCATTTCAGAAAGGTCACATATCCTGGCTGGAGGTCCAGTGGATAAGGCACTGGCCTGCGAACCCAAAGGTCACTGGTTTGATTCCCCAGCCAGGGTATGTAACCAGGTTGCAAGCCAGGTCTCCAGCCAGGTCTGTAGCTGGAGGCAGGTGAAAGGCAACCATACATTGATGTCTCTCTCCCTCTCTGCTTCTCTCCCTCCCCCTCTCTCTAAAAATGATAAAATCTTTAAAAAAAAAAAAGGAAAAGAAAAAGAAATAGAAGGGTCATATAGCACAATCATAAACAGTTCAGGTTTGCTGGCAGGACAGTCATGAGTTCAAATCTCAGCTCCGCCACTTAATCAGCATTGCATCGTTATGCCAGTGGGTTAAACTCCCAGTCTTGACGGTCCCATTGGATATAATGAAGACAATGCCAATGTCAACTCCAGTGCCTTATTTAAGGAGAACATGAGATAATATCTAGAAAATCTTATTTACTAGCCAACACACAGTAAAATATTCAGTGCAATTAATTATTTTTATTATGGCAGGTATGTTTTACTGTTGTTATTTTCCAGCACCCAGGCCCTCTGCAGGGTTAACACTTTAAGGGTGGGATTGCCTGGTTTTCTTTCGTCATCCACATTTACCAATGGGTTCATCACCCATTTAATTCTAAAAAACCATCATGTTTTCTTACAGGCAGAAATAAAATTATAAAATCATGTCATTCTGTTATTTTGTTTCCAAATTGACTAGATTAAAATAAACCCTTTACCAGAAGCCGCCAGTGTGTGGGCCATGGGCTGAATGCTGGAGAGCGTGGAAAATTACATGCCTGCTCTCCTAACAGTCGTAGCTCCAGGTGCCAGAGGGGAGGGAAGAAATAAGAAACACGTTGGTTACTCTCCCCAATGATTCAGCTAGAAAACCAAGGCCATGAGTCTGGGATACAAAGCTCTGCTGACAGCACACTGTTTAGCACAACAGGTGACCACTGTATTCTCGTAAGACTTTGAAGTTCCTTTTTTGGGAAATTATGTTAATCTGAGGTACTAGGATTCTGGCCTGCCTTTTTTTTTTTTGAAAGCTCTCTATTATAAAGTAAGTTTAGGTTTAGAGGAGAGTGGCAAAGATGCAGAGAATTTCTATACCATTTACCTAGCTTCCCTGAAAGTGAACATTTTATGTAATTATACGTATGAGTCAGAATTCTCCAGAGAAACAGAACCAGAGGAAAGGCACTGCTGAGGAAGACGTGGCTCATGCGATGCGGAGGCTGCAAGGCCAAACTCTGCAGAGCCAGAGTCCCGGTTTGGTTGCATGGTGGCTTCAGGTAGAGCTGGTGCCTCAGCCTGAAGGCCATCAGGCAAGAGGGTTCGCTGTTACGGGTGCGTCAGCCTCTTGGTTCTGGTTGGTCTTTCAAGGGATTGATTGGATGAGGCCCACCCACACTTGGGAAAGGAATTTACTCAGCCTATGGATATAAACATTAATGTCATCCAGAAACACTCACAGAAAACACCTAGAATAGCACTTGACCAAAAACCTAGGCATTCTGTGTCCCAGTCAAGTTGAGACAAAATTAACCATTATACACCAAGGTATACTTATCAAAACTAAGAAACTAGTATGGAAACACTCCTATTAGCAGACCACAGGCTTTATTTGGATGTCAATTGCCTTTTCATTGGAATAGCCACTATGTCACACCAAGTTGGGACTATTAGATATGCACCACCAAAACAGAGCAAGATATTCAGTCACACAACAGGAACAGTGAAGTAGGAAGAACAAAATACTTGGCTCCCAATTCTGGCTTTGCTACCAATCGGCTCCATCCAGGTCCTTGTGCAAATTACACCACCTTTCTGATTCTTTATTTAAAAATAAATCTAACTCAATGAACCAAAACATCCCCTTCAAGCTCTAAAACACTTGAGAGCTCGCATGCACACGTGTGCACACATAAACACACACACACACGCACACACAGTGTGGGCCTGGGGCTCAGAAGTGCCACTCCAGCAGAGGGTGCCGACTTGTGGTAAGATGACTGGCTCTCAGGCCTCCAGCTCTCAGTGCTGTTAAGTTCAGTCTAAGCCGTGGTCCTTTCTAGCCATCGTGAAGGACCTCTCAGCTTATCTTGAAATTCTCTGAACTCAGCTCTTGCATCCCCCATGGCTGGGCCTCCTGCCTGACCTGCCTCTCTTATCTGACACCTGATCCTCCAGCTTCCCTTAGGGGTTTACAGCTTCTCCTCCTCAGCAATTCTCATGATGTGGTCCTTGGATCTGGGTACTAGACCCAGGTAGCACTATGGGTTCCCGGATACTGGCCCTGCTTTGCGTCTAGCTCCCAAATGCTGTGTGATTGCGATGCATGACCTGTGTTTCTTGCACAAGCTGAGATGCTGATTTACCCGCTCAGGCACGTGTGTGCACACACACATTCTGTCTGTCAGGGACTTGGGAGGGCTTCCCTGAGCAGGTCTCCTTTCTGTACTGATGAAGCTGCCAGAGACAACTAGTGTGATTTTTAGAGAACATTTCTAAATGCCTCGTAGAGTGAAAAAGATTAAAACAATAAGAAGCCAGGTTCAGCCCCACACAAAGCAAAATGGCTCAGAAAAGCAGGTGGCTTGATGCACTTGACCCAAAGCCTTTATGTTCATAAATCTCTTCTCCATTGTCCCTTTTCCACATCTTCTCCTGGGTGGATATGAACTACAGGAACATCAGCCGATTTCCACAATGGAGCCAAAGCCAGAACCATAACCGAAACTATCCTTGAGCTGCTATACCATCTTAAATCTGGACCTACTTTGTGCCAGGTCCTGCTGCCAATAAGCATGAGATGGGAAGAAAAAGGTCAATCAGCCATGATCTTACACATTAAGGAGCTCACACATTGGAGGGAGGACAAGTAGAAAAATGACATAACAAATTATGTAATACTGGTCCTGAGGGGGGAAGGGAAAGACTGAAGGGACCAGGACTCATGGCACAACTGAGGGCTTGGGAGTCAGTGGTTGAAGTCTACAAGGCCCAGGGACAGGCTCTTGGACTAAAGAAAGACAGATGTTCATTCCCGCTGCTACCAACTTCATTTCCGGCCTAACCTACTCAGCCTGCTCATGTCTGTCTGTCTACAGTTCAGCCTACACTGCTAGAGAAGCCAGATTCCAGTTCTAAAACTGGATTCTGGCGGTACTTACACAACTCTGGAAACTCATCCAAACTCACTGAAATGTACAATGAAACTGGGTGAGTGTTATGGTATGTAAATCGTATCTCAAAACAGCTCTTCAAAAAAGGGCAGATTCATCTCCTGGATACACTTGTGATTGTGCAGTTCTGCAGATCAAGCTCATCCAGCTGCCCTAACTTCACCAAGATACAACCCATACCTTTGGTGTGACATCGGAACAGGACACGAGTGAAGCTGGTCTCGGGGTGACCTTTGGCTTCCAGGGCACCGGCCTCCCATGGATCCTGCAGGCTCCATCCCGTGCACCCTATTTCTCTCCGTCCTGCTTCGGTCCCTGTCATCCTGTTTCACAAGACCGTGTTTGCCTGGCTTGTTAAGCACTTCTTTTAGCAATGCACGGCTCTGGGGTAAGTGTGAGGATGAAGAAATGAAGAAAAAGCATCTCTGCCTTGCAAGAGCTCAGAGACTCACCAGATCATTGTGAAGACACATGAAAAGAGGTCCTCAGAACTCTAATTGTAAACACTCATGTGGCGCTTACTGGGTGCTGGGCATTGTGCTCAGTGCTTTCAGATGTAAAAGCTCATCTCATTTTTATAACAACTTTATGAAGGATGTGCCACTATTATTTCTATTTTCAAAGGAAGAAAGTAAAGGAGAAAAGGATTGAGCAAAATGCTCAAAGCCATAAAGCAAGTAGGTGGCAGAGCTGGCATTCAAATCCAGTCAGCCTGGCTCCCGAGTCCACGTTGTCACCTCCCCAATACAGATTCCAGGACAGAGTGGCATGGTTTTCTGCAGAGGTGGCAGCTCAGCTCACTTGGGGAGAGATGTGATCTGCCCTACAGACATGTGGGAGGGGGGCAGAATGAAACCATGGGCGAAGATATGAATGCATGCAGCAGATGTGTTTGGGGATCACTCACAATGGGGTATGGCTGGAAAGGAGAGGGAAGGTTGGCAACTTGGTTGAGAGATGAGGCCAGAGACGTTACGTGGGACAGGATGACATTGGCGGAGGTCCTATGTTCACGAAGATGCCTTTACCTCAAAGAAGCAGAAAAGCATGATTGAAATTGGTTCAATCCATACAACAGGAATTGTTGCTTATACCAGGAAGTCCAGGGATGGAGGTGTTTCAGTCATTCCATTCAGCAGTCCTACTGTGTTGTCAAGGGCCCCAGTTTTCCATCTCTATATTCAGGCACATCCACTGTGCGTGTATTTTCCCAGACAACTCACTTCATGGTTGCAAGAAGACAGACCATTTTTAGGCGTCCTGGCTCAACATGGCAAAGCCCAAAAGCAGGAAACAAGCAAGCACTCCTCATGGTTTTTCCATTACAAAACAAGGAGAAATGTTCCAGAAGGCCCTCCCTCTTTAGGACTCATTGGCTAGGATCAAGGTTCCCACACCAACCCTGACTAATCACTGCCAGCAAGAATCCACCACCCTGACTTAGACAGATCATGATAGAAATCTTAGAAAGGAACAGGGCTCACAGTGCCCTGAGTAACGGGGTACATATTGGCACCGAACCCAGGCAAATGTGCAAAGAAAGGGGGAGTGAATGCCAAGTACTCCAAGTAGGCAGTCAGTGTCTCCCAAAAGAAAGCTTCACCACCTTCCTGAGGATGATACTGGTGGGAGGTGGCCAAGAGTAAGGCACTCACTGTTAAGACACAACCAAACTGAAGTGTAGAAACAATCTTAACTTATAGTTCTGTTTTTTTGTTTTTTGGGTTTTATTTTAAGATTGTATTTATTTCCAGAGAGAGAGGAAAGGTGAGAGACAGGGAGGGAGAGAAACACCAATGTATGGTTGCCTTTCACCTGTATCCAGCTACGGACCTGGCTGGAGACCTGGCTTGAGACCTGGCTTGCAACCTGGTTATATGCCCTGGCTGGGAATCGAACCAGCAACCTTTGGGTTCACAGGCTGGTGCCTTATCCGCTGTGCTACCAGCCAGGGTTATAGTTTTGTTTTTATTACACTAGCCTGCTTTCGTGAACCCTCTTTCCTCCTTCCCTCCCACCTTTCCTTCCTTTCTTTCCTTTTTCTGCTTCCCTTCTGTTGCACACAAATTACTGGGGTTTACAATTTTTTTCAATATTATTCTTAGTGCTGAAATCATAGTCCTGGGCAACACGCACACACAGTTCCTTCCTGCATTTTCTGTGAATGACCATGGGTGTCTGTCTACCTCCAACTCAGTGCAGCCCACCTCCTCTGGCATGGAACCTTTTGTGAACCCGTCAGCCCCTGGGTAATCTCTCCGGTCAACAACTGTTTTCTCCCATCCCTGAGGCTGCCTGCATTCGTGTGGCAGCCTAGCCTCTGGTGTGAGAAAACAGGAGAGTCTTCGGAAATTGGAAGCATCGCAGAACTAGATAGAATCTGTTTATTTTCCCCCGTCCCCAACTTAAACTCCTCTCTCTTTTTTGTGCTTTTAAAATTCCCTGATAATGGTTATTGGTTTTCTGTAGCTAAAGAGCAAAATTAATAAATTCCTCAGCCTCACAACTTCCTTGAAATCTAATAATGATCTTGAACTGTTAGCACGGGGATGAAAGATGAAGATAATAAAAAAGGAGGAGGGGGAACCAACCCTGTCTCCTTTGAACTGTTGTTCAGCAAGACTCAAGAATCAAGCTTTGAGGAAGGAAAAAGGATCTCATCATCTCAGGAACTTGAGGTAGAGGGGCTGGGCAGCAGGAAGAGCATGAGGGACATGGGAACAGAGAACGGTCCAGGACTCATTCAGACCAGAGGATTATTGGGCCCCCTTTATCTGTGAAGGCTTTCCCCACCTCACCCCCCACCTCCATACCTGGGCTTAGAACACAGGCTTCCATTAGCCTGAGTGATCAGCTACAAGTATGCACTTTGCCAACAATGAGACTGCTTTTATGCTTCAGGTAAGAAATAGCAGGACAAGGTTCTCCGATGTGTATTAGGCTAATGCAGGATACAGGGAGAGGAGAGGAATGATAGAAGTAGGTACAGATGGCTATTTCTTTCAGGAAGTCTGCCTGATGTGCATCTTGGGAGGCATTAAGGGAACTGGAGAGGATCTTTGGAATGAGACAGTTTTAGGTGTGATCCCTTTGAACCATTATCTGCCAGATAGGTGGTGCTGGGAAGTCACCTCCCTTCTGGGGGACTTAGTTTCTTAGGGCATGGGATGAGATTCCCAATTTACATGCATTCTGCCTGAATGGACTGTTTGAGGAACAAATGGGATGACAGCTGTTGGAAGTCTCCTAGAGAAACCCCAGCTGAGTTGACGAGGTTGGTATTCCTTCTGGGTTTCCGGTTTCTGAAAGGAGCGCCTGCCATCTCACTAATTAATGTGTAAACCACTTAGATTCTCCATCTCCATGCGACTTCCTCTCCCTGTTCTAGGCTGCTGGGTGTCCCTCATTGCCATGCTCTTTGAAAAGAGGGAGGAGGGGAGATAGGCCACTTTTTAAAAATAATCCAAGCAGATGTTTCTTGGATCCAAATTTGGCTATCAGAGAAATAGACTCATTCTCAAATAATGCCATTTTGATTCAAGCAATAATTTTAGATTCTTGGTCAAACCAAAGACTCTTTTCTAAGGAGCCGCTGGAGTGGAAGGTGCTGACCAAATTCCCCCAATTGTTGGAACACTTTAGCAGTATTTTCCACTAACAAAATCAATCTCATGCACAATAGAATAGTTAAAATCAGAAAATTAACACTGATGCAGTACTACAATGGAATCCTCAAGTCCTAGTCAAGTTTTACGCAATTGCTCCAAAATACCCTTTCGGGAAAAGGTCAGACTTTATGATGTGCTGCCTTTACTTGTCATTTTTTTTGGTCTAGAATGTGTTCTTAGTTATTTTGTCTTTCATAATCTTAAAGCTATAGATGGAAACAGGGGTTCTATGGAAGGTAAACTCACAGGATGATCTGATTATTAATTCCTAGACAGGTCCCGGTGGGTATTCACACCCCAGCACAGAACTTGTGAGTAAAAGATTTATCTTTGCCTTAAGCAAGCCCTATCCACTGTCTCTGTGCATCTATGTTAATATTAGGTAGGATAAATAGAAAACCTGGGCAGGGAGAGGTGGGGTACATGTCCCACCCACTGACTCAACAGTCCTTGAAATTCTGTGTATCTTTACCATTTTCTGGGAAAGCCTGTGAAGTTGCATTTTCATCCCAAGGCCTGAAAGGCCAGAAAAGGCCAGAAAAGGCCCATAGTGCTTAAAGGAAGAACCCGTTACATCTTTGGGCATTCAGGCCCCTTCCTGAAAGGCTAGCACCGCCTTTACGTGTCAATCAATATGTAACTTCTTCCCCCTCCCTCACCCCACCAACCATGAAAGGCTCAGGACTAAGGGCTGAGACTCTTTCTGGCCACCAAGCCTCAGGCCAGCCCTGCCCTTGCTTCCCTTGCTCTTGCCCTTCTCCTCAACCTCAGCAAGGCTCGTTCTCTTCCTGAGAATCATCACCCATAAACTCTGCTTGCGTGCATGAAAACAGACTCTGATCTGTAGTTCTTCACTGCACTGGCCAGAAGAACTGAGTTTCTGGAAGTTTCTCCTGTAACATTAACACAAGTCTGAAATAAACCTTAACCACCCTCAAGCGAGCACGTAATCTTTACTGCCCTGCAATGCAAGCTCTCATAAGACACTGCACAATCTTAACTAACCTACAATCCCATAATCCCATCCCTGAGCTGCTACCTCCCACCATTAGGTAACCTTTATTATTCTCCGGCCTTAATCTGAAATGCATTCAAGAAGATGAAAACTTATCCTCTGAGGCATTTATCTCCGTCTGTTGAGATCTTGCTTCATGTGTTTTCTTCTGTTTGACTCAAATAAATTTTTGTAAGAATTCTCTATAGGTTTGGACATTTCTTAGAGCAAACACGCTTTTGACTTACCACTCCCTTTTAATTTGGGTTTGTCTGAAGTTTCCTCATTATTAAATTTAGGTAATGCATTTTTGGGAAAGAAGATCTTCACCCAAGTCAAGTTTCTTGGTCACCTCTCAGGTGGCACATGATTTTAACTTGTCCCATTCAAAGTGATTTCACTGCATTCATTTAACTAAGGTATTATCTCCACTGTAAAATAACTCTTCCCCTCTCTAATTATTTTTTTGGGGTACTTTGAAAATACATAAATCTTTCTTCATCAAACATTCGATGTATTCATTTATTAAATAATTAGTATTTAAAGATGATTTTGCCTTTCATTGACTGGGTTGTAATGTATTACTACAATAATTTATATTGATGCCTAAATTGTACTAAATTTGGCCACTGGAAGCTTCTCCAATCTGATTCCTGTGTCCATCTTTCCAATGCAAGATGTTTTGTTTTCCTTGTCCTAGTCCTGAAATCAACAATTTCTTCAAACAGACTGGTTTTTTTTTAGTGAACACGGTATTTAGAAGCTAAGATCTGGACAGCAGGTATGGCTCACTGCTAGTGTGTGTGTGTGTGTGTGTGTGTATGTGAGAGAGATGGAGAGAAAGACAGAGGAGTATGTGTATTTTTCTTTTCTCCTTTATTACAACAACAGTAATTAGATTAGCACTTCTGAAACTATATTTCAATCCATCGTTAATCAATAATCTGTGAAAAAAAGATCCAAGGTCAACTGAGCTTGGCAAGCACTGGACTTCCTGAGGCTTAAATATACTCCTGTGCCTGGTGACCATCCAAACGGGCTATGCAGAATGCAGCATCTATTTATGACATGTCAGCCCCAGACTGGAATTATTTATTGCTTCTAAGTGATATAAACTGATATATTTTTAAAGTTTTACTTTCGTTCTTTACACATTATTTGTCACCACTGTTTGAAAATTTGCTGGAGCAATACCAAATCCTTTCTCTGTGTCTATATATCTTTTTCCCCTCTCCTTCTCTCCCCCTCCCTCTCTCTTCCCCACAGATCTCTGCTTTAAGGACTGACAAGATCTTCTCCTTTGGGAGGAAAAGAAAAGACCATGCACTGAGACTGGCCACAACCAGTGTAGGTGCTAGAGTCTAAGGGGGTGGGGGGGTCAAGGGATGCCCAATTCTGCAACGTGTCAGTGTTCAAGGGGGGGCAGTCTAGGAGGAGGGAGGATGGAGCCTGCCCTCATAGCCTCTTGGTGGCTACCGTGAGGGTTCCAGCTATTCTAGGGCCTTTACTGCTTAGTGCTTAAAGGTACATCCTTTGGAACATCTATTCGGAGAGGAAATACGATAATAGTACCTAACTCTGAATGTCTTTGTGAGAATTAAATATGGCAATTGTGTGAAAAACACTTAGTTCATTGCCTGGCATATGGCAAATACTCAATAAATGGCAGGGTTTTTGGTTTTGTATTGTTTTCTTTTCTTTCTTTTTTCTTTGTTTGGTGATAGTGGCCATTTCAGTGTCAGCTGAGCATTTGGATGGTGTCTCGGGGAGGTCCACAAAAAGAATATGCAAGGCAATTAGGAATAAAGGAGATAGTTTTATAAGAAGGAATCAAGATTTCTCAGTCATGACATTAATGGTACTTTGGGCTATTCAGTTCTTTGTTACGGCGGGGTAGGGGTGCTGTCCTGTGAATTGTAGGATGTTTGGCAGCATCCCTGGCCTTTACCCACTAGATACCGGTAGCTCCTTCCCAGTTGTGGTAATTATTTCCAGATATTGCCATATGTCCAGGAGGTGGGGGCAAAACCATCCCTGGTTAACAACCACTGGGCTTAAGGAAGCTATTTCTAGGTGAGCTAAAAAGTGGCTAGGAAATTACACAAATAAACCAGTTGTTCATTAATTCTGGCTGTTAGGAAAGGGAGAGAGGTAAGTGGATAGCTGAGAAAGCATGATTATGAGACTTCCCATTATGATTTCAATGATCGTTATTTATTTTTAATGAGATACGGCTGAGCATATTTAAATACTGAAAAATAAAAAGGCCGGTACTAAAGGAGAAATTAAACATTGTCACGGGCAACTGTTTTCATCTGAAAAGGATCCCTTTCCATCTTGCCTGGTAATATCACCCAACTTTCTTTTTTCCTTCTCTTTTCCAGTGGTACTTCTTTATCACTCCACATGGCTATGGGTGGGGGAAGGTTCAGGAACAGATGTGAAAGGAGCCTGCCATCCTGGCCATAGCATATGCCCAACTTGACCAATCATAGTACCTGAGCTCCTTTATCAGTATTTGTCCCAGTGAAGGGCATGTGCGCCTAGCTCGGCCAATACAAATCCTTCCCTGGGATTTTATACAACATAGGGAGGAAGACAGATGCTGTTTTCCTTATTGCAAGATGTAACACAGATGACTTGAGACTTCCTGGTGCCCATGGGCAATAATACCTTATGGAAGACATGAAAATAATGTGGTCAGCACAAAGGCAGGAGCTGAGACAGGAAAAGGGTGTGGGGGACACAGAGCTTTGTTTTTTGAGATATTGGGTATGCAAACCCACCTCTATCATAGTCATCTCCAGTCATGACCACCATTAGGTTCCCATTTATAAGGGAAACTGGTTACGCTTGGTTTCCATCACTGACTATGAAGACCATTCGGTTTCTTTGGCAACCATAAAGGAGGGGGAAAGTATAATCAGCAGATCCTTCCATAAACTGGAGTGCATGAGATCCAGAGTCCAGGCAGAAGAGTTTGCCTTGGACTCCAGATGACCAGGGCCACATCCTGGAGTTCAGTGAGACAGGAGCAGGTGTAGATGAAGCCCAGGTGTTTACTGGGAGACAGAAGTTCTGGGAGATATGCCACCACTGAGTCAGTACGGACACACAAGTGTGCAGGGCATCACCTGCAAGTCATCTATGATCACACTTTTCTTTCTCCCCCCTCAAGAAGGCTTTCCAGGTTTCAAGCGAGGGCTACTATTTTACTCATCCCTTTGAATCCACTATATTTACAAATCACGCTAAAAAAAAATATTTCAATTGAGAAATGTTACTATTCTTATGTTTTTTTGCAACTTATCTAACCTCAGGGTTGAGACCTGAACTCTCAAATATTATGAATGAGAGTTACTTAACTTTTTTTTTTTTTTAAATGTTACATTTCTGGCAGCCTACTTGGAAACTTCTTTGGACAAACCTGTGGGTTGTGCTACTGCAGTTGAGAGCTAGTGCATTGACTGAAATAACCAGGAAATGCCAATGTTCATGAATTGTCTCACAACTGCACACTATATTTTAACTGCTTTCTGGTTTATGCTGTTTAGTATCTGACAGAACCTGAGAGTTGCATAAGAGCTCATCCCTCCCTACCACTGAATGGAGGTTCACACCAGATGTATTGCTAACTATTTTTTGCTAGACCTGCTACAACCATCATGGATGCTGGCTTTCGTTCGTATGGGGCTCACATGCAGTCTCTGAATCCTTCTCAGCACTGTGCTCTAGAGAGGGTAAGGCAGGTGGAAACACGAATCTTACTCACTACTGCTGATGACCTAAAAAGCCCTTGAGTTTTGCTCCTCTTCATTTCCCAGCGAAGAAGAAACAGCACCCAGTGTGTGCCCAGCTCAGAAAACACAGGAGGCCAGCACTCCATGTGAGCCCATTAAGAAGAGGTGTGATGTGATGAGAAGCCAGGCTGTGAGGCCTCGGGCTTTTATCTCTGGCGATGACATGGGCAGGGTGACATGCTGGATAACGAATTGCCCTCTTTGCAGAAATGAATAAGTTGTGGTCGGTGATGCAATGATCAATTTGCTCCATCATGTTAAGCTGCCCATTCATCATCCATACCTGCTGTCAGGAAGCGCAGGCCACTGATACTGGCCTCCAGCCTCTGTCTCAACTGCTGAGCATCAGCATTAGAGCTGCTTCCCCAAAGCTCAAGATGGCGTTTGGTTACAAACCCCATGCGGGGCCCAATTCCTGCTCAGCCCCCATGACTGAGAGGACATCTGTGCCCGGCTGGGTCAGGGAGGTGCACCTGTAAAATCCCAAGAGCCCCTTGGCAGGGACCCAGGTGGCCTGTTCCACTCTCCCACAGTGTGACTGTGGGCAGCCCCATGTCACCTCTGTGCCTCAGTTTCTCTCTTGTGATGGGAAAGGATGGAGGAGACTGTTTCTTGGATCTCCTCCATCTCAGACCCAGTGGTTCCTCCACAAACATCTGATACTAGAAGGGCTGTTGGGGACTTGAGCTCCCCCATTCACTGAGGCAGTAACAGCATTTGTGAATTGCCGGTTGTTTGGCATCAACAAATCAATCCATTGACTTTGCATAGCTGAAAAGAAACTATAATGATCATGTTTTACTTTTAAAGAAACTGAGCCCTTGCAAGGTTAAGGGAGATGCCCAAAGACACACCAAGAGGCTGCGTACGAGTCAGAATTAAATCTGCATCTGCTGCGGTCCAAAGCCCTTGCCCTTTCTCCTAGGAGCCATCCTGGCAAGAGGGCAGACCATTAGACACTCTAACCACGCCGGCTTCCCGACAACTGCGCCGGTACCACACATGCTGGGGCCCCGATGCCTGACCCTGGGACGAGGGGCCCGGGTGTGTAAGTCACTGTTGCTGACCCAGCTTCCTGTTTGAATTTTCAAAGCCCCTCATTCTAGAGTCCAGGCAGCTGGTCAGTAAGAATGTTGAGAGGATGTACAGTGTCCTCCAGGGTAGCTGCTGCCTGTAAGATATGTTGGGTTTGTTTCTTAACAAAAATGTGGGGTGCCCTGTGTTGAGCACGTCCTGAGTTCCAGGCCCTGCGCTAAGTGCTCAGCATCACCTGGCGGCTGTGATGGGAAGGGAAGAGGCCAATTTGCAGAGAACTTGTCAACCCTGGCTGAACATGAGAATTGAACACAAGTCTTTTCTTTTCTTCTCTTTTTTTAAAGCTGCTGGCCAAGTGTCACCCCAAACTGACCAAATCGGAATTCTATAAGGTAGGACCTTCAGATTTACTTATTTATTTGTTTATTTTAAAGGGAGGAAAGGGGAGAAAGAGAAACATTGATTTGTTGTTGTGCTTATTTATGCATTCATTGGTTGATTCTTATATTAAACCCACATCTTGGCCTTTGGAATGATGCTCTAACAAACTGAAATACCAGGCCAGGGTCACTTCTTATTTTGACATAATATTAGACTTACAGAACAGTTGTATGAGTAAGTGCAAACTTTTCAAAATCTATTAATGTTATTATGGAAGCTCCAATCAGAGAAATTAGGCAAAAAGAAGAAATAAAACCTATCCAGATTATTAAAGAAATATGACTCTATTCACAGTTGACATGATTTAGGATATAGAAATTTCTGAGGAACACACATACACACACATACATACAATTAGAACTAATGAATAAATTTAAAAAGGCTTCAGGATAAAAAGTCAGTGTCCAAAAATCAACTATTTCTACACATTAGCAATGAAAAATTTGAAAATGAATCTATTTATGATACCATTAGAAAAAACAAAACCCTTAGAAATACAGAACAATGCAAGACTTTAAACTAGAAAACTAAAACAATGTTGAAAGAAATTAAAGATAAAGTACATGGAAAGATATCCCATGTTCATGGATTAAAAGATGTAATATCGTTAAAATGACAACACTCCATAAACCTGACCTACACAGATTCAATGCAATCCCTATCAAAGTCCCAGCCTTTTAAAATAATAATAATTGGCATGCTCATTTTAGAATTCACATAGATAAAAAGGGAACCCGTAATAGGCAAAACAATCTTGACAAAAAAGAACAAAATTGGAGAAATCATGAATTTCAGTATTTGGTTTTTTCCCTCCTTTTCCTCATTTTCTCTCTCCCTTTCCACACACACACACACACTGAACCAACTAGCAGCTATTAAATACTGCTGAGTGCTGCCACAGATAGTCTGTGTAGTTGTGACTATGTGTATGTGTTTGCACAGTGTATACACTCACCTATTATTTTTCTGAACTATTTGAGACCCAGTTAAAAGATGTGATACCCTTTTACCTCTAAACACTTCAGTGCACATTTTCTAAAAATGAAGATACCTTTTATAACCATAATAGTTGACATCAGGAGAGTATCATTGCTACAGGACCATCATCTAATCTGCAAATTTCTTCAAGTGTCCCCTGCTAATGTCCTTCATAGCAAAAGAACATCCCAGCTTAGTGGAAACCCTTTCAAAATGTGTACATACATCAAACCACCAAAGAATCCCAGCCTACATGCTTGCCTCTGTGGTCACAGCCTCTTTAGATGCCTTCAACTTGGCTAGCTCCTTAGTTGGCTTTGCCTTTCGTGACCTTGTCCTTCTTAAACATACAGGTCAGATATTTTGTAGAATGGTCCTCAGACTGGGTCTGCCACATATTTGCTGATGAGATTCTGGCAGGAGTACCTAAGACATGACACTGCGGCCTTCTCAGTGCTTTGTACTGGGCGATTGCTTATAGAGAGAGGATCTAAGACTACGTGAATGTTCTGTTCCATTCAAACTTTCATCCATTAGCTCTAGCAGGTGCCTGTGATAAAAGATCACCAGGCAAGATACATGTAGCCATGTCTGAGAAACACGCACCTAACCTAATGATGTAATAAGACAGCCTCCTGGAAGAAGAGGCATTTAAATTGAGAACTAAAGGACAAGTAGGAATGGCCTTCCTCATTGGAAGTCAGTGGCAGTGTTGAATGCTGTGCACTCACAGTAGGCCTGGTGGTGACACGAAAGCATACCAGATACCTTGAAATGCACCATGGCCACCTGGCTGGGCACAGAGTGCAATGTGGGATGGAGGCAGGGGATGCAGGCAGGAGACCAGCCAGGAGTTGGGGCTTCTGATAAGGGCAGGGAGAGACTACAGAATAGGTTCAATCAGGAATAACATGATTTGGATTTTTGTATTGGAAAAATATACCTTTAACTGCCAACTGCATATCTGAAAGTGGCAAGAGGGAAGGCTGGAAGTGCAATGAGGAGTTGATAGCAATGTCTAGGCCAGAGGAAGTGGTGACAGTGCAGGACAGAAGAGGTCATGGGGCTGGGCAGCCCTGGCCCGCAGTAGCACTGTGTGGTGAGGGGGTGCTCAGGGATGGGGAGATGTTCGATGTGTGGACAGGCAGAGAGTCAGGGCTTCCACACTGGACCTTCGAGATTAGATAAGGCCTCCTGGAGGAGGTGCCGTATGTTGAGCCCTGACCAATGAGCAGAAGGCAGCCAGATGAACAGGCTGATGGTGCCTGTGTTTAGCCAGAGGAGCAAGAAGCATGAGCAGCTAAGAGCACTCAAGAAGGCTGGAGCCCCTTGGAGGGACCTGGGCACATAGCTGAAGAGAGAAGCAGGGCTAGACCCCAAGGGCTGGGGGTCCCATCCAGAAGTCTAGGCTTCATCCTCCTGGCAATGGGCAGAGGGGGGCGATGGGAAGGTTGAAAGCAGGTTTGGGGTCCGAGGAAAGAACTTCAGCTGCAGGCAGAGGATGGCTTAGAAGGTAGAGGTTAGGGAGGCAGGATGAAACCCTAAGAGGCCGATTTGCTAGCGTGTGGAAGAATTATCTGCTCAGCGTCCGCATGAGTTGGTGCTGAAGACGTGGGAGCGCTCATTACCACTCACAGCGGAGGGAGCACAGCCAGGTAGGTCCTCCCTAGCTGCGGCGGGTCTGCTCAGCAAAGCCTCAGAGCGCCAGTTAAACGGAGGAATCACCTTCTCACACAGAACACAGGGTGGCATGCAACCTGTGGGCTGGGATGGCAGCAGGGGCTGGGAGGCCGGGGGCTCGCCCTGGTGCAGAATGAAGACAAATGGGCAATGATGTCCGGAGAATACATCCTTCCTCTGACCACTTGCCACCCCTTCGGGCCCCCAACAGGCCTGTCAGGCTGGAGTGGCACTTGTGTGCACATGCCCGCTGTGCTCTCGTTGCCATGGTGATGGGGTCATAAGTCACACCTGCTGCTTCTGCTCAGAGGCTCTGTTATTTACGCCTGCCTGGCTGGGATTGTAAACTTTTGTTTAATGTTAAAAATCCATCACAGAAAGGGAGGGCGGGTGTCTCTGGCTCATCTGGCAGGAGTGGTTGCTGTCAGACCGGCCCGCGATGCTACTGCTCACTCCTGCAGCCCAGCTCGGCTCTGCAGGGCACCCGTGGGACCCAGGAGGGAGGGTTCCAGAAGCTCATTCTTGGGCCAGGGCATGACCTTGTTGCTAAGACCAATTCGTGTCCCCCCAGGCTATGCCAGCTTTCCTGTTCATGCTTCAGTTTCTGGCTTACTGACCTGCACTGTATCCTAAGCCCTTTAGAACTGGGTCTTTTAAAAAGAGTGCCATGGAATGAACATAAATTTGAAATCACACCTCCTGAGCCTTAGTTTCCTCATCTGTTCAATGGGGCAAATATAATGTCATGTAAGATGAGGCCTCTCAACCTTGGCACTACTGAAATGTGGGGTTGGATAATTCTGTATTGGGGGTATGCACTGGGCATTAGAGGGTGTTTAGCACCATCTGTGGCCTCTACCCACTAGATGCCAGGACCACCTTCCCATTTGTGCCTGCCAAAATGTTCCCAGAGATGGCCAAATGTCCTCCAAGGGCAAAAGTCATTGCCTTTGAAGCCCATTTTACAGATGAGGAAAATGAGGCTTGCCTCTTGATCTACAGTAGTTTGTTTTCCCTGAAGGCCGGCCCTTCTGACGCACGTTGATACCATGGACTTCCCTGTTGCCCATCACGCCTTCCCAAATGTTGTGTTCACCCGCTGGACCTGACACCTCACAGCTGACTCATCCAGCGCCCGGCACCTGCGCAACACCAGGGTGCCCATCCAGATGCACGCCACATGCCTTCTCGGGCTATTCCAAGTCACTGGTTAACCCAGCCTTGTACAGAGGAGGGTGTGGGCAGGGCTGCGCACCCCTGGGGGCAGGGCAGGAGGGAGGGATGGGCTGTGGAGCCACGTTGGCTGATGCGGGACTCTGCACCCAGGTGCCTTGGAGGTGCCGGGCGTGGCTGGCTTCTAGCTGGGCTAGACGTGCCGCTTCCACAAAACCATTCTTTCCTATTTTCTCTCCCCATTAAAAAAATATTGATATTTTGGTAGAATTTACATAACAAATATCTTTATCTTAACTACGTTTCAGTCCACTGACCTTAAGTACCTTCACAGAGTTGTGCAACTGTCACCAACACCTGTCTTCACAACTTTTCCACCTTACAAAATTCAAACTCTGAACCTGTTTGACAAGAACCTCATTCCCCGTGTCTCTCAGCCCTGGGAAAGTGCCATTTTTCTTTCTGTCTCTATGATTTTTGACTGTTGTTAAGTACCGCACATAAGGGGAAGCATACAGTATTTGTCCTTTTTGTGTGATGGCTTATTTCACTTAGCATACAATGTCCTCAAGGCTTATTCTTGCTGTTGCCCATGTCAGAATTCAATTCCTTTATACGGCTGAATAAGGTTCCATTGTTCGGAGAGATCGCATTTTGTTCCTATCCCTACGGCCTTCAATGGATACTTGAGTTGCTTCTCCATTTTAGCTATTGTGAGAAAGGCTGCTATGAGAGTCATACTCTTCTCAATCATCTTTGAGTCACAATCCAACATCTGAGCATTTACTGAGTATTTACTAAAGGCACAGCCCCAAAAGGGAAAGAAAAGCATACAAAGAGCCACAATTCCTCTGGAAAAGGCAAGATTTCAAAAGAGCCTAATCAGGATTCCTGCACCGAATTAAATTTGGCCTAAATCACCATAATATCGCAATAACGGTACTAGCCAACATTTTTGTGGCGAACACATCCTGAATCAATTCACTTAACTTTTCAATAGCAGCCCTACAGGCCACGGGTCATTCTCTCTACTTTGCAAATGTGGAAACTGAGGCAGAGGGCGGTAAAACAACTGGTCCACAAGGGCTCTGCCAGGGAGTGCCAGAGCTGGGGTTTGAGTTGGGTATCCAGTGTCGGAGCCTAGTCCTGTTGGCGACTGGGTGAGGCTGAAATTAAGCTTGAAAAGGCTGGTTTACTAGGACATTTTTCTTCTGTCTCACCAGCTTTTCTCTGCTATTTCCTTCTCCTCTGTCTGTTCTAGGTGATCTGCGAGTTCTATTTATCCAGGATCTGCTCCCTCTTCGGTATCCTCAAGCATGCTCATCTCACCCAAGTCCTGCACCCACCCCCATGAGGGCCCCGTGAGACAGACACGGAGCTCAGTGGCCCCGGGCCTGACAAGGACCCGAGGACAAGCCAGGTCCCACCTCTCCTTCCCAACAAAATGTGTGCTTTGGAAGAGACCGCCTGGGAACCATCCCTCTTTCCGGGATGTTTGGTTTAACGTGGGTAGCCTCTGAGCCTTTGTGGACTAGTGTGGTCTCACCAGCGTGGGGGTCGGGTGCTGAGCCTGCCCCTCACTCAACAGCACTGTGGGGGCTGCGGTGCACAGCCTCTGCAGTCCTGGAAGATTCATCATGTTCCTTAATGTTATTAATGTCTTGGGAAGGCTGCCAGCACGGAAATCAATGTAGCAACTTCATTTGTAACAGGATTTCTCAAACCTTTCAAGTTCAGGAACCCTCTTTTTACTCTTTACTAACCCCAAAGGAAAGGTGTTATTGGGACCACCCTGAGACCATGTGCATGTCACAGTACAATACAGTAAACACACAGAGGCAGACGGTACTAATGGGGCTGTGTGACGCAAAGGACACTTATATGTTCCCTGAAATATCCAAATTGCCTACTTGACCAGACTCTGCACCAGGTGTGTGTTTGCATGTGCATGTGTGTACGTCGGGTGCATCACTTGGCAAAGTAAGATACACAAAGGGAAGAGGGGGTCTTGGAAGGCAAAATGACTGCACATCTTAGCTGGTGTCAGTGATCACTGTCCCCAAGTTGCCGCTTGTATAAGGTAAAGCCTGGCCTGTCTAGGAGACTAGGGCAAGGATTTGTGAGGGGACAGCATGAGACTGTGGCAGGCAGAGGGGGATTCTATCAATGTAGAACTGCTGATGTGATGGCAGCAGGTCCCTCCTGGTGTGTGAGCTTACGATTGCTTACACCCACCTTGGAATGTTCCGATGCAGTCCCAGTCCCCTGCATTGTGTACAGCTTAAATCAGACTGCTCCTTTTTTAATACATTACAAGTGACAATGATGAATCCAGACAGTATCGAGCAAGCACCTATGTGAAGGCTCCAACTCTGCCTCAAGCCAGAAATTTATTTCAGGAAGCGTATGGGCATCAAGATGAGATTATCCAAATATACCCCCGAGAGAACAGAGAGATGGATAAAAACAGATAAGTGGAGTCAGACAGCTCTGTCTCTAATTCATCCTCAACAGCCCCATCCACTTGAGTAGCTTTCTTCTGCATCTCAGCAACCAAAAATCTCTCTTCATTTTGCAGATGAACACAATCATCAAGTGACCAGGTGGAAACTGGGAGGCCCTCCAACGACCACCAGATTCAGAGCTGGCAACTCCCTGCCCCTTCTCGCCCAACCCCCTCCGATACCAAAGGCAGGCACCAGGGATCGATCACAACACATTCCCCAGCTGAGCCTGCCTGTAGCCTCAAAAACCTTTCCAACAGGGTATCCTGGGCAGCCCTAATTCCTTTATCTGAGTTAGCAAATGAGACATCTAATACCTGCCATCTTTGATTGAGTCCAGCCTCTTGGGTAAATGGAGAAGCGGAAGCCCAGGGAGGGTTGAAGGCAGGGGTCGGAGTGGCTGTTTAGCTCAGGGACCCCACTTCTGCCCACAGCGGTGCCTGCACTTTGGGATCCTGCCTTCCGATTGCAGACGACAGACTCATCCAGATGTGAGCTCCTAAGCCATGCCAAGTCCACAAGATTTCTTTTCTAGGATTGTTCCAACAGCAACTCAGGAAGGGAAGCGTTCACTCTGTAATGGTAAGAGCGCAGGATCATGGGGAGCCCCGATTACCAAACCTCTGCCGTGGGTGGGAATGGGGAGGAGGTGCGGGGAGCAGGTAGCCATTCTGGGATGATGCAGACAGGACAGACTTGGCCGAGCTGACCTATCACCCTTCTAAGACAGTTGTCACTAAGCTAATTTAAGTTGGGTGGCTGTCCCCTGACTAACAAAGGCCAAAAGGAATTTCTGCACAGCAAGGGGAGAGGCAGGATCTTGAGATCAGAAACTGATGGTCAGATTCTGACTGGTCTTCTCACCAACAATGCTGCATAAGGTCTTAGAATGTCAGCTTCTTCCCCTGTGCAAAAGGGGGTCGAAAACAGCATCGACCAGGGAAGACAACTGTGAGGGCCACCCATGAGAAGCTGTGTGGATGGCCTCTGCCCAGCAAGATGTGCCCAAATGCAACTTAGCAGCATCTTCGTTATGGACTCAGGACTGCACCCCACATGTCCTGACTCCTGGCCCTGCCGGCTTGCTGAAGATTATCACTGTCATGTCTCCCCTTCTCTCTCTTTGCTTCTAAAGAGCTGCAGCCCCATTTCCACATCAGATGTCCCATGTGAAAGGGTTTAACATCTAATGCAGATACAACATGTCGTTTCTCAGTTTCACCGTGTGTGCAAAGCCTTCTATAATTCAACATCAAATATTTATTATTACATTTATTAAAATTTTAATAATTTAGCATCCCCCTGCATGTCAGAGGGGAGCTTAGCGAACTGGTTCCCCTGTATCCACCCTGGGTCACTTCAATATTCATATTCCGCAGTTTCCGTTTGAGCTTCAGTTAGCAGAGCTGCGTGGTGGGCCCTTCGCCGGCACTGACAGCCGGGCGGCTGAGGCTAACAGAAGCCGGGCGCTGAGCGACGTCTGCGGAGAATTACCGAGTCAGGGCAGACACTCACCCTAATCGACTTCACGATTATTACGATCGCTGAACTAAAATGGGGGAAAATATACACGTCTCCAGGCTCGCTGGCTAACTGACAGGCAGTGAGGCTGGGAAGAGATGTGGGTCTACGGCAGAGCCATTAGGTAGGGCCTGGAGAGCTCTCCTTCGTAATGCTGCTCAGGGGAGCCCATTCTCCTAACAGAAGGCAGGGACACAACAGTGCAGGGCATATTCTGATCCCAATTCCAAGAGTCCAGCCATGAGTTCCAGGTGACAGGTCCACCGGCTTCCCCTTTGCCCATGTAATGCTTCCTCTTCCACGACACGGAACAAGCTCCCACCGGCACAGTGGATGAGAAAACCCAGTGGGCCTGCTCGTCAGCCTTCCAGAGAATCCTGCCGTCCCAACAGCCAGCATTGGCTGACCGCTCAGCAAACAGCCTGCGTTCAAACCCAGATTCCATGACTCACATATGCTGGGCCAGTAACTTAAACCTTTTATGCCTCATTTTCCTCATCTGTAAATAGGCGTCACTCCATCATGAACTTGCCATGCAGAGACAGAACTGAGGCATGAAAACTGCTCAGACAAGAAGTAAGGGCTCAGTCCATGTTAGTCACTGTTATTCCCCAAAGCATCCAGAGCTAGAGGAGCAATCGCCGTGCTCACTGACAGACAGGAAGCGGAGACTCAGCAAGTTCACGTAATATCACCAAGGTCAGCTGGTACGAGGTGGAGCTGAGATTTGAACTCTGGCAGTTTGGCTCCAGCACCCTCACTATTCCCTTTACCCAAGACTCTCTCCTGTGTTTCCAGCAGCTAAGTGGGTTGCCTGTTGAAGCTCTTTTGCCTGCTGGGACCTTCTGCTTGCCTGTATGAATCACTGGTGAGGAAGGGTACAGTGGCAGAAGCCTGATGGGGCTGAGGTGCTAATGAGAACTGAAGAAGCCCCCCACCCCACCCCCCATCTCTGCATCCCTGCAGGGAAGGGAAGTACACAACTAGGTTGACTGCTGTGAGTGTGCCCAAGTGCGTGTACACACACACACACACACACATATACATTAACTGACCTCCAATAGGAGGGAGGTATCTTGAGAATTCAAACAAACAAGACCCTGGTCAAGATATTTCCCCCAGACTCTGTAGCCTGGGGGTCCCCATCCGGGTCCTGTTATCCTGCGATATTACCACCTGTCTTGCCCTGACCTCACTGCTGCCTGTGCCACACACCCTGACAGCTTCGTGTTCGCCTTGGCCACTGATGT
This sequence comes from Noctilio leporinus, assembly GCA_004026585.1. NCBI lineage: Eukaryota > Metazoa > Chordata > Mammalia > Chiroptera > Noctilionidae > Noctilio > Noctilio leporinus. The sequence continues at coordinate 1,192,578 of PVIW01000018.1, forward strand.
CTCTACAGGGGTCAAGCAGAAGGATGAGGCGTCCCTTCTCTTCATGGCGTCTGTACCATGAACTGCAACTTGAACCACCTGACCCCACTGCCTCATACGGCACTGCAACACCTTCTTAAACGCCTAACACCCTGTGCAGGTGTAATGAATGCCAATTGTGTGTAAGATATCCTACCAGCTATTCCATATATTATGCAATCCTAGCAACCAAGTGTGAAGGAAGCCCACCAGTCTGCATTTTGCAGGTTTGGAAATGAGGGTTCAAAGGCGAACTGACTTGGCCAACAAAGCTCAGGGAGCACCCTGGGTGGGCAGGAATCCCACCCAGGTTTGCAGGATCCCAGGCCTACACTCTCTTTCCTAGGACGTTGTCCCTTCTGGTCTCTGTGGCAGCCGTGTCCACTGCACAGGGAAGTGCCCATCGTGCCTCTATGGAGGATTTCGCCTGAAGTCCGACGGCAGGCACTTCCCAAACAGACCGTGTCTGACTGGGGTGCTGCTGGGCCAGGGCCAGGCTCTGGTGTTGGGAGCAGACAGCACCTACCTGGGTCCCTGGAGGGGTGACTCCACTGCCCTCCGGAGCCCTCAGAGGTGTTGCTGACTGTGCCAGGCCGGGCAGCCCACAGACAAGGAACAAGGGAAAAGGGAGGAAACCGTGTCCTGTTCCCTCTCCTCCTCTCACTACAGTCCAGGAGTGCTGAACTGAACTTCCCTCATCAGGCTCTTCAACACCCCAGGCCTTGTCCATGGAGAGAACAGCTGTGGGGTTTTTGGTATTTGTTGTTTGTTGTTGTTGTTATTGTTTGTCCAACATCCATTCACTGCCTGCCCTGATTTCCCTCGGGCAACTATCCCACTGCAATCCACAGGGTAAAGGTCCCTCCAACCTCACTGGCGTCAGCAGTGGGCTGGTGACCCACGTCGGGCCGAACAGAGGCATCCTCGCCTAGAGGTGAGGACTATGGAGGAAGGAGTTGAATTCTCACGTTCAAACCCTGGCTGTGCTGCTTGCCACTGTTTGCTGAACTTTGGGCAAGTTCTAGAGCCTCTTTGAGCCTGAGGTTCCTCACACATTATGTGGGGCTGTCCTGGGGAAGGTTAAAGGGGCTCATTCCAGCAAGGTGCTTGGAGCCCTCACCTGTTGCTGGTTCTCGTTTTGGCACTTGGGGCTCATCCAGAAAACCCAGGATGATGAACCCATCTTAAGAGCCTTTATCCAAGTAAGGTCACATTTCCAGGTTCCTGGCATTGGAATCTGACACCTTTGAGGGTCATTATCAGTCTGCCAGAGAGAGAGACTAAGCATTTCTAGGTGATGCTGGTGCTACTGTCAAGGGACCCCACTTCGAGAACCAGTGACCTAGTGACTTCCGGCTAATAGTTCCGTTTGGCTCAGATGTCCTGTCCTCTGCAGAGTCTTCCCTTTCATCCCCGCTTCCAACTTCCCCTCTGTTTCTCTCCATTGTCACAAGGCATGCCATGCCATCTTTTTGTTTGCAATTTCGTTTTATTCAGCATACTGAGATCTCTGTCTTAACAGGTTTATAGTTCCAATGCTTAGCCTGGCACACAGTAGGTGTTCAATAAATTCTTAGTACTTGGAACCGAAAGGCCAAAAGAACAAGGGACCATTCCTAATTCTATTCAGAGTGCATTCATGGTGACGCGGTCACCAAGTAAGCAAGGCTAGCCTGCATTCTGTCACCCCGTAATTCTTTCCACCATGTGCAGGGATTCAACAGTATTTCACCATTTCATTTTCACCAACTTGAGATCACAGAAAAATCACCGAGGGCTCCAAAATCGTCCAAAAATAATTGGACGATTATTATTCCAACGATAATGGCTACTCTGGCATGAGAGGAACCAGCTCTCACTGAAACTGTGAAGAAGGCCCAGTGTATAGCAATCGACAGGTGCTGTCTGCATGCTTTTCTCTCCACGAAGATCTTTTATTTCATCTTTCATGTCAGCCTCTTGTTCCAGGCTCCTTGCTACACCATGGGATGCCTTCTTCATCTCTGTTTACTTAACTGCCCCTGGTACAGTGCCTGGCACACAGGCAGGGCCCAGCTAACGGGTTCAGAATTGAAAGGAACTGGATGCAATTTCACTAGAGCTCGCTCCGCTCCTCCACCTTTGTAGCTGACATCATTAGTGTCTCCAGTGCTAAAAATCTCATTCCCAGCAGCTTCCTGCTGGGGCAGGCTGGGCTTCGGAGCTGTTCAGGAGAGAGGTCTCATCTTTGGTCCTTCAGCGCTTTAGACTTGAAAGCCGCCCCTCCTGCCTTAAATTCCATGCAGCCAAATGTTAGTCACAATCCCAGGTTAATTGACAACGTTCTATCCTTAAACTACTTTTCTAATTCTTTTGGTCAGAATTTTTTTTTCTTCCTTTTCCACCCTCCCTAGGCACTCTGTGTGTACCCCACATGCGCCTCCTCATTCACTCCGCAAATATCTCCGTGCACATGAAGCCCCCAGATTTACCACACTGTACTAGATGTTGTACATCCACTGAAGTCTCCCCCAATCCCCATGAAACACGGATTTCTGTGAACTCTCCACATGAAGATAATATTGACTTTTAAGAGGCAGCATAGGTTGAGTGGAGCCTTTCAGCAAAAGAAACAAAAAAGAAGATGCATGGAACAATAGTAACAACAACAAAAAAGCACTACACTATGCTACAGCAACGGCAAATGTCATCACCAGCGCTTCCAGGGTGTTCACCGGGGCCAAATTCAGTGCTTTCCGTTGTATCCTATCACTTAGCTTGACCTGCCTGCTAGGAGGCACGGGTGCTGTCTGCATCCTCCACAGCCGCCACGGGCTCCGGAACAGCTCACACAGGGTGCAGACGGCTGGCAGGGCGGGGATCTCAACTCAGGCAGTTCATTCAGGCTCCCCAGCCTATGCCTTTCAAACACTGCGCGGACCTAGTTAGTAAACTTTGTGTTTGATCAAAATACAGCATGTATAGAGAAAAGAGTGCAAATCATGTCTGTGGAGTCTGATGCATTTCTACAGATGGAAAACAGCCATGCAATCACCACCCAGGTCAAGAATTAGTTATTAGCCGCATCACATAAACCTTTTCATGCTTTCCGCAGGTTGTTGCCTCCTCCACCTTTTTTTTTCTAACTTTATGGATTCGTTTTTACTGGTTTTGTCTCTATATAAACATATACAGTTGACCTCTGAACAACACGGGAATTACCACTCCCACCCCCATGAACAGTTGAAAATCTGCATGTAACTTTTTTTAAAAATTTTATTGTTGTATTACATCCATCCCCTTTTTGCTCCCCTTTGTTCCCCTTGCATGTAACTTTTGATCCCCCTCACACATTAATTCTGTTCTTGGCATTTGGCTTCCATAATTCAGTGTGATATCTGTGAGATTCATCAAGAGTGATTGTGTTGTGGTTGTGTTCTATAACATTCCTCATGAATAGTATTTCAGTGTACAATATGATTATTCCATAATTCATGCATCTCTACTTTTTTTTTTTTTGTCAATTTGTGGATTTTCCCAGCTTTCTAGCAGTACAAATGAATATTCTTAGATATTCTATATACATTTCTGTTAGGTATATTATTTGGAGTGGAACTGATGAGTTATAGAAAATAAGAAATAAGAAATAGCAATATGAGGACATTCATTGGAAGTAGATATTACCCAGTATGTTTACAGAATGGCCATTCCATCCTACACTCAGTTGTTCCCTATCTTCACATTTTGTATTATCATCAGTTGTTTTAAATTTAACCACCCAGGTAGGCAAAGCCTATATATTTGATTGCTAAATTGCTATGCCTCCCGTAGAGCGAAATTCCATACTTACCTAACATTCTGTCACAGACTAAAAAAACAAAAACCAACTCGCAAAACACTTTTAGATCTTTAAGATTTCCTTTGCATCCTACTCAGGAGCTTATCTTTTTCTTTCTGACTCTGCTTTTCCACAGCCTTTTTTTCTAATCTTTCTGTTGTGATTCTATGGCATATTATTGGCTATCTATCATTATGATCTATTATTAATTTCTGACATAGCACCTAACTAGAACTTATTAATTCTCTACATGCCCACGATACGCTTGCCTGGACAACAGCATGTCAAACAAGGTTTACTCATGCAGCTTGGAAAACTCAGCCTACCTAGCACAGATCCCTTTGACTGGTGATGATCACACAATCTTTCTTCCACCCTTGCAGTGAAACCAGTGGGCATGTGACAGGTAAAGCGAAGATAACATTTAAAAGGCTGCCTGTGAACGCTTCAAGCCCAGGCAAAAGGCATGTGGGCACCCCAGGCAGGATAATAGTTTAGTGTCCTCATCAAACCAATACTCTTGAACTATCTGTAACACCTTTCTTGAAAGGAGATGCTTGCTGGTTTGTTGAGAAAGGGTTGAAAAGGAGGATCCGGACCCGTAGCTGCAGGTTACGATCCCTTTTGCAATCCTGAGCACCTGTGCCCGAGGCCCCAGATGGATGAAAGCGCACCCGCCACGTCACCAGGACAGCATCCCCAGCTGGAGCTCAGAAGCATCTAACTGTGATTGGACCAGGCCCTTAAAGGTCCCACCGCTTTCAGAGCACCACAGTACTCCTTCCAACTACATCCCATATGCTCCCTGAAATGCAGTCTACTACTTATACTCCTCACTTTTTCTCTCGAACATTTCCAAAGATGTTTTAGATTCCCAGAAGATTGATATTCTGGGCCCCTCTGTGGCTGACTTGCTGTTTAACCAGATGTGTTACCCTGATGATCATGGTCTTTCTCAGCTGCATGGCGTAGTGCATGACCTTCCCAATAATGCCTTCCCCATCATCACCAGTTCCTACCTGAACTTGACTGTAGTAGGAATTTAATTCATCTAAAATTGGTACAATGTAACTTTGGGAGTATATCACGTACCAGCAGTTACTTATATTATTCAATAATCATAATTCTTGGGAGGTGTTTCAATGGAATAATGAGGGGCATGAGTTCTGGAGCTGGAGAGATCTGGGGAGAAACTTGACTTTGTTACTTTACTAGTAAAGGCATTACCTTTTTGCCTCCCATTGTATTTGCCACTATAAAATAAAAATAATAGCACCAGCTCATGGAGTTGACACAAGGGGGTAATGAGATGTTTGGAAGGCACTGTTATCCCATGTTGCAAAGAAATGGAAACTTGACAAGTTGAGTGTAACGAGGAATCGCATAGCTCAGACTTGATAGCAATGGGATTCTAACCTAGAGTGAGAATGACGCTCCATCTGTGTGACATCTTTAGTGCCCCTGAACTCACACCTTCAATGCCAACAGTAGAAAACTCTGAGGAAAGTCAGTAGAGACAGTCTTGCAGTTGATGTCAGTCAAGGTCAGTGGGTCTCTTTGAGACTAATCTTTCAACCACATGGTCTTTGCTTTAAAACATGCAGTGCAGAGAAACCTCTACCATTAATTAATGTATGTGTGCCTGGAACCATCTTAGTTCTTATTAATTACCACTTCATTTCCTAAATGCTATCCCTTTCATGAATTAAGTCTTTTTTACCGTTGATCTTAGCCAAAAGGCCAAGAAGCAATGAATTAAGTCTTTTTTAAAACTACCTTTTTTGGGAAATACGAACGGCCCGAAAAATCACGTCAGATTCATGCTGCTGGGCTGCTGGGTTCCAGGAGCTTCCTATCAGGTGCCATGGACACACGGGAACACTCTGGCCCAGAACACACCCAAACCAGCTACACGGGGGAGACACGCTCCCACCGAGAGTCAGGATCACCAAGCTCCAGTCCAGGGGCCAGTGAGTTTGTACAAGCCAATCCCAAAAGTACAATCCGAGTCCATGCTTAATTGCATTTGAATTTCTAAAATGCTTCTCTTCATCAATTTAAGAAAGAAGACAACAAACAAGAGAAGCTCCCGTAGAAAAATCCAAATTACTGCTAGGATCAGATCTAAGGCCACTGGTTTAATGAAATCAATAAACATTTAGTAGATGTCCAATACACGCTGGGAACCGGGGATTAAAAAACCAAATACGTTATTTTCTTTGACCTGGTGAGATTATCCTCGTAGTAAGACAGGGTGATAGGTAAGCAACTAATTAGAACGCAGCAGCCTAAGTCTATAATGAAGTTAACTACCAGGTATAAAATGTGTAAGGAGAGAGGCAGTCTCTGTCCTTTCATGATTAAAGAACAAATAAACATGACCTGGACACTTAGAACTGACGAAGCAGCCCAAAGTCCGCTCCCAGTGCCCTGGTCACAATGGAAGGCATCTCCTTCTCCAAACATGACTTTTGTGACTCTCCAACATACTGTTAGTTAAGAGTTTCATGTAAGATAAGACCATGGATGATCCCACGGTGTGCTGACAATGTGTTAGCCTCTCTCGTGTTTTATATAAGCCCCAAAGGGGAGTAACGGCATTGGTGTACAAGGCCTCGAGGCCCAGCAATGGAGGGCACTTTAAGAGCATGGAGCAGGGCATATTCAACAGTGTTCTTGACATCACCTACAAGGCAGCTGCCTACTTCTTCACAGGAGTCCTAGCACGGAGGGGCTTCCAATTGCCCCAAGAAGCCCCCACTAGAGGATCCCAGAGACGGCTTCCCTACCTGACATCAGCAGGGTCTTCAGTGACAAGGACATCAGTCTTGCAGCTGGCCAGGGGGTTGATGGACAGCTCCACGGGAGGAACCACGAAGCTTTTGCTGACAGGAAGCCAGAGTCCTTGGCCCAAGCTGAAAGTAGACCTGCAATGTAAGAGTTTCCATTGGGGAACTCCCTAGGAAGCAGAGTAAAAACAGAAGAGACAGGTCCCTCCTCCCACCCCTTCTCGGGCCCTTCCTCTCTCCCCACCCAACTGAGTCCCCTGCATTTTCCAACGCGTAAGTTGAGCCAACTTTGCTCAGAGTAGGATGGTCATTTCTTAAACCTGTTAATCAGGCAGCCTGTGTGAGTGTAGACCGATTCTTTTTTTTTTTTTTTAATTTTATTGTTGTTGTATTACATCCATCCCCATTTTGCTCCCCTCTGTCCCCC